>CANTAL010000090.1:600000-1028621 GCA_947650365.1 Chamaelirium japonicum | reverse complement strand
CCTCAGGAGCTCGCCCCACAGGGAGCTGGATGGACACCTTGTATCTGAGTGTAGCTCGCCTCTCCCAACCCCTCAGGAGCTCGCCCCACAGGGAGCTGGATGGACACCTTGTATCTGAGTGCAGCTCGCAGGAGTTCGCTCCCCCGTGCTCACCAAATCACCTTGACAGGGAGCGAGATCCACATTAGGCTGAAAGGGCCCAGGCCAAGAGCACTCTTAAGAGCTCGCCTGAGCTCGATGGAGCTCGCCTGAGATCGCCCAGAAGCTCGCTCAGGAGCTCGCCTGAGCTCGACGGAGCTCGCCCGAGATCGCCCAGAAGCTCGCTCAGGAGCTCGCCCCGTAGCTCGCCAAGCTCACCCAGGAGCTCGCCTAAGCTCGCTCAGGAGCTCGCCCCGGAGTTCGCCAAGCCCGCGCGAGAACTCGCTGGCAGTGATAGCGGGAGTTAGACCGTCATGCATAACGAAGACACCGGCATCGCGAACGCCCCTAGCTCGCGCAGGAGCTCGCCCCTAGCTCGCTCAGGAGCTCGCCCAAGCTCGCCAGAATTCCCCAGTTTATCGAGGAGGTTGCTCCCGCGAGGTCCGACTCTTGATAGATGTGGAAGAGAAGGCGGAGCAATAGAGGGCGAGCTCACCTTAGCTCCCCGTCGGAGGTCGCCCACAATGTATGAGGAGATGCCAGGTGGCAAAACCCCACGGAAGCTACGTGGACAAACGTGGTCCACGGAAGCTCGCTCGAATCAGTTCGAGACCTCCCAGACTTGAACATTCCAGAATGGCCACCTGGCCACGACAAGAAAGATTCCCTCCCCCACTCAAACCGCCTGGCAGGCCTGACGACAGAATGTCAGGGCGCGAGTACCAAGGACTGTCAGACCCACGCGAGCCAGAACGTGGGGGGTCTAGAAGGCGCCGAAAGAATCTCCACGTGTCGGGCCACGGTAGGCCGCCGATTGCTATAAATGCTCACCCCCAGGCTCCATAGTACAGGTTCGAAATCCCTTTTCCTTCCTCTTTGGTCCATTACAGCTCGCCGTTGTGCCACTGTGACTGACTTGAGCGTCGGAGGGTCTGCGCTCCGGAGGGAGCCAGCCGTTCTCACGTTCTCTTTTCTTTGTCTTGCAGGCAGCCCGCACGGACCAGCGAAAAATCCCCCGAACATTTGGCGCCGTCTGTGGGAACTTCGACTGGTTCCTGCGAGAACGCCCACGACCACGCGGTTGAGCGCAGTTCGCTCTCGTAACCTCAAGGATGGCTCCGGCGACAAGGGGACGCAGGCGACCGAGGACTCGTGCCAGATCTGCGCGCAGCGAGCCTCCAGTCGAGACCCCTCAGCCCCAGGTCCCGCTCAGCGACCAACTCTTGTTGGAGATGTTGGCCACCCAGCGGGCGATGATGGAGGAGCTGACACGATTGCGTCAGGCTCCGGCGGCCAGCCGACGATCTGGGCCGGCGAAGACGGTGTCTCCGGTGCGACCACCGGCGTCAACATCGCGACCGCCCACGGTCGCTCCGGTGCGGCAGGTTTCCCAACCGGAACCCCCAGTCGGGAGAGCGGCTGTACGCGGGGTGCCGGAAACCCCGCTCACAAGGTTGCAGAAGCTAGTCACCCAGCGATCTAGCAACCAGGCGACCTCGCGCGCGACCATTCCCTGCCGCCGTAGCCGGAGCGCCGATTCTGAGGGGTCGGAGGCAAGATCTCTAGAGCGGGATCGCGACCCACGCCATCGGCGACGAGGGAAAGAGCCCGCGGTGGAAATATCTTCAGGAGCTCGAGAGGCAACGGCCTCCCACAGACCAACTGACGCGCCGAAGGAATCCGTGGGTGGACAGCAAGGAGCCCGCCGAGCGGTTGCCCCCGAGGGTCGCCGCGGGGTGGGGCCGACCTCGCCACAAGGGAGCGTACGAGACCGCCTAGGACCTGCGCAGCCGCCTCTGGGAGTTCTCCCCGGGCGCTGGCGGCGACCTAGTGCGCCAGTAGATTTACTTGAAGACCTTGCCGCCCACGGAGGTAGCTCGCCTTTCACCAGCGAGGTCCACCAAGGGGGATTTCCGCACCACTGGACCCCCCCGAAGTTTGTATTGTTCGACGGGTCGCAGGATCCCGTTGACCATCTCTTGGCTTACAGAAAGCTTCTGTTTTTCCGGGACCAAGACCACGTCTTGTGCCGAGCATTCCCGAGCAGTTTGACCGGCTCGGCATTGAACTGGTTTCACAAGTTGCCGCCCGGCACGATCCCCGACTTTCCAACTCTCTCTAGGCTATTCCTGGAGCAGTATCGCTGCAATAGGCAGCCCCCGAAGAGAATCGAGTCTCTGTTTACTTTAACCATGGGAGCTCGCGAGACGCTCCGGTGCTTCGCAACGCGATTCCGGAGCGCCTACCTCGCTCTGGAAGACGCGGCGGGCCAAGATCGTACCGTGGTGAGCGCTTTCAGAAGCGCCCTCCCCGAGGGTTGCAAGCTTCATGACGCTCTAGTGATCAAGGACCCTCGCACGATGGTCGAACTATTTGCCCTGGTCCAGCAACACATCAAGCTTGAAGACGCTGTGCTAGACCGAAAGGGAAAGGCAGTCGAGCAGCGACCTCCTCCGGCCCCGCGACCGCTCGTCGTCAAGGCCGTGGAGAGAAGGGAGGTGCCCCTGGCGGTGGCTTTGCCTGGACCGCCCGCTGTTCCTGCTGAACAGCCCGCTGAAGCCCCCACGGCTGTCGCTGGAAGGCCGGCGAACTGGCGCCTGCCTCCAGGACCCGGGGAGCGGGATTTCACCGTGCTGACCCACTCGCCAGGACAAATCTTCCATCAGATTCGGAATGAACCTTTCTTCCAGTACCCGCCACCCCTACAGGTCGGAGAGCCTGGCTCTACCGACAACTCGCGGCGGTGCGCCTTTCATCGAAGCCCTGGGCATCACACTAACAGATGCCGGGCTCTCAAGAACCACCTCGAGGACTTGGTCACCCAGGGCCACTTGAATCAGTTTATTTCGCCTCCAAGGAGGTTCGAGGTAGTACCGACATGGGCCCCTCGGGAGGGAGATCGCCCGGGGCCCGCTGAGCCCGCCCTGCCTCCGCCTCCCGCGGAAGGACCGGCGATCTGCCATACCATTAGCGGGCGGCTGTGCGGCCCGAGATCCAGTAATGAAGCCCGGCGACGAGTCAGGGAGATGGAGCGGGCACAAAAGGTATTTTCCGTCTCGCTAACTCCTACTTTACTTCAAGCACCAAGGGTGGAAGCCCGCGATTTTCTCTGGTTTTCGGAAGATGACATGACTGGGGTCGTTACGCCCCACAATGACCCCCTCGTCATACGCCTGATGATGGCTAACATCGAGGTGAGGCGAGCTCTGGTTGATCCGGGGAGCGCCGTGGACATCCTTTTTCTGTCGGCCTACCTGCGAATGGGGTTGAGACTCGCCGACCTGTCTCCCTCGACGAGCTTCCTCAGTGGGTTCACCGGAGAGGTCGCCAGAGTGGCAGGGGAGATAACCCTTACGGTGACCGCTGGCCCAGAGGCTCGCCAAGTCCGCTTCGCGGTAGTGGATGGAAGTTCCGCATTTAACGCCATCCTTGGGCGGCCTTGGCTAAGGCAAATGAATGCGGTAGCTTCACCCAACCATCAGGCCCTCAAATTCCCGACCGCGAGCGGGGTCGTAGTAATTCGGGGTGATCAGGTAGCCGCTACCCGATGCGAGCAGGATGTCCTTCACCTCAGGGACATGGAGGTCGCCGAGGCCAAGAGGCCCGCACCCTCCTAGCAATTACCGCCCGCTACGAGCGAGCTATTGGGGAGCCCGCTGGAGGCCTCCTCGCTTAAGTCCCCTACTCCACCCCCGGGTGGGAGCGGTGTGGACCTTAAGTTGGAGGAGGGAGGTCGCCCGACAACCCCCAAGAGAGGAAGTTTTCCAATTGCCGAACCACTTCAAGAGGTCGACATTGGCGGCAAGGAAGGGCCAGGAGTTGTTAGCCTCGGGACCTCGCTAGCCAAGGGCGAGGTCCTGGCCATAACCAACTTGCTCAGGGAATACCGTGACGTATTCGCCTGGAGCTTCGCGGACATGCCAGGGATTGACCCGGAGGTCGCCTGTCATCGTCTGCACACCATGAAGGAGTTCCCGCCGGTCAAGCAGAAAGCTCGGCACATACCTGCTGCAAAGTCCATTGCAGTGGCGGCAGAGATAGACAAGCTGGAGCGAGCCGGCTTCATCCGCGAGGCGCACTTCCCCGAGTGGATCTCCAATATCGTGGCGGTGCCAAAGAAGAGCGGAGCGGTCAGGGTGTGCATCGACTTCTCCGACCTCAACAAGGCATGCCCGAAGGATGGATTTCCTCTTCCGAGAATAGGCGCACTGGTCGACGCAGCTGTCGGGTTCCAGGCCCTGTCCTTCATGGATGGATATTCTGGGTATAACCAGATACCTCTCCACGCCGACGATCAGGAGAAGACCGCCTTCTACTCCGGAGCGGGCTACCAGAAGTTGTACTGCTATCGAGTGATGCCGTTCGGACTTAAGAACGCTGGAGCGACCTACCAAAGGCTAGTCACTCAGATGTTCAAAGATCAGATCGGCAGAAACGTCGAAGTTTATGTAGACGACCTCCTGGTGAAGAGTCGGGAGAGGGAGGGGCATGTTGCCGATCTCCGCGAAACCTTCGAGGTACTGAGAAAGTACCAAATGAGGCTAAACCCGGCGAAGTGCGCATTCGGGGTGACGTCGGGGAAATTCCTCGGGTACCTGGTCACCCACAGGGGGATCGAGGCCGACCCTGGGCAGATCCGAGCACTTGTCGAGATGCCCACGCCGAGGACCCGGCAGGAAGTCCAGAGGCTGAGCGGGCGAATCGCCGCGCTCAATCGGTTCATCTCCAAATCCTCAGACAACTGCCGACCTCTTTTCGAGCTGCTACGAAAAGGAGCAAGCATTTGTTGGGATGAGAAGTGCGAGCACGCCTTCCAAAAGATCAAGGACTACCTGGCGAGCCCACCGATCTTAGCGGCACCAAAAGAGGGCGCCGAACTCGGCGTGTACCTTGCGGTCACTGAGAATGCGGTGAGCGGGGTCCTGGTTGTGGAAGAAGCAAAGGTGGAGCGGCCTGTCTACTTTGTAAGCCACACGATGCTTCCCGCCGAGCTCCGGTATCGACCAATCGAGAAGGTCGCATTGGCCTTGGTCCTTACCGCGAGAAAGCTCCACCCCTACTTCTCGGCGCACCCTGTCAAGGTCATCACGGAGCACCCTCTAAAGAGCGCGCTCTCCAGGCCCTCAGTAGCCGGTAGGCTCTACCGTTGGTCCGCCGAGCTCGCCGCCTACGGCTTGGAGTATGTCCCTCGAGTTGCGGTCAAAGGACAGGCGCTCGCCGATTTCTTGGCGGACTTCCCTATAGAAGAACCGGTCCAGTACCGGGAGGATGAGCCAACTGAGGCACACCCTGGGAAGGCGAGGTTCTTGGACAATCAAGGCGAGCATCCTCCAACTAAGCGTTCAGAGGAGGCAGGCTGGGAATTATTCGTCGATGGATCCTCCAACGCTTTGGGGGCTGGGATCGGGGTCGCACTGATCGCCCAGTCGGTACTTCTGGAAAAGTCAGTCCGACTGGATTTCGCCGCTACCAACAATGAGGCGGAATATGAGGCGCTGCTGGCCGGCCTGGAGCTCGCCAAAGAGGTAGGCGCCAAACGCCTGAAGGTCTTTAGCGATTCCCAGCTAATTGTTTGCCAAGTCAATGGGGAGTACGCCTCTCGGGACGCACGAATGGCGGGCTACGTGGATCTGGTGAAGCACAAGGCCGCGGAGTTCGAAAAGATTTCCTTCGAGCAAATTCCGCGAGCCGATAATAGGCGAGCTGATGCTTTGGCAAACGCCGCCTCTTTGCTGGGAACATCAGAGGCTCGCCAGATTCTCATCGAAGTCCAAAGTCAGTCTCGGCTCCAACTGATGGAGCCCGCTGTTAACCAAGTCTTCGCCAACGTACCACTCAGCGGGTGGACCGCCCCCATTTTTCGCTTTCTCCAGAAGGGCGAGCTACCAGAGGATAGAGAGGAAGCCCGGCGAGTGGAGAAATGCGCTGGGCGCTATCTCATTCGCTGGGATCGCCTTTTTCGAAGATCCTTTGGTGGGCCAAGTCTCCGTTGCGTCGAGAGCCCGGAAACCGAAGAAGTTCTAAAGTGCATTCACTCTGGCGAGCTGGGAAACCACGCTGGTGGGCGGTCTCTTGCTGCGAAAGTACGAAGGCAAGGATACTGGTGGCCCACTCTGGAGCAAGACGCTTTGAAGGTCGCCCAGAGGTGCATCCAGTGCCAGAAGCACGCCACCACGAACCATATGCCCGCAGAAGAACTGCATCCTCTGGCGAGCCCCTGGCCTTTCCAGCAATGGGGGTTGGACATTGTGGGACCTTTCCCTGTGTCTACCCGACAGAAGAAATTCATCTTAGTAGCTACGGACTACTTCACCAAATGGGTGGAAGCGGTCCCGCTAGCTAAGATTGGTGAGAAGCAAGTCAAAGACTTCCTTTGGAAGAATATTTTCTGTCGCTTTGGGCTACCCCGAGTGCTCATCACCGACAATGGTCGCCAGTTCGACAATCGCTTGATCAGAAGCTTTTGCATCGAATACAGGGTCGACCTAAGGTTCTCGTCTCCGAGGTACCCTCAAAGCAACGGGCAGGCCGAAGCAACGAACCGAGTAATCCTAGATAACCTCAAGAAAAGGTTGGAAGGAAAGAAAGGACTATGGGAGCAGGAGCTCGACGGCGTGCTGTGGGCCTATCGTACCACTCCACGTCGCTCGACCGGCGAATCGCCTTTCAGCCTGACTTACGGGTGTGAAGCCGTGCTGCCCATCGAAGCCGAGCTGCCAACGGAAAGAAAGCTTGCTGCAGGTGAGGTCGATAACGACGTTCTGCTCGCCGACTCCCTAGACCAGCTCGAAGAAAGACGAGAGCGCGCCAATCTACATCTCGCTGGGTACCGACAAGAAATGAAGCGCGCCTATGACAAAAGAGTCCGCCATCGGGCATTCAAAGCCGGGGACATGGTGATGAGAAAGGTGTTCGCAAACACGCAGGAGCCTAATGCAGGGAAGCTCGCGGCGAACTGGGAGGGTCCCTACATAATACACGAAGCGCGTGGCTCGGGGGCTTACCAGTTGATGACCGCTGAAGGCGATTTGTTAGAGCGGCCTTGGAATGCTTTGCACCTTCGCAAGTTCTATGCCTAAGTGAATTTTTGTAAATTATCGTTAGAGGTTATGAATGAATGACGGGATTTTCCACAAAGAATTCCACCCGGAAGCTCGCTGCACCAAGAGCTCGCTTGATCTACAAAGCAGTCCGCCGTTGTGCGGACTTAAAGCAAGACCGGGATCCTCAGAGGCAGCCAGTGGGCGACCTTGAGCTTCCCGGGGCAGTCCGCCGTTGTGCGGACTTAAAGCAAGACCGGGATCCTCAGAGGCAGCCAGTGGGCGACCTTGAGCTTCTCGGGGCAGTCCGCCGTTGTGCGGACTTAAAGCAAGACCGGGATCCTCAGAGGCAGCCAGTGGGCGACCTTGAGCTTCCCGGGGCAGTCCGCCGTTGTGCGGACTTAAAGCTAGACCGGGATCCTCAGAGGCAGCCAGTGGGCGACCTTGAGCTTCCCGGGGAAGTCCGCTGCCCAAGAGGACTCTAAGCCTAACTAGGATCCTTCGCGTTCACCTGCCATGAACGGAAGCATCCTGGCGTTGGCGTACCCCTCGAAGGGCGAGCCCGCCGAACAGGACCATCGAGAGAAATTAACCGGGCAGGGGGCAGCTAGCACTTATTAGTTTTCTTTTAAAATAAAATTGGTTTAAGTCTCTGAGTGTAGGGAAGTTTTTGAAGTCTTTTGGTTTGCTTAAACGTTTTCCGGGCTCAGAGACTGTCGAGTTTTTGCGAGCATGCCGAGTTTTTCGTATTGCATATGTTTTAAAAATAAAAAGATTGAATCGAATTAGCCGCCTCGCTCGGGGTATCACTCTCGAGGTCGCTGTGAACTCCTAGAGCGGACTCATGAGCAACGCAAAGAAAGATAAAAAGACACAAAGTCGAGCTTAAAAAGATGAAAATTTTATTGATAGACGAGAATTACAAAAACAATTGCAAAGCTGCGAGCTCAAGGCTTGCTTGTCTCCGCCCCACTGTCGTCTCCTCGGCGCCGCTTCTTCGACCTTTCGGTCTTGTATTTCTCCACAGCGGCCAGGGCGCCTTTCTTGAGGAGATCGTCCAGTTGAGTTTGGAGGCGGTCTTGCTGAGCCCGAAGGCCGTTGGCGTGCGTCTCTTTCAAGGCAGCGATCTCCGTCTTCAGAGCAGCAACCTCGCCTTGAAGTTGAGCCGCCTCCCGCTGCGCGACCTCCCGGGCGGACACAGCTTCGTCTCGCTCCGCCTTGGCCTTGAAGAGGGCGGTAGCGGACAGGCCTTTGGCTACCTCGGCCATGGCGAGGCCTGACGCCAGGGTTTTGACCCTGCGGTGCAGTGCCTCTGACTCCGCCTTCAGCTCCTCGGAGCCCTTGGCTAGCTGGAGCTCGTGGATGTGCTCGTCCACCTTGCGTTCAGACCCCCGAAGGGAATCATCGAACAAAGCGGCCAGCGCCTTCCCGGCCCCAGCGACCTCCGCGGCCAGCGCCTGGCTCTGCTTCTCCGCCTGCATAAGAAAGGTAAAGAGGTTAGCAAGAATTGAGACTAAAATTTACCCAGACAGGTGCGGAGCGTACCTCGGCCAGGCGCTCGCTTATAGAAGCGAAGGGAGCTCGAGCGAAAACGTTGCGGCCCAGCAGCTGCCGCACGTAGTGGGGCGCCCTCCCTTCCTCCATAGAGGAACCCGCGCTGGGACCGCCGGGAGCTCCGGAAAGAGGGGGCACGCCGGGAGGAGTGGGGGCTATCACCTCCCCCGGGCGAGCTCCGGCTCCTGATGGGCTCGGAGGGTCCGCCGTGGCCCCCTTGGCCTCCGACTCCGAGCTGAAGGACTCGGAATCGGAGCCAATGTCTACGAAACTCGGGGACCTGTAGACCAGGTCCCCTAAGCCCTGCTGGGAGCCCGCTCCCTCCTGGCCCTCTGCAGGAGGCGAGGTCGGAGGGGCGGGGGCTGGAGCGGCCTCCGGTGTAAAGGCCGCGGGAGGAGGAGCCGACACCGGCAAGGAGGTCGCAGCGACGGCGTCTGACTCGCCCTGCTGGATCCCTGCCCCGTCGGCGGGAGATGGCGGCTCCTGCCCGCTTGACCCCGCCCCTGGTACGGGAGCTGATGGAGTCGCGGGCTTCTCCACTTGGGCGGAAGCAGAAGGCTCCGCCTGGGAAGGCTGAGGAGCGGGCTCTTCCTCCTCGGGGCCTGAGGCCTCTTCCGCGGAGTCCGTCCAGCTGGGCTCCGAGTCCAAGCCCGCCTCCTCCAGCGCTTTCTGCCGTTGCGCCGCCTGGACGTTAGAAGGCGCGGGCCCCGCACGCTTGGCCTTCTTCTTCCCGTGCGCCTCCATCTCCGGCGTCATCACTGCTACACGAAGCGGCACGGTCAGATCGCCCGGAAAGTAGCCCATTAAAATTTGAGCCATCCCGGATTCGACTTCCGCCATGGTTAGCGGGAGGTCGATGTTCGGGTCGTCGGGCTCGACCATTTGGATCTTTCGGCGGACTATGGGAGTTGGGGCAGTGGGCTGACCTGGGCCGGCGTCCGGGCGAGGAGGTGGCGGGGGAGCGGAGGCTTCACCCTGGCGGAGCATCTCTAGGGTGTCGGGGTCGTCGAAGCGGATGGGCGAGGCCCGCCTCCGTGCCACCTTCTTGCGGGGGTTGCCTCCGGAGCTCCCTGCCCCCTTGCTGGCCCCTTTAGAGGGAGGAGGGGCGTTCTGCATCGGCGGAATAGCGCCGACCTCCTCCTCTTTCTTCTTCCGGACCACTTTCTGCTTCAGCAGAATAGCGCCGGTCTTCCCGTCCTTCAGCTGGAAGGCGAAGTCGGGAGCGGTGATCTTCTCTGGAGTCCGCCCACCAAGGTAGTGGAGGATCGCCTCGTCCAGAGATCGCTCCCGGTCGGGAGCGATGCACTTCTTCTTCCCCGCCTTGTAGAAGGAGATCTCCCGGAAGACCGCCGTCGGGGGAACCCCGGGGTGAGCCGGGACTCCGCTGTGCCGCCCGCGCCAGTCGCCGACCGCCACGAAAGGATAGTCCTTCCAGTGGCGGTCCTTGCTCTCGATGGTGGAGAAGGGGAGCACCTCGCCAGGCCGCCTGGCGAGGTAGAAGTAGCCGCAGCCCGCGGTACTGAAGACCGGTGAGGGCTTGAGGAGCCACTTTTTGAGCAAGTAGCTCAGTGGGATCCTAGCCTTCAGAGCGGTCTCCAGCTGGGACAGCCCGTAGAGTATCCCCCAGGAGTTTCCTGAGAGTTGGGCGGGGCAAAGCCCCGTCAACTCCAGGAGCTCCCCGGCGAGATGACTCAGGGGGAACCGCAGCCCGGACCACAGCAGCCCGACAGAAGCTACTGTGCCCTGGGGCGGCCTCCCCGAGAGTGGCATCTCGGTGACGAGGATCTCCCGAGGGAGATCGATCGCCGCCCGGATACTGTCCCCGACAGGCACCCCGACGGGGTTTTGCAGCCAGACCACCGCCCTTTCGGTGGCGGGCTCAGCGGCCTGGGCGGCAGCAGCAGCGGCAGCAACAGCAGCAGCAACGTCAGCAGCGGAAGCCATAAGAGCAGAAGGGCTAAAGCGAGCTGAAAGCGCTAGAAGCAAAGGGAGAAGGGAGAGCTGTTTTCACGCAGCAGTAAAAATTGCCCCCCGTCCCATATTTAAAGGCGAGCGAGAGACAGGTGAATCGATCCGCATTTAATGCCCAAGCGCGCTCGGCGAGGCGACGTGACGGCGATCAAAGCGACAGCTCGCTTCTCTCAAATCGTCGAGCGCCACGTGGACCACGCGTGGAAAAAGCTGCGCCGGCGCCAGCACTGTCCTTTATTGACAGAGAAAGGGACAAATGAGGAGGAGACACGCGTCTCGCGCCGATCGGGGTCTCATGATGAGATTCGCTGTATCAGCGTTGAGCCTCGCGCCGCAGTTAAGGTGAAGCGACCGTTGGAGATTCGGTGCGATACCCAAGTCACAAGATCGCCCGCGGCAGGCGCCCCAAGCTCGCCCGAAGCAGACCCTGACCGCGTGTGACAAGCTCGCACCGGAAGGAGATCGCTCGTGGCTGACGCTCGTGGCCCGTCCAGCGTTTGAAAAGTACTGAGAGTCAAAACTCTCGATGCAGACCGCTCGCGGCAGGTGCCCGCAGCTCGCCCGAGGCAGACCCTGGCCGCGTGTGACAAGCTCGCACCGGAAGGAGATCGCTCGTGGCTGACGCTCGTGGCCCGCCCGGCGTTTTTGAAAAGTACTGAGAGTCAAAACTCTCGATGCAGACCGCCCACGGCAGGTGCCCAAGCTTGCCCGAAGCTGACCCTGACCGCATGTGAGGAGCTCGCATCGCAGGAGATCGCTCATGGCTGATGCTCGTGGCCCGCCCAGCGTTTGTGAAATACTGGCAGTCAAAGTTCTCGGCGCAGGCCGCCATCGCTACTATCTCCGCCCCGCAAGAAAATGGTTACGGCAGACATTGATATCAGGCACATTGCCGGGGATAGGAGTTCGCTAAGACTCCTGAGCAAGCGTCGAGTTTCCTCGATCACTCCCTCAGGAGGGGGTAATGTTGGGGGTAGACAGAAACCACATATCTTGGGTAGCATTGCAAACGCATCTGAGATAAGAGTTCTCGAGGGAGCCCGTCCAAAAAGCTCGCCCTCCCAGCCCATCAGGAGCCCGCCCCCCCCCACAGGGAGCTGGATGGACACCTTGTATCTGAGTGCAGCTCGCCTCTCCCAACCCCTCAGGAGCTCGCCCCACAGGGAGCTGGATGGACACCTTGTATCTGAGTGTAGCTCGCCTCTCCCAACCCCTCAGGAGCTCGCCCCACAGGGAGCTGGATGGACACCTTGTATCTGAGTGCAGCTCGCAGGAGTTCGCTCCCCCGTGCTCACCAAATCACCTTGACAGGGAGCGAGATCCACATTAGGCTGAAAGGGCCCAGGCCAAGAGCACTCTTAAGAGCTCGCCTGAGCTCGATGGAGCTCGCCTGAGATCGCCCAGAAGCTCGCTCAGGAGCTCGCCTGAGCTCGACGGAGCTCGCCCGAGATCGCCCAGAAGCTCGCTCAGGAGCTCGCCCCGTAGCTCGCCAAGCTCACCCAGGAGCTCGCCTAAGCTCGCTCAGGAGCTCGCCCCGGAGTTCGCCAAGCCCGCGCGAGAACTCGCTGGCAGTGATAGCGGGAGTTAGACCGTCATGCATAACGAAGACACCGGCATCGCGAACGCCCCTAGCTCGCGCAGGAGCTCGCCCCTAGCTCGCTCAGGAGCTCGCCCAAGCTCGCCAGAATTCCCCAGTTTATCGAGGAGGTTGCTCCCGCGAGGTCCGACTCTTGATAGATGTGGAAGAGAAGGCGGAGCAATAGAGGGCGAGCTCACCTTAGCTCCCCGTCGGAGGTCGCCCACAATGTATGAGGAGATGCCAGGTGGCAAAACCCCACGGAAGCTACGTGGACAAACGTGGTCCACGGAAGCTCGCTCGAATCAGTTCGAGACCTCCCAGACTTGAACATTCCAGAATGGCCACCTGGCCACGACAAGAAAGATTCCCTCCCCCACTCAAACCGCCTGGCAGGCCTGACGACAGAATGTCAGGGCGCGAGTACCAAGGACTGTCAGACCCACGCGAGCCAGAACGTGGGGGGTCTAGAAGGCGCCGGAAGAATCTCCACGTGTCGGGCCACGGTAGGCCGCCGATTGCTATAAATGCTCACCCCCAGGCTCCATAGTACAGGTTCGAAATCCCTTTTCCTTCCTCTTTGGTCCATTACAGCTCGCCGTTGTGCCACTGTGACTGACTTGAGCGTCAGAGGGTCTGCGCTCCGGAGGGAGCCAGCCGTTCTCACGTTCTCTTTTCTTTGTCTTGCAGGCAGCCCGCACGGACCAGCGAAAAATCCCCCGAACACGATCCATTCTATTCCATTCGTACGATCCATTCTAATTCATTCGCACGAATGTAACCATTCTAATTCATTCGTACGAATGAATTATAATGGATCGTACGAATGAATTAGAATGGATCATGCGAATGAATTAGAATAGATCGTACAAATGAATTAGAATGGTTCGTGCGAACGAATTAGAATGGATCGTATGAACGAATTTGAATGGATCGTACGAATGAAATAGAATGGATACATTCGAGCGAATGAATTAGAATGGATTGTACGAATGAATTAGAATGGATCGTAGGAATGAATTAGAATGGATCGTACGAATGAATTAGAATGGATTAGAATGGATCGTATGAACGAATTAGAATGGATCGTACGAATGAATTAGAATGGATACATTCGAGCGAATGAATTAGAATGGATTGTACGAATGAATTAGAATGGATCATAGGAATGAATTAGAATGGATCGTACGAATGAATTAGAATGGATCGTACGAATGAATTAGAATGGATCGTACAAATGAATTAGAATGGATACATTTGTACGATGAATAAGAATGGAACGTACGAATGAATTAGAATGTAACCATTCTAATTCATTCGTACAATCCATTCTAATTCATTCCTATGATCCATTCTAATTCATTCGCACGAATGTATCCATTCTAATTCATTTGCACGATCCATTCTAATTCATTCCTATGATCCATTCTAATTCTTTCGCACGATCCATTCTTATTCATCGCACGAATGAATTAGTATGGATCGTGCGAATGAATTAGAATGGATACATTCGTGCGAATGAATTAGAATGGATTGTGTGAATGAATTAGAATAGATCGTACGAATGAATTAGAATGGATCATACGAATGAATTAGAATGAATCGTGTTAATGAATTAGAATGGATACATTCGTGCAAATGAATTAGAATGGATCGTATGAATTAATTAGAATGGATCTTACGAATGAATTAGAATGAATCGTAAGAATGAATTAGAATGGATCATACGAATGAATTAGAATGGATCATACAAATGAATTAAAATGGATCGTACGAATGAATTAGAATGGATCGTACGAATAAATTAGAATGGATCATTGGAATGAATTAGAATGGATCGTGCAAATGAATTGAATGGATACATTCGTGCGAATGAATTAGAATGGATAGTGCGAATGAATTAGAATGGATCGTACGAATGAATTAGAATGGATATATTTGAACGAATAAATTAGAATGGATCATACGAATGAATTAGAATGGATCGTACGAATGAATTAGAATGGATCGTGCGAATGAATTCGAATCGATCATACGAATGAATTCTAATGCATTCGTACGATCCATTCTAATTCATTCGTACGATCCATTCTAATCCATTCGTACAATCCATTCTAATTCATTCGTACGATCCATTCTAATTCATTCTCATAAATATAACTTTCTAATTCATTTGTACGATCCATTCTAATTCATTCGTACGATCCATTCTAATCCATTCGTACCATCCATTCTAATCCATTCGTACCATCCATTCTAATTCATTCGCACGAATGTAACCATTCTAATTCATTTGCATGATCCATTCTAATTCATTCCTATGATCCATTCTAATTCATTCGTATGATCCATTCTAATTCATTCGCTCGAATTTATCCATTCTAATTCATTCGTACGATCCATTCTAATCCATTCGTACGATCCATTCGTACATTTCGTTCTAATCCATTCGTACGATCCATTCTAATCCATTCGTACGATCCATTCTAATTCATTCGTATGATCCATTCTAATTCATTCTCACAAATGTAACCTTTCTAATTCATTTGTAGGATCCATTCTAATTCATTCGTACGATCCATTCTAATCCATTCGTACGATCCATTCTAATCCATTCGTACGATCCATTCTAATTCATTCGCACGAATGTAACCATTCTAATTCATTCATACAATCTATTCTAATTCATTCGCACAAATGTATCCATTCTAATTAATTCGTACGATCCAATCTAATTCAAACGTGCGATCCATTCTAATTCATCGCACAAATGTATCTATTCTAATTCATTCGTACAATGCGTTCTAATCCATTCTAACTCATTCGCACAAATGTATCCATTCTAATTCATTCGTACGATCCATTCTAATCCATTCGTACGATCCATTCTAATCCATTCGTACGATCCATTCTAATTCATTCGCATGATCTATTCTAATTCATTCGCATGATCCATTCTAATTCATTCGCACGATCCATTCTAATTCATTCGTACGATCTATTCTAATTCATTCATACGATCTATTCTAATTCATTCGTTCGATCCATTCTAATTCATTCGCACGATCCATTCAAATTCAATCGCACGATCCATTCTAATTCGTTTATACGATCCATTCTAATTCGTTCGTACGATCCATTCTAATCCATTAGTACGATCCATTCAAATTCGTTCGCACGAATGTAACCTTTCTAATTCATTTGTACGATCCATTCTAATTCATTCGTACGATCCATTCTAATTCATTCGTACGATCCATTCTAATTCATTCGCACGAATGTAACCGTTCTAATTCATTCGTACGATCCATTCTAATCCATTTGTACGATCCATTCTAATTCATTCGTACGATCCATTCTAATTCATTCTCACAAATGTAACCTTTCTAATTCATTTGTACGATCCATTATAATTCATTCGTACGATCCCTTCGTACGATCCATTCTAATCCAATCGTACGATCCATTCTAATTCATTCGCACGAATGTAACCATTCTAATTCATTCATACGATCCATTCTAATTCATTCCTACGATCCATTCTAATTCATTCGCATGAATGTATCCATTCTAATTCATTTGCACGATCCATTCTAATTCATTCCTATGATCCATTCTAATTCATTCGTACGATCCATTCTAATTCATTCGCACGAATGTACCCATTCTAATTCATTCGTACGATCCATTCTAATTCATTCGTACGATCCATTCTAATTCATTCTCACAAATATAACCTTTCTAATTCATTTGTACGATCCATTATAATTCATTCGTACGATCCATTCTAATCCATTCGTACGATCCATTCTAATCCAATCGTACGATCCATTCTAATTCATTCGTACGATCTATTCTAATCCATTCGTACGATCCATTCTAATCTATTCTAATTCATTCGTACGATCCATTCTAATCCATTCGTATGATCCATTCTAATTCATTCGTATGATCCATTCTAATCCATTCGTACGATCCATTCTAATTCATTCGTACGATCCATTCTAATTCATTCTCACAAATGTAACCTTTCTAATTCATTTGTACGATCCATTCTAATTCATTCATACGATCCTTTCTAATTCATTCGTACGACCCATTCTAATTCATTCGCACGAATGTATCCATTCTAATACATTCGTACGATCCATTCTAATTCATTCGCACGATCCATTCATTCATTCGCACGATCCATTCTAATTCATTCGTACGATCAATTCTAATTCATTCTCACGAATGTATCCATTCTAATTCATTCGCATGATCCATTCTAATTCATTCGCACGATCCATTCTAATTCATTCGCACAAATGTATCCATTCTAATTCATTCGTACAATCCATTCTAATTCATTCGTACGATCCATTCTAATTCATTCGTACGATCCATTCTAATTCATTCGTACGATCCATTCTAATCCATTCATACGATCCATTCTAATCCATTCGTATGATCCATTCTAACTCATTCGTACGATCCATTCTAATTCATTCTCACAAATGTAACCTTTCTAATTCATTTGTACGATCCATTCTAATTCATTCGTACGATCCATTCTAATCCATTCGTACGATCCTTTCTAATTCATTCGCACGAATGGAACCATTCTAATTCATTCGTACGATCCATTCTAATTCATTCCTAGGAATGAGTTAGAATGGATCATACGAATGAATTAGAATGTATCGTACGATCCTTTCTAATTCATTCGCACAAATGTATCTATTCTAATTCATTCGTACAATGCGTTCTAATCCATTCGTACGATCCATTCTAATCCATTCGTACGATCCGTTCTAATTCATTCGCACGAATGTAACCATTCTAATTCATTCATATGATCCATTCTAATTCATTCGTACGATCCATTCTAATTCATTCGCACGATCCATTCTAATTCATTTGTACGAATGTATCCATTCTAATTCATTCGCACGATCCATTCTAATGTATTCGTACGATCCAATCTAATTCATTCGTATGATCCATTCTAATTTATTCATACAATCCATTCAAATTCATTCACATGATCCATTCTAATTCATTCGTACGATCCATTCTAATTCATTCGTTCAATCCATTCTAATTCATTCGTACGATCCATTCTAATTCATTCGCACGAATGTATCCATTCTAATTCATTTGCACGATCCATTCTAATTCATTCCTATGATCCATTCTAATGCATTCGTACGATTCATTCTAATTCATTCGCACGATCCATTCTAATTCATTCCTACGATTCATTCTAATTCATTCGCACGAATGTAACCTTTCTTATTCATTTGTATGTATCCATTCTAATTCATTCGCACGATCCATTCTAATTCATTTGTACGATCCATTTTAATTCATTCGTACGATCCATTCTAATTCATTGGATACATTCGTGCGAATGAATTAGAATGGATCGTAGGAATGAATTAGAATGGATCGTACGAATGGATTAAAATGGATACATTCATACGATCCATTCAAATTCATTCGTACGATCCATTCTAATTCATTCGTATGATCCATTCTAATTTATTCATACGATCCATTCTAATCCATTCGTACGATCCATTCTAATCCATTCGTACGATCCATTCTAATTCATTCGCATGATCCATTCTAATTCATTCGTAGGATCCATTCTAATTCATTCGCACGATCCATTCAAATTTATTCGCACGATCCATTCTAATTCATTCGTACGATCCATTCTAATTCATTTGTACGATTCATTCTAATTCATTCGCACGAATGTATCCATTCTAATTCATTCACACGATCCATTCTAATTCATTCATTCGATCCATTCTAATTCATTAGTACGATCCATTCAAATTCATTCGCATGATCCATTCTAATTCATTCGTACGATCCATTCTAATTCATTCGCACGAATGTATCCATTCTAATTCATTCGCACAAATGTATCTATTCTAATTCATTCGTACGATCCATTCTTATTCATTCATACGATCCATTCTAATTCATTTGCACGATCCATTCTAATTCATTCTCACAAATGTAACCTTTCTAATTCATTTGTACGATCCATTCTAATTCATTCGTACGATCCATTCTAATCCATTCGTACGATCCATTCTAATCCATTCGTTCGATCCATTCTAATTCATTCGCACGAATGTAACCATTCTAATTCATTCGTACGATCCATTCTAATTCATTCCTACGATCCATTCTAATTCATTCGCACGAATGTATCCATTCTAATTTATTTCCATGATCCATTCTAATTCATTCGTACGATCCATTCTAATTCATTCGCACGATCCATTCTAATTCATTCGTACGATCCATTCTAATTCATTCGCACGATCAATTCTAATTCATTCGTACGATCCATTCTAATTCATTCGCACGAATGTATCCATTCTAATGCATTCGTACGATCCATTCTAAATCATTCGTACGATCCATTCTAATTCGTTCATATGATCCATTCTAAATCGTTCGTACGATCCATTCTAATTCATTCGTACGATCCATTATAATTCATTCGCACGATCCATTCTAATTCATTCGCACGATCCATTCTAATTCATTCATACGATCCATTCTAATACATTCGCTCGAATGTATCCATTCTATTTCATTCGTTCGATCCATTCTAATTCATTCGTACGATCCATTAAAATTCATTCTCACAAATGTAAGCTTTCTAATTCATTTGTACGATCAATTCTAATTCATTCGTACGATCCATTCTTATTCATTCGTACGATCCATTCAAATTCATTCGCATGATCCATTCTAATTCAATCGTACGATCCATTCGAATTCATTCTCACGAATGTAACCTTTCTAATTCATTTGTATGATCCATTCTAATTCATTCGCACGATCTATTCTAATTCATTCGCACGATCCATTCTAATTCATTCGTCCGATCTATTCTAATTCATTCGCACAAATGTATCCATTCTAATTCATTCGTACGATCCATTCAAATTCATTCGCACGATCCATTCTAATTCATTCGTACGATCCATTCAAATTCATTCGCACGATCCATTCTTATTCATTCATACGATCCATTCAAATTCATTCATGCGATCCATTCTAATTCATTCGTATGATTCATTCTAATTCATTCAGACTGTCCACTCTAATTCATTCGCACGAATGTAACCATTGTAATTCATTCGTACGATCCATTCTAATTCATTCCTACGATCCATTCTAATTCATTCGCACGAATGTAACCATTCTAATTCATTCGTACGATCCATTCTAATTCATTCGCACGATCCATGCTAATTCATTCGCACGAATGTATCCATTCTAATTCATTTGCACGATCCATTCTAATTCATTCCTATGATCCATTCTAATTCATTCGTACGATCCATTCTAATTCATTCGCACGAATGTACCCATTCTAATTCATTCGTACGATCCATTCTAATTCATTCGTACGATCCATTCTAATTCATTCTCACAAATGTAACCTTTCTAATTCATTTGTACGATCCATTATAATTCATTCGTACGATCCATTCTAATCCATTCGTACGATCCATTCTAATCCATTCGTACGATCCATTCTAATTCATTCGCACGAATGTAACCATTCTAATTCATTCGTACGATCCATTCTAATTCATTCCTATGATCCATTCTAATTCATTCGCACGAATGTATCCATTCTAATTCATTTGCACGATCCATTATAATTCATTCCTATGATCCATTCTAATTCATTCGTACGATCCATTCTAATTCATTCGCAGAAATGTATCCATTCTAATTCATTCGTACGATCCATTCTAATTCATTCGTATGATCCATTCTAATCCATTCGTACGATCCATTCTAATCCATTCGTATGATCCATTCTAATTCATTCGTACGATCTATTCTAATCCATTCATACGATCCATTCTAATCTATTCTAATTCATTCGTACGATCCATTCTAATCCATTCGTATGATCCATTCTAATTCATTCGTACGATCCATTCTAATCCATTCGTACGATCCATTCTAATTCATTCGTACGATCCATTCTAATTCATTCTCACAAATGTAACCTTTCTAATTCATTTGTACGATCCATTCTAATTCATTCGTACGATCCTTTCTAATTCATTCGTACGACCCATTCTAATTCATTCGCACGAATGTATCCATTCTAATGCATTCGTACGATCCATTCTAATTCATTCGCACGATCCATTCATTCATTCGTATGATCCATTCTAATTCATTCGTACGATCCATTCTAATTCATTCTCACGAATGTATCCATTCTAATTCATTCGCAAGATCCATTCTAAATCATTCGCACGATCCATTCTAATTCATTCGCACAAATGTATCCATTCTAATTCATTCGTACAATCCATTCTAATTCATTCGCATGATCCATTCTAATTCATTCGTACGATCTATTCTAATTCATTCGTACGATCCATTCTAATTCATTCGTACGATCCATTCTAATCCATTCGTACGATCCATTCTAATCCATTCATACGATCCATTCTAATCCATTCATATAATCCATTCTAATTCATTCGTACGATCCATTCTAATTCATTCTCACAAATGTAACCTTTCTAATTCATTTGTACGATCCATTCTAATTCATTCGTACGATCCATTCTAATCCATTCGTACGATTCATTCTAATCCATTCGTACGATCCATTCTAATTCATTCGCTCGAATGCATCCATTCTAATTCATTTGTACGATCCATTCTAATTCATTCACACAATCCATTCAAATTCATTCGCACGATCCATTCTAATTCATTCGTACGATCCATTCTAATTCATTCGCACGAATGTATCCATTCTAATGCATTCATACGATCCATTCTAATTCATTCCTACGATCCATTCTAATTCATTGGCACGAATGTATCCATTCTAATTCATTTGCAAGATCCATTCTAATTCATTCCTATGATCCATTCTAATTCATTCGTACGATCCATTCTAATTCATTCGCACGAATGTACCCATTCTAATTCATTCGTACGATCCATTCTAATTCATTCGTACGATCCATTCTAATTCATTCGTATGATCCATTCTATTTCATTCGTACGATCCATTCTAATTCATTCGTACAATCCATTGTAATTCATTCATACAATCCATTCAGATTCATTCGCACAATCCATTCTAATTCATTCATACGATCCATTCTAATTCATTCGTATGATCCATTCTAACTCATTCGGTGGATCCATTCTAATTCATTCGTATGATCCATTCTAATTCATTCGTACAATCCATTCTAATTCATTCATACGATCCATTCTAATTCATTCGCACAATCCATTCTAATTCATTCGTACGATCCATTCTAATTCTTTCGTATGATCCATTCTAACTCATTCAGTGGATCCATTCTAATTCATTCGTACGATCCATTCTAATTTATTCGCATAAATATATCCATCCTAATTCATTCGTACGATCCATTCTAATTCTTTCATATGATCCATTTTAATTCATTCGCACAATACATTCTAATTTGTTCATACGATCCATTCTAATTCGTTCGTACGATCCATTCTAATTCATTCGTACGATCCATTCTAATTCATTCGTACAAATGTATCTATTCTAATTCATTCGTACAATGCGTTCTAATCCATTCGTACGATCCATTGTAATCCATTCGTACGATCCATTCTAATTCATTCGTATGACCCATTCTAATTCATTCGTACGATCCATTCTAATGCATTTGCATGAATGTATCCATTCTATTTTATTCGTACGATCCATTCTAATTCATTCCTACGATCCATTCTAATTCATTCGCATAAATATAACCATTCTAATTCATTCGTACGATCCATTCTAATTCATTCGTATGATCCGCATGAATGTAACCATTCTAATTCATTCGTACGATCCATTCTAATTCATTCGTATGATCCATTCTAATTCATTCGCACGTATGTATCCATTCTAATTCGTTCATATGATTCATTCTAATTCATTCGTACGATCCATTCTAATTCATTCACACAAATGTATCCATTCTAATTCATTCGTACGATCCATTCTAATTCATTCATACAAATGAATTAGAAATGAATAAGAATGGATCGTACGAATGAATTAGAATGGACCGTACGAATGAATTTGAATGGATCGTACGAATGAATAAGAATGGATCGTATGAATGAATTAGAATAGATCGTACGAATGTATCCGTTCTAATTCATTCGTACGATCCATTCTAATTCATTCATATGATCCATTCTAATTCATTTGTATGATCCATTCTAATTCATTCGTACGATCCATTCTAATTCGTTCGTACGATCCATTCTAATTCGTTCGTACGATCCATTCTAATTCATTCGCATGATCCATTCTAATTCATTCGGACGATCCATTCTAATTCTTTTATATGGTCCATTCTAATTCATTCGTACGATCCATTCTAATCCATTCGTACGATCCATTCTAATTCATTCGTACGATCCATTCTAATTCATTCGTACGATCCGTTCTAATTCATTCGTACGATCCATTCTAATCCATTCGTACGATTCATTCTAATTCATTCTAATTCATTCGCACGATCCATTCTAATTCATTCGCACGTTCCATTCTAATTCTTTCATATGATCCATTCTAATTCATTCGTACGATCCATTCTAATCCATTCGTACGATCCATTCTAATTCATTCCTATGATCTATTCTAATTCATTCATATGATCCATTCTAATTCATTCGTACGATCCGTTCTAATTCATTCGTACGATCCATTCTAATTCATTAGTACGATCCATTCTAATTCATTCGTACGAATGAATTAGAATAGATCGTGCGAATGAATTAGAATGGATCGTACGAATGAATTAGAATGGATCGTAGGAATGAATTACAATGGATCATATGAATGAATTAGAATGGATCGTACGAATGAATTAGAATGGATCGTACGAATGAATTAGAATGGATCGTGCGAATGAATTAGAATGGATCGTACGAATGAATTAGAATGTATCGTACGAATGGATTAGAATGGATCGCACAAATGGATTAGAATGGATCGCACGAATGGATTAGAATGGATCGTACGAATGGATTAGAATGGATCGTACGAATTAGAATGGATCGTATGAATGAATTAAAATGGATACATTCATACGACTGAATTAGAAATTTATTCGTACGATCCATTCAAATTCAATCGTATGATCCATTTTAATTCATTCGCACGATCCATTCTAATTCATTCGTACGATCCATTCTAATTCATTCGTACGATGTATTCTAATTAGTTTGTACGATCCATTCTAATTCATTTGCACGATCTATTCTAATTCATTCGTACGATCAATTCTAATCCATTCGTATGATCAATTCTAATTCATTCGCACGATCCATTCTAATTCATTCCCATGAATGTAACCTTTCTAATTCATTCGTACAATCCATTCTGATTAATTCGCATGATCCATTCTAACTCATTCGTACGATCCATTCTAATTCATTCGTACGAATGTAACCTTTCTAATTCATTTGTATGATCCATTCGTACGATTCATTCTAATTCATTCGTACGATCCGTTCTAATTCATTCGTACGAACCATTCTAATTTGTTCGCAAGAATGTTTCCATTCTAATTCATTCGTACAATCCATTCTAATTTATTCGTACAAATGTATCCATTCTAATTCATTCGTACGATCCATTCTAATTCATTCGTACGATTCATTCTAATTCATTCGCACGATCCATTCTAATTCATTCGTACGATCCATTCTAATTCATTCGCACGAATGTATCCATTCTAATTCATTCGTACAATCCATTCTAATTCATTCGCACGATCCATTCTAATTCATTCGTATGATCCATTCTAATTCATTCCTACGATCTATTCTAATTCATTCGCTCGAATGTATCCATTCTAATTCATTCATTCGATCCATTCTAATTCATTCGTACGATCCATTCAAATTCATTCTCATGATCCATTCTAATTCATTCATACGATCCATTCTAATTCATTCTCTCGAATGTAACCTTTCTAATTCAGTTGTATGATCCATTCTAATTCATTCGTACGATCCATTATAATCCATTCGTACGATCCATTCTAATCTATTCGTACGATCCATTCTAATGCAATCGTACGATCCATTCTAATTCATTCTTATAAATATAACCTTTCCAATTCATTTGTACGATCAATTCTAATCCATTCGTACGATCCATTCTAATCCATTCGTACGATCTATTCTAATCCATTCGTACGATCCATTCTAATCCATTCGTACGATCCATTCTAATCTATTTGTACGAATAAATTAGAATGGATTGTACGAATGAATTAGAATGGATACATTCTTGTGAATAAATTAGAATGGATCGTATATTCGTGCAAATAAATTAGAATGGATCATACGAATGAATTAGAATGGATCGTGCGAATGAATTAGAATGAATCGTTCGAATGCATTCGAATGGATCATACGAATGAATTAGAATGAATCGTACGATCCATTTTAATTCATTTGTACGATCCATTCTAATTCATTCGCACGATCCTTTCTAATTCATTCGTACGATCCATTCTAATTCATTCGTACAATCCATTCTAATTCAATCGTATGAATGTATCATACGAAAGAATTAGAATAGATATACTCATGCGAATGAATTAGAATGGATCATACGAATGAATTAGAATGGATCGTGCAAATGAATTAGAATGGATCGTATGAATAAATTAGAATGGATCGTACGAATGAATTAAAATAGATACATTTGTGTGAATGAATTAGAATGGATCATACGATTGAATTTGAATGGATCGTACGAAAAAATTATAATTGATACATTTGTGCGATGAATAAGAATGGAGCGTACGAATGAATTAGAATGGAGCGTACGAATGAACTAGAATGGATACATTCGTGCGAATGAATTAGAATGGATCATAAGAAAGAATTAGAATGGATCGTGCGAATGAATTAGAAAGGATCGTACGAATGAATTAGAATGGATATATTCGTGCGAATGAATTAGAATGGATCGTACGAATGAATTAGACTGGATCGTACGAATAAATTAGAATGGATACATTCATGCAAATGAATTAGAATGGATCGTACGAATGAATTAGAATGGATCATACGAATGAATTAGAATGGATCATACGAATGAATTAGAATGGATCATACGAATGAATTAGAATGGTTACATTCATGCGAATGAATTAGAATGGATCGTACGAATTGATTAGAATGGATCGTACGAATGGATTAGAATGCATTGTACGAATGAATTAGAATAGATACATTTGTGCGAATGAATTAGAATAGATACATTCGTACGAATGAATTAGAATGGATCGTAGGAATGAATTAGAATGGATCGTACGAATGAATTAGAATGGTTAGATTCGTGCGAATGAATTAGAATCTATCGTACGAATGGATTAGAATGGATCGTACGAATGGATTAGAATGGATCGTACGAATGGATTAGAATGGATTGAACGAATGAATTAGAATAGAAACATTCGTGCGAATGAATTAGAATGGATCGGACGAATGAATTAGAATGGATCGTACGATTCATTCCAATTCATTCGTACGATCCATTCTAATGCATTCGTACGATTCATTCTAATTCATTCGCACGATCCATTCTAATTCATTCGTACATCCATTTTTATTCATTCATACGATCCAGTCTAATTCATTCGCATAATCCATTCTAATTCATTCGTACGATCCATTCTAATTCATTCGTACGATCCATTCTAACTCATTCGGTGGATCCATTCTAATTCATTCGTACGATCCATTCTAATTCATTCATACGATCCATTCTAATTCGTTCGCACGATCCATTCTAATTCATTCATACGATCTATTCTAATTCATTCGCATGATCCATTCTAATTCATTCGTACGATCCATTCTAATTCATTCGTACAATCCATTCAAATTCCATTCGTATGAATGCATCCATTCTAATTCATTCGTACAATCTATTCTAATTCATTCGCACGATCCATTCTAATTCATTCGTATGATCCATTATAATTCATTCCTACAATCTATTCTAATTCATTCGCTCGAATGTATCCATTCTAATTCATTCGTTCGATCCATTCTAATTCATTCGTACGATCCATTCAAATTCATTCGCATGATCCATTCTAATTCATTCGTTCGATCCATTCTAATTCATTCTCACGAATGTAACCTTTCTAATTCATTTGTATGATTCATTCTAATTCATTCGTACGATCCATTCGTACGATCCATTCTAATTAATTCGTTCGATCCATTCTAATTCATTCTCACGAATATAACCTTTCTAATTCGTTTGTATGATCCATTCTAATTCATTCGTACGATCCATTCGTACGATCCATTCTAATCCATTCGTACGATTCATTCTAATCCATTCGTATGATCCATTCTAATTCATTCGTACGATCCATTCTAATTCATTCTCACAAATGTAACCTTTCTAATTCATTCGGACGATCCATTCTAATTCATTCGTACGATCCATTCTAATTCATTCGCTCGAATATATCCATTCTAATTCATTCATACGATCCATTCTAATTCATTCGGACGATTGTAACCATTCTAATTCATTCGTACGATCCATTCTACTTCATTCCTACGATCCATTCTAATTCATTCGTACGAATGTATCCATTCTAATTCATTTGCACGATCCATTCTAATTCATTCCTATGATCCATTCTAATTCATTTGTACGATCCATTCTAATTCATTCGCTCGAATGTATCCATTCTAATTCATTCGTACGATTCATTCTAATTCATTTGCACGATCCATTCTAATTCATTCGTACGAATGAATTAGAATGGATCATACGAACGAATTAGAATGGATCATATGAACGAATTAGAATGGATCGTACGAATGAATTAGAATGGATACATTCGAGCGAATGAATTAGAATGGATCGTACGAATGAATTAGAATGGATAAGAGGAATGAATTAGAATGGATCGTGCAAATGAATTAGTATGGATACATTCGTGCGAATGAATTAGAATGGATCGTAGGAATGAATTAGAATGGATCGTACCAATGAATTAGAATGGTTACATTCATGCGAATGAATTAGAATGGATCGTACGAATGGTTTAGAATGGATCGTACGAATGGATTTGAACGCATTGTACGAATGAATTAGAATAGATACATTTGTGCGAATGAATTAGATTGGATCGTACGATTGAATTTGAATGGATTGTACGAATGAATTAGAATGGATCATACGAATGAATTAGAATGGATACATTCGTGCGAATGAATTAGAATGGATTGTAGGAATGAATTAGAATGGATCGTACGAATGAATTATAATGGACACATTCGAGCGAATGAATTAGAATGGATCGTACGAATGAATTAGAATGGATACATTCATGCGAATGAATTAGAATGGATCATACGAATGAATTAGAATGGATACATTTGTGCAAATGAATTTGAATGGATTGCACGAATTGAATTAGAATGGATCATAATAATGAATTAGAATGGATCATACAAATGAATTAGAAAGGTTACATTTGTGAGAATGAATTATAATGGATTGTGCGAATGAATTAGAATTGATCATACGAATGGATTAGAATGGATCGTACGAATGAATTATAATAGATCGTGCGAATGAATTAAAATGGATCGTACGAACGAATTAGAATGGATCGTACGAACGAATTAGAATGGATCGTATGAATGAATTAGAATGGATACATTAAAGCGAATGAATTAGAATGGATTGTACGAATGAATTAGAATGGATCATAGGAATGAATTAGAATGGATCATGCAAATAAATTAGAATGGATACATTCGTGCGAATGAATTAGAATGGATCGTAGGAATGAATTAGAATGGATCGTACGAATGAATTAGAATGGTTACATTCGTGCAAATGAATTAGAATGGATCGTACGAATGAATTAGAATGGATCGTGCGAATGAATTAGAATGGATCGTACGATCCATTCTAATTCATTCATATGATCAATTCTAATTCATTCGCACGATCCATTCTAATTAATTCCTACGATCCATTCTAATTCATTCGCACGAATGTAACCATTCTAATTCATTCGTACGATCCATTCTAATTCATTCCTATGATCCATTCTAATTCATTCGCACGAATGTATCCATTCTAATTCATTTGCACGATCCATTCTAATTCATTCCTATGATCCATTCTAATTCATTCGTACGATCCATTCTAATTCATTCGCACGAATGTATCCATTCTAATTCATTTGCACGATCTATTCTAATTCATTCGTACGACCCATTCTAATTCATTCATACGATCTATTCTAATTCATTCGCACGAATGTATCCATTCTAATTCATTCGCACAATCCAATCTAATTCAAACGTACGATCTATTCTAATTCATTTACATGATTTATTCTAATTCATTCGTACGATCCATTCTAATTCATTCGCTCGAATGTATCCATTCTAATTCATTCATACGATCTATTCTAATTCATTCGGACGATTGTAACCATTCTAATTCATTCGTACGATCCATTCTAATTCATTCCTACGATCCATTCTAATTCATTCGCACGAATGTATCCATTCTAATTCATTTGCACGATCCATTCTAATTCATTCCTATGATCCATTCTAATTCATTCGTACGATCCATTCTAATTCATTCGCTCGAATGTATCCATTCTAATTCATTCGTACGATTCAATCTAATTCATTTGCACGATCCATTCTAATTCATTCGTACGAATGAATTAGAATGGATCATACGAACGAATTAGAATGGATCATATGAACGAATTAGAATGGATCGTACGAATGAATTAGAATGGATACATTCGAGCGAATGAATTAGAATGGATCGTACGAATGAATTAGAATGGATAAGAGGAATGAATTAGAATGGATCGTGCAAATGAATTAGAATGGATACATTCGTGCGAATGAATTAGAATGGATCATAGGAATGAATTAGAATGGATCGTACCAATGAATTAGAATGGTTACATTCATGCGAATGAATTAGAATAGATCGTACGAATGGTTTATAATGGATCGTACGAATGGATTTGAACGCATTATACGAATGAATTAGAATAGATACATTTGTGCGAATGAATTAGATTGGATCGTACGAATGAATTTGAATGGATTGTACGAATGAATTAGAATAGATCGTACGAATGAATTAGAATAGATACATTCGTGCGAATAAATTAGAATGGATTGTAGGAATGAATTAGAATGAATCGTACGAATGAATTAGAATGGACACATTCGAGCGAATGAATTAGAATGGATCGTACGAATGAATTAGAATGGATACATTCATGCGAATGAATTAGAATGGATCATACGAATGAATTAGAATGGATACATTTGTGCGAATGAATTTGAATGGATTGCACGAATTGAATTAGAATGGATCATACAAATGAATTAGAATGGATCATACAAATGAATTAGAAAGGTTACATTCGTGAGAATGAATTAGAATGGATTGTGCGAATGAATTAGAATTGATCATACGAATGGATTAGAATGGATCGTACGAATGAATTATAACAGATCATGCGAATGAATTAGAATGGATCGTACGAACGAATTAGAATGGATTGTACGAACGAATTAGAATGGATCGTACGAATGAATTAGAATGGATACATTCGTGCGAATGAATTAGAATGGATTGTACGAATGAATTAGAATGGATCATAGGAATGAATTAGAATGGATCATGCAAATAAATTAGAATGGATACATTCGTGCGAATGAATTAGAATGGATCGTAGGAATGAATTAGAATGGATCGTACGAATGAATTAGAATAGTTACATTCGTGCAAATGAATTAGAATGGATCGTACGAATGAATTAGAATGGATCGTGCGAATGAATTAGAATGGATCGTACGATCCATTCTAATTCATTCATATGATCAATTCTAATTCATTCGCACGATCCATTCTAATTCATTCGTACGATCCATTCTAATTCATTCGCACGAATGTAACCATTCTAATTCATTCGTACGATCCATTCTAATTCATTCCTACGATCCATTCTAATTCATTCGCACGAATGTATCCATTCTAATTCATTTGCACGATCCATTCTAATTCATTGCTATGATCCATTCTAATTCATTCGTACGATCCATTCTAATTCATTCGCACGAATGTATCCATTCTAATTCATTTGCACGATCCATTCTAATTCATTCGTACGACCCATTCTAATTCATTCATACGATCTATTCTAATTCATTCGCACAATCCAATCTAATTCAAACGTACGATCCATTCTAATTCATTCACATGATGTATTCTAATTCATTCGCACGATCCATTCATTCATTCGCATGATCCATTCTAATTCATTCGTACGATCCATTCTAATTCATTCTCACGAATGTATCCATTCTAATTCATTCGCATGATCCATTCTAATTCATTCGCATGATCCATTCTAATTCGTTCGTACGATCTAATTCATTCGTACGATCCATTCTAATTCATTCGTACGATCCATTCTAATTCATTCGCACAAATGTATCCATTCTAATTCATTCGTACGATCCATTCTAATTCATTCGTACGGTCCATTCTAATTCATTCGCATAAATGTATCCATTCTAATTCATTCGTTCGATCCATTCTAATTCATTAGCATAAATATATCCATTCTAATTTATTCGTACGATCCATTCTAATTCATTCGCACGATCCATTCTAATTCATTCGCACAAATGTATCCATTCTAATTCATTCGTACAATCCATTCTAATTCATTCGCATGATCCATTCTAATTCATTCGTACGATCCATTCTAATCCATTCGTACGATCCATTCTAATTCATTCGTACGATCCATTCTAATTCATTCTCACAAATGTAACCTTTCTAACTCATTTGTACGATCCATTCTAATTCATTCGTACGATCCATTCTAATCCATTCGTACGATCCATTCTAATCCATTCGTACGATCCATTCTAATTCATTCGCTCGAATGTATCCATTCTAATTCATTTGTACGATCTATTCTAATTCATTCGCACAATCCATTCAAATTCATTCGCACGATCCATTCTAATTCATTCGTACGATCCATTCTAATTCATTCGCACGAATGTATCCATTCTAATGCATTCGTACGATCCATTCTAATTCATTCCTACGATCCATTCTAATTCATTCGCACGAATGTATCCATTCTAATTCATTTGCAAGATCCATTCTAATTCATTCCTATGATCCATTCTAATTCATTCGTACGATCCATTCTAATTCATTCGCTCGAATGTATCCATTCTAATTCATTCGTACGATCCATTCTAATTCATTCCTACGATCCATTCTAATTCATTCCTACGATCCATTCTAATTCATTCGCACGAATGTATCCATTCTAATTCATTTGCACGATCCATTCTAATTCATTCCTATGATCCATTCTAATTCATTCATACGATCCATTCTAATTCATTCGCTCGAATGTATCCATTCTAATTCATTCGTATGAGCTATTCTAATTCATTCGTACGATCCATTCTAATTCTTTCGTACGATCCATTCTTATCCATTCATACGATCCATTCTAATCCATTCGTACGATCCATTCTAATTCATTCTCACAAATTTAACCTTTCTAATTCATTTGTACGATCCATTCTAATTCATTCGTATGATCCATTCTAATCCATTCATACGATCCATTCTAATCCATTCGTACGATCTATTCTAATTCATTCGCATGAATGTAACCATTCTAATTCATTCGTACGATCCATTCTAATTCATTCCTACGATCCATTCTAGTTCATTCGCACGAGTGTATCCATTCTAATTCATTTGAACGATCCATTCTAATTTATGCCTATGATCCATTCTAATTCATTCGTACGATCCATTCTAATTCGTTCATACGATCCATTCTAATTCATTCTCACGAATGTACCGTTTCTAATTCATTTGTATGATCCATTCTAATTCAGTCGTACGATCCATTCTAATTCATTCTCACAAATGTATCCTTTCTAATTCATTTGTACGATCCATTATAATTCATTCGTACGATCCATTCTAATCCATTCGTACGATCCATTCTAATCCATTCATACGATCCATTCTAATTCATTCGTATGATCCATTCTAATTCATTCGTACGATCCATTCTAATCCATTCGTAAGATCCATTCTAATCCATTCGTACGATCCATTCTAATTCACTCGTACGATCTATTCTAATCCATTCGTACGATCCATTCTAATCCATTCGTACGATCCATTCTAATCCATTCTAATCCATTCGTACGATCCATTCTAATCCATTCTAATCCATTCGTACGATCCATTCTAATTCATTCGCACGAATGTAACCATTTTATTTCATTCGTACGATCCATTCTAATTCATTCCTACGATCCATTCTAATTCATTCGCAAGAATGTATCTATTCTAATTCATTTGCACGATCCATTCTAATTTATTCCTACGATCCATTCTAATTCATTTGTACGATCCATTCTAATTCGTTCATACGATCCATTCTAATTCATTCTCACGAATGTAACCTTTCTAATTCATTTGTATGATCCATTCTAATTCATTCGCACGAATATATCTATTCTAATTCATTTGCACGATCCATTCTAATTCATTCCTATGATCCATTCTAATTCATTCGTATAATACATTCATACGACTGAATTAGAATGGATTGTACGAATGAATTAGAATTGATCATACGAATGAATTAGAATGGATCGTACGAATGAATTAGAATGGATCGTGCGAATGAATTAGAATGGATCGTACGAATGAATTAGAATGGATATATTTGACCGAATGAATTAGAATGGATCGTACGAATGAATTAGAATGGATCGTGCGAATGAATTAGAATGAATCGTATGAATGAATTAGAATTGATCGTGCGAATGAATTAGAATGGATATATTCTTGCGAATGAATTTGAATGGATCGTACGAATCGATCGTACGAATGAATTAGAATGGTTACATTCATGCAAATGAATTAGAATGGATCGTACGAATAAATTAGAATGGATACATTCGTGCGAATGAATTAGAATGGATCGTACAAATGAATTAGAATGGATCGTACGAATGAATTAGAATGGATCATGCGAATGAATTAGAATGGATTGTACAAGTGAATTAGAATGGATACATTTGTGCGAATGAATTAGAATGGATCGTGCGAATGAATTAGAATGGATCGTACGAATGAATTAGAATGGATATATTTATGCGAATGAATTAGATTGGATCGAACGAATGAATTAGAATGGATACATTTGTGCGAATGAATTAGAATAGATCATACGAATGAATTAGAATGGATCGTACGAATGAATTAGAATGGATACATTTGTGCGAATGAATTAGAATGGATCGTATATTCGTGCAAATAAATTAGAATAGATCATAGGAATGAATAAGAATGGATCGTACGAACGAATTAGAATGGATCGTACGAACGAATTAGAATGGATCATATGAACGAATTAGAATGGATCGTACGAATGAATTAGAATGGATACATTCGAGTGAATAAATTAGAATGGATCGTGCGAATGAATTAGAATGGATCGTGCGAATGAATTAGAATGAATCGTACGAATGCATTAGAATGGATCATACGAATGAATTAGAATGAATCGTACGATCCATTCTAATTCATTCGTCCGATCCATTCTAATTCATTCGCACGAATGTATCCATTCTAATTTATTTGCACGATCCATTATAATTCATTCCTATGATCCATTCTAATTCATTCGTACGATCCATTCTAATTCATTCGCTCGAATGTATCCATTCTAATTCATTCGTACGATCCATTCTAATTCGTTCATACGATCCATTCTAATTCGTTCGTACGATCCATTCTAATTCGTTCGTACGATCCATTCTAATTCATTCGTATGATCCATTCTAATTCATTCCTACGATCTATTCTAATTTATTCGCTCAAATGTATCCATTCTAATTCATTCATTCGATCCATTCTAATTCATTTGTACGATCCATTCAAATTCATTCGCATGATCCATTCTAGTTCATTCGTACGATCCATTCTAATTCATTCTCACGAATGTAACCATTCTAATTCATTCGTACGATCCATTCTAATTTATTCTCACAAATGTAACCTTTCTAATTCATTTGTATGATCCATTCTAATTCATTCGTACGATCCATTCTAATTCATTCTCACAAATGTAACCTTTCTAATTCATTTGTACGATCCATTCTAATTCATTCGTACGATCCATTCTAATCCATTCGTACGATCCATTCTGATCCATTCGTACGATCCATTCTAATTCATTCGCACGAATGTAACCATTCTAATTCATTCGTACGAATGAATTAGAATGGATCGTACGAATGAATTAGAATGGATCATGCGAATGAATTAGAATAGATCGTACGAATGAATTAAAATGGTTCGTGCGAACGAATTAGAATGGATCGTATGAACGAATTAGAATGGATCGTACGAATGAATTAGAATGGATACATTCGAGCGATTGAATTAGAATAGATCGTACGAATGAATTAGAATTGATCATAGAAATGAATTAGAATGGATCGTACGAATGAATTAAAATGGATCGTACAAATGAATTAGAATGGATACATTTGTGCGATGAATAAGAATGGAGCGTACGAATGAATTAGAATGTAACCATTCTAATTCATTCGTACGATCCATTCTAATTCATTCCTATGATCCATTCTAATTCATTCGCACGAATGTATCCATTCTAATTCATTTGCACGATCCATTCTAATTCATTCCTATGATCCATTCTCATTCTTTTGCATGATCCATTCTTATTCATCGCACGAATGAATTAGTATGGATCGTGCGAATGAATTAGAATGGATACATTCGTGCAAATGAATTAGAATGGATTGTGTGAATGAATTAGAATAGATCGTACGAATGAATTAGAATGGATCATACGAATGAATTAGAATGGATCGTGTTAATGAATTAGAATGGATACATTCGTGCAAATGAATTAGAATGGATCATATGAATTAATTAGAATGGATCGTATGAATGAATTAGAATGAATCGTAAGAATGAATTAGAATGGATCATACGAATGAATTAGAATGGATCATACGAATGAATTAAAATGGATCATACGAATGAATTAGAATGGATCATACTAATAAATTAGAATGGATCATAGGAATGAATTAGAATGGATCGTGCAAATGAATTGAATGGATACATTCGTGCGAATGAATTAGAATGGATCGTGCGAATAAACTAGAATGGATCGTACGAATGAATTAGAATGGATAAATTTGAACGAATAAATTAGAATGGATCGTACGAATGAATTAGAATGGATCGTGCGAATGAATTCGAATCGATCATACGAATGAATTAGAATAGATCGTACGAATGAATTAGAATGGATCGTACGAATGAATTAAAATGGATACATTCATACGACTGAATTAGAATGGATCGTGCGAATTAATTTGAATGGATCGTACGAATGAATTTGAACGGATACATTTGTGCGAATGAATCTGAATGGATTGTATGAATGAATTACAATGAATCGTACGAATGAATTAGATAGGATCGTACGAATGAATTAGAATAGCTTATACGAATGAATTAGAATGAATCGTACGAATGAATTAGAATAATTACATTCGTGCGAATGAATTAGAATAGATCGTACGAATGAATTAGAATGGATCGTACGAATAAATTAGAATGGATCATGCGAATGAATTAGAATGGATCGTACGAATGAATTAGAATGGATCCACCGAATGAGTTAGAATGGATCATACGAATGAATTAGAATGGATCGTAAGAATTAATTAGAATGGGTTGTGCGAATGAATTAGAATAAATCGTATGAATGAATAAGGATGGATCGTACGAATGAATTAGAATGAATCGTATGAACGAATGAGAATGGATCGTACGAATGAATTAGAATGAATCGTACGATCCATTCTAATCCATTCGTCCGATCCATTCTAATTCATTCGCACGAATGTATCCATTCTAATTCATTCGTACAATCCATTCTAATTCATTCGCATGATCCATTCTAATTCATTTGTATGATCCATTCTAATTCATTCCTATGATCTATTCTAATTCATTCGCTCGAATGTATCCATTCTAATTCATTCGTACAATCCATTCTAATTCATTCACACGATCCATTCTAATTCATTCGCACGATCCATTCTAATTCATTCGTATGATCCATTCTAATTCATTCGTACGATCCATTCTAATTCATTCGTATGATCCATTCTAACTCATTCGCACAAATGTATCCATTCTAATTCATTCGTACGATCCATTCTAATTCATTCGCACGATCCATTCTAATTCATTCGTACGATCCATTCTAATTCATTCGTACGATCCATTCTAATTCATTCGCACAAATGTATCCATTCTAATTCATTCGTACGATCCATTCTAATTCATTCGCACGATCCATTCTAATTCATTCGTATGATCCATTCTAATTCATTCGCACGATCCTTTCTAATTCATTCGTACAATATAATATCCATTCTAATTCATTCGTATGAATGTATCCATTCTAATGCATTCGTACGATCCATTCTAATTCATTCGTATGATCCATTCTAATCCATTCGTACGATCCATTCTAATTCATTCGTACGATCCATTCTAATTCATTCTTACAAATAGAACCTTTCTAATTCATTTGTACGATCCATTCTAATTCATTCGTACGATCCATTCTAATCCATTCGTACGATCCATTCTAATTCATTCGCACGAATGTAACCTGTCTAATTCATTTGCACGATCCATTCTAATTCATTCCTATGATCCATTCTAATTCATTCGTACGATCCATTCTAATTCATTCGTACATTGCGTTCTAATCCATTCGTACGATCCATTCTAATCCATTCGTACGATCCATTCTAATTCATTCGTACGATCCATTCTAATTCATTCTCACAAATGTAACCTTTCTAATTCATTTGTACGATCCATTCTAATTCATTCGTACGATCCATTCTAATCCATTCATACGATCCATTCTAATCCATTCGTACGATCCATTCTAATTCATTCACACGAATGTAACCATTCTAATTCATTCGTACGATCCATTCTAATTCATTCATACAATCCATTCTAATTCATTCGCACAAATGTATCCATTCTAATTAATTCGTACGATCCAATCTAATTCAAACGTACGATCCATTCTAATTCATCGCACAAATGTATCTATTCTAATTCATTCGTACAATGCATTCTAATCCATTCTAACTCATTCGCACAAATGTATCCATTCTAATTCATTCGTACGATCCATTCTAATCCATTTGTACGATACATTCTAATCCATTCATACGATCCATTCTAATTCATTTGCACGATCTATGCTAATTTATTCGCATGATCCATTCTAATTCATTCGCACGATCCATTCTAATTCATTCGTACGATTCATTCTAATTCATTCATACGATCTATTCTAATTCATTCGTTCGATCCATTCTAATTCATTCTCACGATCCATTCAAATTCATTCGCACGATCCATTCTAATTCGTTCATACGATCCTTTCTAATTCGTTCGTACGATCCATTCTAATCCATTCGTACGATCCATTCAAATTCGTTCGCACGAATGTTACCTTTCTAATTCATTTGTACGATCCATTCTAATTCATTCGTACGATCCATTCTAATTCATTCGTACGATCCATTCTAATTCATTCTCACAAATGTAACCTTTCTAATTCATTTGTACGATCCATTCTAATTCATTCGTACGATCCATTCTAATCCATTTGTACGATCCATTCTATTCCATTCGTACGATCCATTCTAATTCATTCGCACGAATGTAACCATTCTAATTCATTCGTACGAATGAATTGGAATGGATCGTACGAATGAATTAGAATGGATCATGCGAATGAATTAGAATAGATCGTACGAATGAATTAGAATGGTTCGTGCGAACGAATTAGAATGGATCGTATGAACGAATTAGAATGGATCGTACGAAAGAATTAGAATGGATACATTCGAGCGAAGGAATTAGAATGGATTGTACAAATGAATTAGAATGGATCGTAGGAATGAATTAGAATGGATCGTACGAATGAATTAGAATGGATTAGAATGGATCGTATGAACGAATTAGAATGGATCGTACGAATGAATTAGAATGGATACATTCGAGCGAATGAATTAGAATGGATTGTACGAATGAATTAGAATGGATCATAGGAATGAATTCGAATGGATCGTACGAATGAATTAGAATGGATCGTACGAATGAATTAGAATGGATCGTACAAATGAATTAGAATGGATATATTTGTACGATGAATAAGAATGGAGCGTACGAATGAATTAGAAGGTAACCATTCTACTTCATTCGTACGATCCATTCTAATTCATTCCTATGATCCATTCTAATTCATTCGCACGAATGTATCCATTCTAATTCATTTGCACGATCCATTCTAATTCATTCCTATGATCCATTCTAATTCTTTTGCACGATCCATTCTTATTCATCGCACGAATGAATTAGTATGGATCGTGCGAATGAATTAGAATGGATACATTCGTGCGAATGAATTAGAATGGATTGTGTGAATGAATTAGAATAGATCGTACGAATGAATTAGAATGGATCATACGAATGAATTAGAATGGATCGTGTTAATGAATAAGAATGGATACATTCGTGCAACTGAATTAGAATGGATCATATGAATTAATTAGAATGGATCGTACGAATGAATTAGAATGAATCGTAAGAATGAATTAGAATGGATCATACGAATGAATTAGAATGGATCATACAAATGAATTAAAATGGATCGTACGAATGAATTAGAATGGATCGTACGAATAAATTAGAATGGATCATTGGAATGAATTAGAATGGTTCGTGCAAATGAATTGAATGGATACATTCGTGCGAATGAATTAGAATGGATCGTGCGAATGAATTAGAATGGATCGTACGAATGAATTAGAATGGATATATTTGAACGAATAAATTAGAATGGATCATACGAATGAATTAGAATGGATCGTACGAATGAATTAGAATGGATCGTGCGAATGAATTCGAATCGATCATACGAATGAATTCTAATACATTCGTACGATCCATTCTAATTCATTCGTACGATCCATTCTAATCCATTCGTACGATCCATTCTAATTCATTCGTACGATCCATTCTAATTCATTCTCATAAATATAACTTTCTAATTCATTTGTATGATCCATTCTAATTCATTCGTACGATCCATTCTAATCCATTCGTACGATCCATTCTAATCCATTCGTACGATCCATTCTAATTCATTCGCACGAATGTAACCATTCTAATTCATTTGCACGATCCATTCTAATTCATTCCTATGATCCATTCTAATTCATTCGTATGATCCATTCTAATTCATTCGCTCGAATTTATCCATTCTAATTCATTCGTACGATCCATTCTAATCCATTCGTACGATCCATTCTAATTCAATCGTACATTGCGTTCTAATCCATTCGTACAATCCATTCTAATCCATTCGTACAATCCATTCTAATTCATTCGTACGATCCATTCTAATTCATTCTCACAAATGTAACCTTTCTAATTCATTTGTACAATCCATTCTAATTCATTCGTACGATCCATTCTAATCCATTCGTACGATCCATTCTAATCCATTCGTACGATCCATTCTAATTCATTCGCACGATCCATTCTAATTCATTCGCATGATCCATTCTAATTCATTCGCACGATCCATTCTAATTCATTCGTACGATCTATTCTAATTCATTCATACGATCTATTCTAATTCATTCGTTCGATCCATTCTAATTCATTCGCACGATCCATTCAAATTCATTCGCATGATCCATTCTAATTCGTTCATACGATCCATTCTAATTCGTTCGTACGATCCATTCTAATCCATTAGTACGATCCATTCAAATTCGTTCGCACGAATGTAACCTTTCTAATTCATTTGTACGATCCATTCTAATTCATTCGTACGATCCATTCTAATTCATTCGCACGATCCATTCTAATTCATTAGCACGAATGTAACCATTCTAATTCATTCGTACGATCCATTCTAATCCATTCGTACGATCCATTCTAATTCATTCGTACGATCCATTCTAATTCATTCTCACAAATGTAACCTTTCTAATTCATTTGTACGATCCATTATAATTCATTCGTACGATCCATTCTAATCCATTCGTACGATCCATTCTAATTCATTCGCACGAATGTAACCATTCTAATTCATTCGTACGATCCATTCTAATTCATTCCTACGATCCATTCTAATTCATTCGCACGAATGTATCCATTCTAATTCATTTGCACGATCCATTCTAATTCATTCCTATGATCCATTCTAATTCATTCGTACGATCCATTCTAATTCATTCGCACGAATGTATCCATTCTAATTCATTCGTACGATCCATTCTAATTCATTCGTATGATCCATTCTAATCCATTCGTACGATCCATTCTAATCCATTCGTACGATCCATTCTAATTCATTCGTACGATCTATTCTAATCTATTCGTACGATCCATTCTAATCTATTCTAATTCATTCGTACGATCCATTCTAATCCATTCGTATGATCCATTCTAATTCATTCGTACGATCCATTCTAATCCATTCGTACGATCTATTCTAATTCATTCGTACGATCCATTCTAATTCATTCTCACAAATGTAACCTTTCTAATTCATTTGTACGATCCATTCTAATTCATTCATACGATCCTTTCTAATTCATTCGTACGACCCATTCTAATTCATTCGCACGAATGTATCCATTCTAATGCATTCGTACGATCCATTCTAATTCATTCGCACGATCCATTCATTCATTCGCATGATCCATTCTAATTCATTCGTACGATCCATTCTAATTCATTCTCACGAATGTATCCATTCTAATTCATTCGCATGATCCATTCTAATTCATTCGCACGATCCATTCTAATTCATTCGCACAAATGTATCCATTCTAATTCATTCGTACAATCCATTCTAATTCATTCGCATGATCCATTCTAATTCATTCGTACGATCCATTCTAATTCATTCGTATGATCCATTCTAATTCATTCGTACGATCCATTCTAATCCATTCATACGATCCATTCTAATCCATTCGTATGATCCATTCTAATTCATTCGTACGATCCATTCTAATTCATTCGCACAAATGTAACCTTTCTAATTCATTTGTACGATCCATTCTAATTCATTCGTACGATCCATTCTAATCCATTCATACGATCCATTCTAATCCATTCGTACGATCCTTTCTAATTCATTCGCACGAATGGAACCATTCTAATTCATTCGTACGATCCATTCTAATTCATTCCTAGGAATGAGTTAGAATGGATCATACGAATGAATTAGAATGTATCGTACGATCCTTTCTAATTCATTCGCACAAATGTATCTATTCTAATTCATTCGTACAATGCGTTCTAATCCATTCGTACGATCCATTCTAATCCATTCGTACGATCCGTTCTAATTCATTCGCACGAATGTAACCATTCTAATTCATTCATGTGATCCATTCTAATTCATTCGTACGATCCATTCTAATTCATTCGCACGATCCATTCTAATTCATTTGTACGAATGTATCCATTCTAATTCATTCGCACGATCCATTCTAATGCATTCGTACGATCCAATCTAATTCATTCGTATGATCCATTCTAATTTATTCATACAATCCATTCAAATTCATTCGCATGATCCATTCTAATTCATTCGTACGATCCATTCTAATTCATTCGTTCAATCCATTCTAATTCATTCGTACGATCCATTCTAATTCATTCGCACGAATGTATCCATTCTAATTCATTTGCACGATCCATTCTAATTCATTCCTATGATCCATTCTAATACATTCGTACGATTCATTCTAATTCATTCGCACGATCCATTCTAATTCATTCCTACGATTCATTCTAATTCATTCGCACGAATGTAACCTTTCTTATTCATTTGTATGTATCCATTCTAATTCATTCGCACGATCCATTCTAATTCATTTGTACGATCCATTTTAATTCATTCGTACGATCCATTCTAATTCATTGGATACATTCGTGCGAATGAATTAGAATGGATCGTAGGAATGAATTAGAATGGATCGTACGAATGGATTAAAATGGATACATTCATACGATCCATTCAAATTCATTCGTACGATCCATTCTAATTCATTCGCATGATCCATTCTAATTTATTCGTACGATCCATTCTTATCCATTCGTACGATCCATTCTAATTCATTCGTACGATCCATTCTAATTCATTCGCATGATCCATTCTAATTCATTCGTATGATCCATTCTAATTCATTCGCACGATCCATTCAAATTCATTCGCACGATCCATTCTAATTCATTCGTACGATCCATTCTAATTCATTTGTACGATTCATTCTAATTCATTCGCACGAATGTATCCATTCTAATTCATTCACACGATCCATTCTAATTCATTCATTCGATCCATTCTAATTCATTCGTACGATCCATTCAAATTCATTCGCATGATCCATTCTAATTCATTCGTACGATCCATTCTAATTCATTCGCACGAATGTATCCATTCTAATTCATTCGCACAAATGTATCTATTCTAATTCATTCGTACGATCCATTCTTATTCGTTCATACGATCCATTCTAATTCATTTGCACGATCCATTCTAATTCATTCTCACAAATGTAACCTTTCTAATTCATTTGTACGATCCATTCTAATTCATTCGTACGATCCATTCTAATCCATTCGTACGATCCATTCTAATCCATTCGTACGATCCATTCTAATTCATTCGCACGAATGTAACCATTCTCATTCATTCGTACGATCCATTCTAATTCATTCCTACGATCCATTCTAATTCATTCGCACGAATGTATCCATTCTAATTTATTTGCACGATACATTCTAATTCATTCGTACGATCCATTCTAATTCATTCGCACGATCCTTTCTAATTCATTCGTACGATCCATTCTAATTCATTCGCACGATCAATTCTAATTCATTCGTACGATCCATTCTAATTCATTCGCACGAATGTATCCATTCTAATGCATTCGTACGATCCATTCTAATTCATTCGTACAATCCATTCTAATTCGTTCATATGATCCATTCTAAATCGTTCGTACGATCCATTCTAATTCATTCGTACGATCCATTCTAATTCATTCGCACGATCCATTCTAATTCATTCGCACGATCCATTCTAATTCATTCATACGATCCATTCTAATACATTCGCTCGAATGTATCCATTCTATTTCATTCGTTCGATCCATTCTAATTCATTCGTACGATCCATTCAAATTAATTCTCACAAATGTAAGCTTTCTAATTCATTTGTACGATCAATTCTAATACATTCGTACGATCCATTCTTATTCATTCGTATGATCCATTCAAATTCATTCGCATGATCCATTCTAATTCAATCGTACGATCCATTCGAATTCATTCTCACGAATGTAACCTTTCTAATTCATTTGTATGATATATTCTAATTCATTCGCACGATCTATTCTAATTCATTCGCACGATCCATTCTAATTCATTCGTCCGATCTATTCTAATTCATTCGCACAAATGTATCCATTCTAATTCATTCGTACGATCCATTCAAATTCATTCGCACGATCCATTCTGATTCATTCGTACGATCCATTCAAATTCATTCGCACGATCCATTCTTATTCATTCGTACGATCCATTCAAATTCATTCACGCGATCCATTCTAATTCATTCGTATGATTCATTCTAATTCATTCAGACTATCCACTCTAATTCATTCGCACGAATGTAACCATTCTAATTCATTCGTACGATCCATTCTAATTCATTCCTACGATCCATTCTAATTCATTCGCACGAATGTAACCATTCTAATTCATTCGTACGATCCATTCTAATTCATTCGCACGATCCATGCTAATTCATTCGCACGAATGTATCCATTCTAATTCATTTGCACGATCCATTCTAATTCATTCCTATGATCCATTCTAATTCATTCGTACGATCCATTCTAATTCATTCGCACGAATGTACCCATTCTAATTCATTCGTACGATCCATTCTAATTCATTCTCACAAATGTAACCTTTCTAATTCATTTGTACGATCCATTATAATTCATTCGTACGATCCATTCTAATTCATTCGTATGATCCATTCTAATCCATTCGTACGATCCATTCTAATTCATTCGCACGAATGTAACCATTCTAATTCATTCGTACGATCCATTCTAATTCATTCCTATGATCCATTCTAATTCATTCGCACGAATGTATCCATTCTAATTCATTTGCATGATCCATTCTAATTCATTCCTATGATCCATTCTAATTCATTTGTACGATCCATTCTAATTTGTTCGCACGAATGTATCCCTTCTAATTCATTCGTACGATCCATTCTAATTCATTCGTATGATCCATTCTAATCCATTCGTACGATCCATTCTAATCCATTCGTATGATCCATTCTAATTCATTCGTACGATCTATTCTAATCCATTCGTACGATCCATTCTAATCTATTCTAATTTATTCTAATTCAATTCAAATTCATTCGCACGATCCATTCTAATTCATTCGTATGATTCATTCTAATTCATTCGTACGATCCATTCTAATTCATTCGCACGAATGTAACCATTCTAATTCATTCGTACGATCCATTCTAATTCATTCGTACGATCCATTCTAATTCATTCGCACGAATGTAACCATTCTAATTCATTCGTACGATCCATTCTAATTCATTCGCATGATCCATTCTAATTCATTCGCATGAAAGTATCCTTTCTAATTCATTTGCATGATCCATTCTAATTCATTCCTATGATCCATTCTAATTCATTCGTACGATCCATTCTAATTCATTCGCACGAATGTATCTATTCTAATTCATTCGTACGATCCATTCTAATTCATTCGTACGATCCATTCTTATTCATTCGTACGATCCATTCAAATTCATACGTATGATCCATTCTAATTAATTTGTACGATCCATCCTAAATCATTCGTACGATCCATTCTAATTCATTCGTACGATCCATTCTAATTCGTTCGTACGATCCATTGTAATTCATTCATACAATCCATTCAGATTCATTCGCACAATCCATTCTAATTCATTCGTACGATCCATTCTAATTCATTCGTAAGATCCATTCTAATTCATTCGGTGGATCCATTCTAATTTATTCGCACGATCCATTCTAATTCATTCGTACGATCCATTCTAATTCATTCGCTCGAATGTATCCATTCTAATTCATTCGTTCGATCCATTCTAATTCATTCGTACGATCCATTCAAATTCATTCTCACAAATATAATCTTTCTAATTCATTTGAACGATCCATTCTAATTCATTCGTACGATCCATTCTTATTCATTCGTACGATCAATTCAAATTCATTTGCACGATCCATTCTAATTCAATTGTACGATTCATTCTAATTCATTCTCACGAATGTAACCTTTCTAATTCATTTGTATGATCCATTCTAATTCTTTCACACAATCTATTCTAATTCATTCGCTCGATCCATTCTAATTCATTCGCACGAATGTATCCATTCTAATTCATTCGTACGATCCATTCAAATTCATTCGCACGATCCATTCTAATTCATTCGTACGATCCATTCAAATTCATTCGCACGATCCATTCTAATTCATTCGTACGATCCATTCAAATTCATTCGGATGATCCATTCTAATTCATTCATATGATTCATTCTAATTCATTCGTACGATCCATTCTAATTCATTCGCACGAATGTAACCATTCTAATTCATTTGTACGATCCATTCTAATTTATTCCTACGATCCATTCTAATTCATTCGCACGAATGTAACCATTCTAATTTATTCGTACGATCCATTCTATTTTATTCGCACGATCCATTCTAATTCATTCGCACGCATGTATCCATTCTAATTCATTTGCACGATCCATTCTGATTCATTCCTATGATCCATTCTAATTCATTCGTACGATCCATTCTAATTCATTCGCACGAATGTATCCATTCTAATTCATTTGTACAATCCATTCTAATTCATTCGTATGATCCATTCTTATTCATTCGTACGATCCATTCAAATTCATTCGCATGATCCATTCTAATTCATTCGTACGATCCATTCTAATTCATTCGTACGATCCATTCTAATTCATTCGTACGATCCATTGTAATTCATTTGTACGATCCATTGTAATTCATTCATACAATCCATTCAGATTCATTCGCACAATCCATTCTAATTCATTCGTACGATCCATTCTAATTCATTCGTATGATCCATTCTAACTCATTCGGTGGATCCATTCTAATTCATTCGTACGATCCATTCTAATTCATTCGTACAATCCATTCTAATTCATTCGCACAATCCATTCTAATTCATTCGTACGATCCATTCTAATTCTTTCGTATGATCCATTCTAACTCATTCGGTGGATCCATTCTAATTCATTCGTACGATCCATTCTAATTTATTCGCATAAATATATCCATTCTAATTCATTCGTACGATCCATTCTAATTCTTTCATATGATCCATTCTAATTCATTCGCACGATCCATTCTAATTCGTTCATACGATCCATTCTAATTCGTTCGTACGATCCATTCTAATTCATTCGTACGATCCATTCTAATCCATTCATACGATCCATTCTAATTCATTCGTATAAATGTATCTATTCTAATTCATTCGTACAATGCGTTCTAATCCATTCATACGATCCATTCTAATCCATTCGTACGATCCATTCTAATTCATTCGTATGATCCATTCTAATTCATTCGTACGATCCATTCTAATTCATTTGCATGAATGTATCCATTCTAATTTATTCGTACGATCCATTCTAATTCATTCGTTCGATCCATTTTAATTCATTCGTATGATCCATTCTAATTCATTTGCACGAATGTATCCATTCTAATTTATTCGTACGATCCAGTCTAATTCATTCGTACGATCTATTCTAATTCATTCGCACAAATATATCCATTCTAATTCATTTGTATGATTCTTTCTAATTCATTCGCACGAATGTAACCATTCTAATTTATTCGTACGATCCATTCTTATTCATTCATACGATCCATTCTAATTTATTCGTACAAATGTATCTATTCTAATTCATTCGTACAATGCGTTCTAATCCATTCGTACGATCCATTCTAATCCATTCATACGATCCATTCTAATCCATTTGTATGATCCATTCTAATTCATTCATACGATGCATTCTAATTCATTTGCATGAATGTATCCATTCTAATTTATTCAAACGATCCATTCTAATTCATTCCTACGATCCATTCTAATTCATTCGCATAAATATAACCATTCTAATTCATTCGTACGATCCATTCTAATTCATTCCTACGATCCATTCTAATTCATTCGTACGATCCGCATGAATGAAACCATTCTAATTCATTCGTACGATCCATTCTAATTCATTCCTACGATCCATTCTAATTCATTCGCATGAATGTATCCATTCTAATTCATTTGCACAATCCATTCTAATTCATTCGTACGAACCATTCTAATTCATTCGTACGTTCCATTCTAATTTATTCGTACGAATGTATCCATTCTAATCATACAATCCATTCTAATTCATTCGTACGATCAATTCTAATTCATTCCTATGATCCATTCTAATTCAGTCATATGAATGTATCCATTTTAATTTATTCGTACGATCCATTCTAATTCATTCGCACAATCCATTTTAATTCATTCGTACGATCCATTCAAATTTATTCATACGATCCATTCTACGTCATTCGCACGATCCATTCTAATTAATTCGTACGATCCATTCTAATTCATTCCTACGATCCATTCTAATTCATTCGTACAAATGTATCCATTTTAATTCATTCGTCCGATCCATTCTAATTCATTCGTACGATCCATTCTAATTCATTCGTACGATCTATTCTAATTCATTCGCACGAATATATCCATTCTAATTCATTCGTACGATTCATTCTAATTCATTCGTATGAGCTATTCTAATTCATTCGTACGATCCATTCTAATTTATTCGTACGATCCATTGTAATTCATTCATACAATCCATTCAGATTCATTCGCACAAATGTATCCATTCAAATTCATTCGTACGATCCATTCTAATTAATTTGCACGATCCATTCTAATTCAGTCGTATGAATGTATCCATTTAATTCATTCGTACGATCCATTCTAATCCATTCGTACGATCCATTCTAATTCATTCGCACGAATGTAACCATTCTAATTCATTCATATGATCCATTCTAATTCATTCCTATTGTCCATTCTAATTTATTTGCTCGAATGTATCCATTCTAATTCATTCGTACGATTCATTCTAAGTCATTCGTAGGATCCATTCTAATTCATTTGTATGATCCATTCTAATTCATTGCACGATCCATTCTAATTCATTCGCTCGAAGGTATCCATTCTAATTCATTCGTACGATCCATTCTAATGCATTCGTACGATCCATTCTTATTCATTCATACGATCCATTCTAATTCGTTCGTACGATCCATTAGAATGGATTGCATGAATGAATTAGAATGGATCGTATGAATGAATTAGAATGGATCGTACGAATGAATTAGAATGGATTGTACGAATGAATTAGAATGGATACATTCGTGCGAATGAATTAGAATGGATCGTACGAATGAATTAGAATGGATCGTACGATTCATTCTAATTCATTCGTACGATCCTTTCTAATGCATTCGCACGATCCATTCTAATTCATTCGCACGAATGTATCCATTCTAATTCATTTGCACGATCCATTCTAATTCTTTCGTACGATCCATTCTAATTAGATTGGATTGTGCGAATAAATTAGAATGGATACATTCGGGCTAATGAATTAGAATAGATTGTATGAATGAATTAGAATGGATCGTACGAATGAATTAGAATGGATCGTACGAATAAATTGGAATGGATATATTTGAGCGAATGAATTAGAATGGATCGTACGAATGAATTAGAATAGATCATAGGAATGAATTAGAATGGATCGTGCAAATGAATTAGAATGGATACATTCGTGCGAATGAATTAGAATGGATCGTAGGAATGAATTAGAATGGATCGTACGAATGAATTAGAATGGTTACATTCGTGCGAATAAATTAGAATGGATCGTACGAATGAATTAGAATGGATCGTACGAATGAATTCGAATGGATGCATTCGTGCGAATGAATTAGAATGGATCGTACGAATGAATTAGAATGGATCGTACGAATGAATTAGAATGGATCGTACGAATGAATTAGAATGGATCGTGCGAATGAATTAGAATGGATCGTACGAATGAATTTGAATGGATTGTACGAACGAATTAGAATGGATCGTATGAATGAATTAGAATGAATCGTACGAATGGATTAGAATGGATCATACGAATGGATCATGCGAATGAATTTGAGTGGATCGTACGAATGAATTAGAATGGATCTTACGAATGAATTAGAATGGATACATTCGAGCGAATGAATTAGAATGGATCGTACGAATGAATTAGAATGGATCGTACGAATGAATTAGAATGGATCGTACGAATGAATTAGAATGGATACATTTGTTCGAATAAAATAGAATGGATTGTACGAATGAATTAGAATAGATACGTTCTTGCGAATAAATTAGAATGGATCGTATATTCATGCAACTAAATTAGAATGGATCATACGAATGAATTAGAATGGATTGTGCGAATGAATTAGAATGAATCGTACGAATGCATTAGAATGGATCGTACAAATGAATTAGAATGAATCGTACGATCCATTCTAATTCATTTGTACGATCCATTCTAATTCATTCGCACGATCCATTCTAATTCATTCGTACGATCCATTCTAATTCATTCGTATGATCAATTCTAATTCATTCGTACAATCCATTCTAATTCAGTCGTATGAATGTATCATACGAATGAATTAGAATGGATCATGCGAATGAATTAAAATGGATAGTACAAATGAATTGGAATGGATCGTACGAATGAATTAGAATACCTCATGTGAATAAAATAGAATGGATCGTACGTTTGAATTAGATTGGATTGTGCAAATGAATTAGAATGGATACATTCGTGCGAATGAATTAGAATAGATCGTATGAATGAATTAGAATGGATCGTACGAATGAATTAGAACGGATACATTTGTACGAATGAATTAAAATGGATCGTACGAATGAATTAGAATGGATCGCACGAATGAATTAGAATGGATAGTGCGAATGAATTAGAATGGATCGTACGAATGAATTAGAATGGATTGTACGAATGAATTAGAATAGATCGTGCGAATGAATTAGAATTGATCGTACGAAAGAATTAGAATGGATCGTATGAATGAATTAGAATGGATCATACGAATGATTTAGAATCGATCGTGCGAATGAATTAGAATGGATCGTACAAATGAATTAGAATGGATACATTTGTGCGATGAATAAGAATGGAGTGTACGAATGAATTAGAATGGAGCGTACGAATGAACTAGAATGGATACATTCGTGCGAATGAATTAGAATAGATCATATGAAAGAATTAGAATGGATCGTGCGAATGAATTAGAATGAATCGTGCGAATGAATTAGAATGGATCATACGAACGAATTAGAATGGATCATACGAACGAATTAGAATGGATCGTACAAATGAATTAGAATGGATACATTCGTACGATCCATTCTAATTCATTCGTACAATCCATTCATATTCATTCGTACGATCCATTCAAATTCATTCGCATGATCCATTCTAATTCATTCGTACGATCCATTCTAATTCATTCTCACGAATGTAACCTTTCTAATTCATTTGTATGATCCATTCTAATTCATTCGTACGATCCATTCTAATCCATTCGTACGATCCATTCTAATCCATTCGTATGATCCATTCTAATCCATTCGTACGATCCATTCTAATTCATTCATACGATCCATTCTAATTCATTCTCACAAATATAACCTTTCTAATTCATTTGTACGATCCATTCTAATTCATTCGTACGATCCATTCTAATTTATTTGTGCGATCCATTCTAATTCATTCGTACGATCCATTCTAATTCATTGCACGAATCCGTTCTAATTCATTCGCACGAATGAATTAGAATGGATACATTCGTGCGAATGAATTAGAACGAATTCGTGCGATGAATTAGAATGGATTAGAATGGATACATTCGTGCGAATGAATTAGAATGGATCGTGCGAATGAATTAGAATGGATCGTACGAATGAATTAGATTGGATATATTTGAACGAATAAATTAGAATGGATCGTACGAATGAATTAGAATGTATACATTTGTGCGATTTAATTAGAATGGATCATACGAATAAATTAGAATGGATCGTGTGAATGACTTAGAATGGATCGTACGAATGAATTAGAATAGATCCACCGAATGAGTTATAATGGATCATACGAATGAATTAGAATGGATCATACGAAGGAATTTGAAAGGATCATTCGAATGAATTAGAATGGATCGTACGAATGGATTAGAATAGATCGTACGAATGAATTAGAATGGATCATACAAATGAATTAGAAAGGTTACATTCGTGAGAATGAATTAGAATGGATCGTACGAATGAATTAGAATCGATCATGGAATGAATTTGAATGGATCGTACGAATGAATTAGAATGGATCGTACGATCAATTCTAATTCATTCTCACAAATGTATCCATTCAAATTCATTCGTAAGATCCATTCTAATTCATTCGTATGATCCATTCTAATTCATTCGCACGATCCATTCTAATTCATTCGCACGAATATATCCATTCTAATTCATTCGTACGATCCATTTTAATTCATTCGTACGATCCATTCGAATTCATTCGTACAATCCATTCTAATTCATTCGTACGATCTATTCTAATTCATTCGCACGAATGTAACCATTCTAATTCATTCGTACGATTCATTCTAATTCATTCGTACGATTCATTCTAATTCATTCGTATGAGCTATTCTAATTCATTCGTACGATCCATTCTAATTCTTCGTACGATCCATTGTAATTCATTCATACAATCCATTCAGATTCATTCGCACAAATGTATCCATTCAAATTCATTCGTATGATCCTTTCTAATTAATTCGCACGATCCATTCTAATTCATTCTCACGAATATAACCTTTCTAATTCATTTGTATGATCCATTCTAATTCATTCGTACGATCCATTCTAATCCATTCGTACGATCCATTCTAATCCATTCGTACGATCCATTCTAATTCATTCGTACGATCCATTCTAATTCATTCTCACAAATGTAACCTTTCTAATTCATTCGTACGATCCATTCTAATTCATTCGTACGATCCATTCTAATCCATTCGTACGATCCATTCTAATCCATTCATATTATCCATTGTAATTCATTCGCACGAATGTAACCGTTCTAATTCATTTGTACGATCCATTCTAATTCATTCCTACGATCCATTCTAATTCATTCGCACGAATGTATCCATTCTAATTCATTTGCATGATCCATTCTAATTCATTCGTACGATCCATTCTAAATCCATTCGTACGATCCATTCTAATCCATTCCTACGATCCATTCTAATCCATTCGTACGATCCATTCTAATTCATTCTCACAAATGTAACCTTTCTAATTCATTTGTACGATCCATTCTAATTCATTCGTACGATCCATTCTAATTCATTCGTACGATCCATTCTAATTCATTCGTACGATCCATTCTAATTCATTCGCACGAATGTATCCATTCTAATTAATTCGTACGATCCATTCTAATTCATTCGTATGATCCATTCTTATTCATTCGCACGATCCAGTCTAATTGATTCGCACGATCCATTCTAATTCATTCGCACGAATGTATCCATTCTAATTCATTCGTATGATCCATTCTAATTCATTAATATGATCCATTCTAATTCATTCGTACGATCCATTCTAATTCATATGCACAAAGGTATCCATTCTATTTCATTTGCACGATCCATTATAATTCATTCCTATGATCCATTCTAATTCATTCGTACGATCCATTCTAATTCATTCGCTCGAATGTATCCATTCTAATTCATTCGTACGATCCATTCTAATTCGTTCATACGATCCATTCTAATTCGTTCGTACGATCTATTCTAATTCATTCCTACGATCTATTCTAATTCATTCGTATGATTCATTCTAATTCATTCCTATGATCTATTCTAATTCATTCGCTCGAATGTATCGATTCTGATTCATTCGTTCGATCCATTCTAATTCATTCGTATGATCCATTCTAATTCACTCGCTCTAATGTATCCATTCTAATTCATTCGTACGATCCATTCTAATTCATTCGTACGATCCATTCTAATTCATTTGCACGATCCGTTCTAATTCATTCCTATGATCCATTCTAATACATTCGCACGAATGTAACCATTCTAATTCATTCGTACGATCCATTCTAATTCATTCCTACGATTCATTCTAATTCATTCGCACGAATGTATCCATTCTAATTCATTTGCACGATCCATTCTAATTCATTCGCTCGAATGTATCCATTCTAATTCATTCGTACGATCCATTCTAATTCATTCGTACGATCCATTCTAATTCATTCTCACGAATGTGAAATTTCTAATTTATTTGTATGATCCATTCTAATTCATTCGTACGATCTATTCTAATCCATTCGTACGATCCATTCTAATCCATTCGTACGATCCATTCTAATTCATTCGCACGAATGTATCCATTCTAATTTATTCGTACGATCCATTCTAATTCATTTGCAAGAATGTATCCATTCTAATTCATTCGCACGATCAATTCTAATTCATTTGTACGATCCGTTCTAATTTATTCATACAATCCATTCTAATTCATTCGTACAATCCATTCTAATTTATTCGTACAAATGTATCCATTCTAATTCATTCGTATGATCCATTCTAATTCATTCGTACGATTCATTCTAATACATTCGCACGATCCATTCTAATTCATTCGTACGATCCATTCTAATGCATTCGCTCAAATATATCCATTCTAATTCATTCGTACGATCCATTCTAATTCATTCGCACGATCCATTCTAATTCATTCGGACGATCCATTCTAATTCATTCGTATGATCAATTATAATTCATACGTACAATCCATTCTAATTCAGTCGTATGAATGTATTATATGAATGAATTAGAATGGATCATAGGAATGAATTAGAATGGATCGTGCAAATGAATTAGAATAGATACATTCGTGCGAATGAATTAGAATGGATCGTATGAATGAACTAGAATGGATCGTACAAATGAATTAGAAAGGTTACATTCGTGAGAATGAATTAGAATGGATCGTATGAACGAATTAGAATGGATCGTACAAATGAATTAGAATGGATCATAGGAATAAATTAGAATGGATCGTGCAAATGAATTAGAATGGATACATTCGTGCGAATGAATTAGAATGGATCGTAGGAATGAATTAGAATGGATCGTACGAATGAAATAGAATGGTTACATTCGTGCGAATGAATTAGAATGGATCGTACAAATGGATTAGAATGGATTAGAATGGATCGTACGAATGGATTAGAATGGATTAGAATGGATCGTACGAATGGATTAGAATGGATCGTACGAATGGATTAGAATAGATCGTACGAATGGATTAGAATGGATCGTACGAATGGATTAGAATGGATCGTACGAATGGATTAGAATGGATCGTACGAATGAATTAGAATAGATCATAAGAATGAATTAGAATGGATCGTACGAATGAATTAGAATGAATCGTACGAATGGATTAGAATGGATCGTACGAATGGATTAGAATAGATCGTACGAATGAATTATAATGGATCGTACAAATGAATTAGAAAGGTTACATTTGTGAGAATGAATTAGAATGGATCGTACGAATGAATTAGAATGGATCATACAAATGAATTAGAAACGTTACATTCGTGAGAATGAATTAGAATGGATCGTATGAACGAATTAGAATAGATCGTACGAATGAATTAGAATGGATCATAGGAATAAATTAGAATGGATCGTGCAAATGAATTAGAATAGATACATTCGTGCGAATGAATTAGAATGGTTCGTAGGATTGAATTAGAATGGATCGTACGAATGAATTAGAATGGTTACATTCATGCGAATGAATTAGAATGGATCGTACGAATGGATTAGAATGGATCGTACGAATGAATTAGAATGGATCGCACAAATGAATTAGAAAGGTTAAATTTGTGAGAATGAATTAGAATGGATCGTACGAATGAATTAGAATGGATCGTACGAATGGATAAGAATGGATCGTACGAAAGAATTAGAATGGATCGTACGAATGAATTAGAATAGCTCATACGAATGACTTAAAATGAATCGTACGAATGAATTAGAATGGTTACATTCGTGCGAATGAATTAGAATAGATCATACGAATGAATTAGAATGGATCGTACGAATGAATTAGAATGGATCGTACGAATGAATTAGAATGGATACATTCGAGCGAATGAATTAGAATGGATCATACGAATCAATTAGAATGGATCGTGGAAATGAATTAGAATGGATACATTCGTGCGAATGAATTAGAATGGATCATAGGAATGAATTAGAATGGATCGTACGAATGAATTAGAATGGATCGTACGAATGGATTAGAATGGATCATATGAATGGATTAGAATGGATCGTACGAATGAATTAGAATGGATCATACAAATGAATTAGAGAGGTTACATTCGTGAGAATAAATTAGAATGGATCGTGCGAATGAATTAGAATCGATCATACGAATGAATTAGAATGGATCGTACGAATGAATTAGATCGTACGAATGAATTAGAATGGATCATAGAAATGAATTACAATGGATCGTACAAATGAATTAGAATGGATCATGTAAATGAATTAGAAAGGTTACATTCGTGAGAATAAATTAGAATGGATCGTACGAATGAATTAGAATGGATCATGCGAATGAATTTGAATGGATCGTACGAATGAATTAGAATGGATCGAACGAATGAATTAGAATGGATTGGATCGTATGAATCAATTAGAATGGATACATTCGAGCGAATGAATTAGAATAGATCGTAGGAATGAATTAGAATGGATCATACGAATGAATTAGAATGGATCGTGCGAATGAATTAGAATGGATTGTACGAATGAATTAGAATGGATACATTCGTGCGAATGAAATATAATGGATCGGACGAATGAATTAGAATGGATCTTACGATCCATTCTAATTCATTAGTACGATCCATTCTAATGCATTCGTACAATTCATTCTAATTCATTCGCATGATCCATTCTAATTCATTCATACGATCCATTCTTATCCATTCATACGATCCATTCTAATTCATTCGCACAATCCATTCTAATTCATTCGTACGATCCATTCTTATTCATTCATATGATCCATTCTAATTCATTCGCACAATCCATTCTAATTCATTCGTACGATCCATTCTAATTCATTCGTATGATCCATTCTAACTCATTTGGATCCATTCGTATGATCCATTCTAATCCATTCGTACGATCCATTCTAATTCATTCGTACGATCCATTCTAATTCATTCTCACAAATGTAACCTTTCTAATTCATTTGTACGATCCATTCTAATTCATTCGTACGATCCATTCTAATCCATTCGTACGATCCATTCTAATCCTTTCGTACGATCCATTCTAATTCATTCGCACGAATGTAACCATTCTAATTCATTCGTACGATCCATTGTAATTCATTCATACAATCCATTCTAATTCATTCGCACGAATGTATCCATTCTAATTAATTCGTACGATCCATTCTAACTCATTCGTATGATCCATTCTTATTCATTCGCACGATCCAGTCTAATTGATTCGCACGATCCATTCTAATTCATTCGCACGAATGTATCCATTCTAATTCATTCGTACGATCCATTCTAATTCATTAATATGATCCATTCTAATTCATTCGTACGATCCATTCTAATTCATATGCACAAAGGTATCCATTCTAATTCATTCGTACGATCAATTCAAATTCATTCGCATGATCCATTCTAATTCATTCGTACGATCTATTCTAATTCATCTCACAAATGTAACCTTTCTAATTTATTCGTACGATCCAGTCTAATTCATTTGTACGATCCATTCTAATTTATTCACACGAATGTATCGTACGAATGAATTAGAATGGATCATACAAATGAATTAGAAAGGTTACATTTGTGAGAATGAATTAGAATGGATCGTACGAATGAATTTGAATGGATCGTACGAACGAATTAGAATGGATCGTACGAATGAATTAGAATGGATCGTACGAATGAATTAAAATGGATCATATGAATGAATTAGAATGGTTACATTCGTGCGAATGAATTAGAATGGATCGTACGAATGGATTAGAATAGATCGTACGAATGGATTAGAACGCATTGTACGAATGAATTAGAATAGATACATTTGTGCGAATGAATTAGAATGGATCGTAGGAATGAATTAGAATGGATCTTGCAAATGAATTAGAATGGATACATTCGTGCGAATGAATTAGAATGGATCGTAGGAATGAATTAGAATGGATCGTACGAATGCATTAGAATGGATACATTCGTGCGAATGAATTAGAATGGATCGTACTAATGAATTAGAATGGATCGTGCGAATGAATTTGAATGGATTGTGCGAATGAATTAGAATGGATCGTACAAATGAATTAGAATGGATACATTCGAGCGAATGAATTAGAATGGATCGTACGAATGGATTAGAATGAATCGTACGAATGGATTAGAATGGATCGTACGAATGAATTAGAATGGATCGTACAAATGAATTAGAAAGGTTACATTTGTGAGAATGAATTAGAATGGATCGTACGAATGAATTAGAATGGATCATACGAATGGATTAGAATGGATCGTACGAATGGATTAGAATGGATCGTACGAATGAATTAGAATGGATCGTACGAATGAATTAGAATGGATCATGCGAATGAATTAGAATGGATTGTACGAATGAATTAGAATGGATACATTTGTGCGAATGAATTAGAATGGATCGTGCGAATGATTTAGAATGGATCATGCGAATGAATTAGAATGGATACATTCGTGAGAATGAATTAGAATGGATCTTACGAATGAATTAGAATGGATCATGCGAATGAATGAATGGATCGTGCGAATGAATGAGAATAGATCGTACGAATGCATTAGAATGGATACATTCGTGCGAATGAATTAGAATGGGTCGTACGAATGAATTAGAAAGGATCGTACGAATGAATTAGAATGGATCGTACAAATGAATTAGAAAGGTTACATTTGTCAGAATGAATTAGAATGGATCGTACGAATGAATTAGAATGGATCGTACGAATGGATTAGAATGGATCGTACGAATGAATTAGAATGGATCATACGAATGGATTAGAATGGATCGTACGAATGAATTAGAATAGATTAGAATGGATCGTACGAATGGATTAGAATAGATCGTACGAATGAATTAGAATGGATCGTACGAATGGATTAGAATGGATCGTACGAATGCATTAGAATGGATCATACGAATGAATTAGAATGGATCGTACGAATGAACTAGAATGGATACATTCGTGCGAATGAATTAGAATGGATCGTACGAATGAATTAGAATGGATCATAGGATTGAATTAGAATGGATCGTGCAAATGAATTAGAATGGATACATTCGTGCGAATGAATTAGAATGGATCGTAGGAATGAATTAGAATGGATCGTACGAATGAATTAGAATGGTTACATTCGTGCGAATGAATTAGAATGGATCGTACGAATGGATTAGAATGGATCGTACGAATGGATTAGAATGGATCGTACGAATGAATTATAATGGATCGTACAAATGAATTAGAAAGGTTACATTTGTGAGAATGAATTAGAATGGATCGTACGAATGAATTAGAATGGATCGTACGAATGGATTAGAATGGATCGTACGAATGGATTAGAATGGATCGTACGAATGAATTAGAATGGTTACATTCGTGCGAATGAATTAGAATGGATCGTACGAATGAATTAGAATGGATCGTACAAATGAATTAGAAAGGTTACATTCGTGCGAACGAATTTGAATGGATCGTACGAATGGATTAGAATGGATCGTAGGAACGAATTAGAATGGATCGTATGAACGAATTAGAATGGATCGTGCGAATGAATTTGAATGGATCGTGCGAATTAATTAGAATGGATCGAACGAATGAATTAGAATAGATCGTATGAATGAATTAGAATAGATCGTACGAATGAATTAGAATGGATCGTGCGAATGAATTAGAATGGATCATGCGAATGAATTAGAATAGATCGTGCGAATGAATTAGAATGGATCGAACGAATGGATTAGAATGGATCGTACGAATGGATTAGAATGGATCATACGAATGGATTAGAATGGATCGTACGAATGAATTAGAATGGATACATTTGTGCGAATGAGTTAGAATGGATTAGAACGCATTGTACGAATGAATTAGAATAGATACATTTGTGCGATGAATTAGAATGGATCGTACGTTTGAATTAGATTGGATCGTACGAATTAATTAGAATGGATACATTTGTCCGAATGAATTAGAATGGATTGTATGAATGAATTAGAATGGATCGTACGAATGAATTAGAATGGTTACATTCATGCGAATGAATTAGAATGGATCGTACGAATGGATTAGAATGGATCGTACGAATGGATTAGAATGGATCGTACGAATGAATTAGAATGGATCGTACAAATGAATTAGAAAGGTTACTTTTGTGAGAATGAATTAGAATGGATCGTACGAATGAATTAGAATGGATCATACGAATGGATTAGAATGGATCGTACGAATGGATTAGAACGCAATGTATGAATGAATTAGAATGGATCGTACGAATAGATTAGAATGGATCGTACGAATGAATTAGAATGGATAAATTCGAGCGAATGAATTAGAATGGATCATACGAATGAATTAGAATGGATCATAGGAATGAATTAGAATGGATCGTGCAAATGAATTAGAATGGTTACATTCGTGCGAATGAATTAGAATGGATCATACGAATGGATTAGAATGGATCGTACGAATGGATTAGAATGGATCGTACGAATGAATTAGAATGGATCGTACAAATGAATTAGAAAGGTTATATTTGTGAGAATGAATTAGAATGGATCGTACGAATGAATTAGAATGGATCGTACGAATGGATTAGAATGGATCGTACGAATGAGTTAGAATGGATCGTACGAATGCATTAGAATTCATTCGTATGATCGATTCGAATTCATTCGCACGATCCATTCTAATTCATTCGTACGATCCATTCTAATTCATTCGTATGATCCATTCTAATTTATTCGTTCAAATATATCCATTCTAATTCATTCGTACGATCCATTCTAATTCATTCGCACGATCCATTCTAATTCATTCGCACGAATGTATCCATTCAATTCATTTGCACGATCCATTCTAATTCATTCCTATGATCCATTCTAATTTATTCGTACGATCCATTCTAATTCATTCGTACGATCCATTTTAATTCATTCGTATGATCCATTCTAATTCATTCGTATGATGCATTCTAATTCATTCTTACGATTCATTCTAATTCATTCGTACGATCCATTCTAATTAATTCATACGATCCATTTTAATTCATTTGCACGAATGTATCCATTCTAATTCATTAACACGATCCATTCTAATTCATTCGTATGATCCATTCTAATTCATTCGTATGATCTATTCTAATTCATTCATACAATCCATTCTAATTCATTCGCACGAATGTATCCATTCTAATTCATTCGCACGATCCATACTAATTTATTTGTGCGATGAATAAGAATGGATCGTGCAAAAGAATTAGAATGGATCATAGGAATGAATTAGAATGGATCATGCAAATGAATTAGAATGGATACATTCGTGCGAATGAATTAGAATGGATCATAGGAATGAATTAGAATGGATCGTACGAATGAATTAGAATGGTTACATTCTAATTCATTTGTACGCTCCATTCTTATTCATCGTACAAATGTATCCATTCTAATTCATTTGTACGATCCATTCTAATTCATTCGTACGATCCAATCTAATTCATTCGTACGATCCATTCTAATTTATTCCTATGATCCATTCTAATTCATTCGTACAATCCATTCTAATTCATTCGCTCGAATGTATCCATTCTAATTCATTAGTACGATCCATTCTAATTCGTTCATACGATCCATTCTAATTCATTCTAATTCATTCGTACGATCCATTCTAATTCATTCCTACGATCCATTCTAATTCATTCGTACAATCCATTCTAATTCATTCGCTCGAATGTATCCATTCTAATTCATTCGTACGATCCATTCTAATTCGTTCATACGATCTATTCTAATTCGTTCGCACGAACCATTCTAATTCATTCGTACGATCTATTCTAATTCATTCGCATGATCCATTCTAATTCATTCGTACGATCCATTCTAATTCATTCGTATGAATGAATTAGAATGGTTACATTCGTGCGAATGAATTAGAATGGATCGTACGAATGGATCAGAATGGATCGTACAAATGGATTAGAATGGATCGTACGAATGAATTAGAATGGATCGTACAAATGAATTAGAAAGGTTACATTTGTGAGAATGAATTAGAATGGATCGTACGAATGAATTAGAATGGATCGTACGAATGAATTAGAAAGGTTACATTCGTGCGAACGAATTTGAATGGATCGTACGAATGGATTAGAATGGATCGTATGAACGAATTAGAATGGATCGTATGAACGAATTAGAATGGATCGTGCGTTTGAATTTGAATGGATCGTGCGAATGAATTAGAATGGATCGAACGAATGAATTAGAATAGATCGTATGAATGAATTAGAATGAATCGTACGAATGAATTAGAATGGATCGTGCGAATGAATTAGAATGGATCATGCGAATGAATTAGAATAGATCGTGCAAATGAATTAGAATGGATCGTACGAATGGATTAGAATGTATCGTACAAATGGATTAGAATGGATCGTACGAAAGAATTAGAATGGATACATTTGTGCGAATGAGTTAGAATGGATTAGAACGCATTGTACGAATGAATTAGAATAGATACATTTGTGCGATGAATTAGAATGGATCGTACGTTTGAATTAGATTGGATCGTACGAATTAATTAGAATGGATACATTTGTGCGAATGAATTAGAATGGATTGTATGAATGAATTAGAATGGATCGTACGAATGAATTAGAATGGTTACATTCGTGCGAATGAATTAGAATGGATCGTACGAATGGATTAGAATGGATCGTATGAATGGATTAGAATGGATCGTACGAATGAATTAGAATGGATCGTACAAATGAATTAGAAAGGTTACATTTGTGAGAATGAATTAGAATGGATCGTACGAATGAATTAGAATGGATCGTACGAATGGATTAGAATGGATCGTACGAATGGATTAGAACGCAATGTACGAATGAATTAGAATGGATCGTACGAATGGATTAGAATGGATCGTACGAATGAATTAGAATGGATAAATTCGAGCGAATGAATTAGAATGGATCGTACGAATGAATTAGAATGGATCATAGGAATGAATTAGAATGGATCGTGCAAATGAATTAGAATGGTTACATTCGTGCGAATGAATTAGAATGGATCGTACGAATGGATTAGAATGGATCGTACGAATGGATTAGAATGGATCGTACGAATGAATTAGAATGGATCGTACAAATGAATTAGAAAGGTTATATTTGTGAGAATGAATTAGAATGGATCGTACGAATGAATTAGAATGGATCGTACGAATGGATTAGAATGGATCATACGAATGAATTAGAATGGATCGTACGAATGCATTAGAATGGATACATTCATACGAATGAATTAGAATGGATCGTACGAATGAATTAGAAAGGATCGTGCGAATGAATTAGAAGGGATCATACGAATGAATTAGAATGGATCGTGCGAATGAATTAGAATGGATCGTACGAATGAATTAGAATGGATACATTTGTGCGAATGAATTAGAATGGATCGCACGAATGAATTAGAATGGATCGTACGAATGAATTAGAATGGATCGTACGAATGAATTAGAATGGATCGTGCGAATGAATTAGAATGGATCGTACGAATGAATTAGAATGGATACATTTGTGCGAATGAGTTAGAATGGATCATACAAATGAATTAGAATGGATCGTACGAATGAATTAGAATGGATCATACGAATGAATTAGAATGGATCGTGCGAATGAATTAGAATGGATCGTGCGAATGAATTAGAATGGATTGTACGAATGAATTAGAATGGATACATTCGAGCGAATGAATTAGAATAGATCGTAGGAATGAATTAGAATGGATCATACAAATAAATTAGAATGGATCGTGCGAATGAATTAGAATGGATTGTATGAATGAATTAGAATGGATACATTCGTGCGAATGAATTAGAATGGATCGGACGAATGGATTAGAATGGATCGTACGATTCATTCTAATTCATTCGTACGATCCATTCTAATTCGTTCGTACGATTCATTCTAATTCATTCGTACGATCCATCCTTATTCATTCATACGATCTATTCTAATTCATTCGCACAACCCATTCTAATTCATTCGTACGATCCATTCTAATTCATTCGTATGATCCATTCTATCTCATTCGGTGGATCCATTCTAATTCATTCGTACGATCCATTCTAATTCATTCGCATGATCCATTGTAATTTATTCGGACGATCCATTCTAATTCATTCGTACGATCTATTCTAATTCATTCGCACGAATGTAACCATTCTAATTCATTCGTACGATTCATTCTAATTCATTCGTCTAAGCTATTCTAATTCATTCGTACGATCCATTCTAATTCATTCGTACAATCCATTCAGATTCATTCGCACAAATGTATCCGTTCAAATTCATTCGTACGATCCATTCTAATTAATTCGCACGATCCATTCTAATTCAGTCGTATGAATGTATCCATTTTAATTCATTCGTACGATCCATTCTAATTCATTCGTACGATCTAATTCAGTCGTACGATCTATTCTAATTCATTCGTATGATCGATTCGAATTCATTCGCACGATCCATTCTAATTATTCGTACGATCCATTCTAATTTATTCGTTCAAATATATCCATTCTAATTCATTCGTACGATCCATTCTAATTCATTCGCACGATCCATTCTAATTCATTCGCATGAATGTATCCATTCAATTCATTTGCACGATCCATTCTAATTCATTCCTATGATCCATTCTAATTTATTCGTATGACCCATTCCAATTCATTCGTACGATCCATTTTAATTCATTCGTATGATCCATTCTAATTCATTCGTATGATCCATTCTAATTCATTCTTAAGATTCATTCTAATTCATTCGTACGATCCATTCTAATTAATTCATACGATCCATTCTAATTCATTTGCACGAATGTATCCATTCTAATTCATTAACACGATCCATTCTAATTCATTCGTATGATCCATTCTAATTCATTCGTACGATCTATTCTAATTCATTCACACAATCCATTCTAATTCATTCGCACGAATGTATCCATTCTAATTCATTCGCACGATCCATACTAATTCATTCGTGCGATGAATAAGAATGGATCGTGCAAAAGAATGAGAATGGATCATAGGAATGAATTAGAATGGATCGTGCAAATGAATTAGAATGGATACATTCGTGCGAATGAATTAGAATGGATCATAGGAATGAATTAGAATGGATCGTACGAATGAATTAGAATGGTTACATTCTAATTCATTCGTACGCTCCATTCTTATTCATCGCACAAATGTATCCATTCTAATTCATTTGTACGATCCATTTTAATTCATTCGTACGATCCATTCTAATTCATTCCTATGATCCATTCTAATTCATTCGTACGATCCATTCTAATTCATTCGCTCGAATGTATCCATTCAAATTCATTCGTACGATCCATTCTAATTCGTTCATACGATCCATTCTAATTCGTTCGCACGAACCATTCTAATTCATTCGTACTATCTATTCTAATTCATTCGCATGATCCATTCTAATTCATTCGTACGATCCATTCTAATTCATTCGTACGAATGAATTAGAATGGTTACATTCGTGCGAATGAATTAGAATGGATCGTACGAATGGATCAGAATGGATCGTACGAATGGATTAGAATGGATCGTACGAATGAATTAGAATAGATCGTACAAATGAATTAGAAAGGTTACATTTGTGAGAATGAATTAGAATGGATCGTACGAATGAATTAGAATGGATCATACAAATGAATTAGAAAGGTTACATTTGTGAGAATGAATTAGAATGGATCGTACGAATGAATTAGAATGGTTACATTCGTGCGAATGAATTAGAATGGATCGTACGAATGAATTAGAATGGATCATGCGAATGAATTTGAATGGATCGTACAAATGAATTAGAATGGATCGAATGAATGAATTAGAATGGATACATTCGAGCGAATTAATTAGAATAGAACGTAGGAATGAATTAGAATGGATACATTCGAGCGAATAAATTAGAATAGATCGTAGGAATGAATTAGAATGGATCATACGAATGAATTAGAATGGATCGTACGAACGAATTAGAATGGATCGTACGAACGAATTAGAATGGATCGTATGAACGAATTAGAATGGATCGTACGAATGAATTAGAATGGATACATTCGAGCGAATGAATTAGAATGGATCGTACGAATAAATTAGAATGGATCATAGGAATGAATTAGAATGGATCGTGCAAATAAATTAGAATGGATACATTCGTGCGAATGAATTAGAATGGATCGGACGAATGAATTAGAATGGATCGGACGATTCATTCTAATTCATTCGTACGATCCATTCTAATGCATTCATACGATTCATTCTAATTCATTCGCACGATCCATTCTAATTTATTCGCTCGAATGTATCCATTCTAATTCATTCGTACGATCCATTCTAATTCGTTCGTACGATCCATTCTAATTCGTTCGTACGATCCATTCTAATTCATTCCTATGATCTATTCTAATTTATTTGCACGAATATACGATCCATTCTAATTCATTCGCACAAATGTATCCATTCTAATTCATTCGTACGATCCATTCTAATTCATTCGTATGATCTATTCTAATTCATTCGCACAAATGTATCCATTCTAATTCATTCGTTCGATCCATTCTAATTCATTCGCATAAATATATCCATTCTAATTCATTCGTACGATCCATTCTAATTCATTCGCACGATACATTCTAATTCATTCGCACAAATGTATCCATTCTAATTCACTCGTACAATCCATTCTAATTCATTCGCATGATCCATTCTAATTCATTCGTACGATCCATTCTAATTCATTTGTACGATCCATTCTAATTCATTCGCACGAATGTATCCATTCTAATTTATTCGTACGATCCATTCTAATTCATTTGCATGAATGTAACCATTCTAATTCATTCGTACGATCCATTCGTACGATTCATTCAAATTGATTCGCAAGAATATATCCATTCTAATTCATTCGGACGATCAATTCTAATTCATTCATACGATCCGTTCTAATTTATTCATACAATCCATTCTAATTCATTCGTACAATCCATTCTAATTTATTCGTACAAATGTATCCATTCTAATTTATTCGTATGATCCATTCTAATTCATTCGTACGATTCATTCTAATTCATTTGCACGATCCATTCTAATTCATTCGTACGATCCATTCTAATGCATTCGCTCAAATATATCCATTCTAATTCATTCGTACAATCCATTCTAATTCATTTGCAAGATCCATTCTAATTCATTCGTACGATCCATTCTAATTCATTCGTATGATCAATTCTAATTCATTCGTACAATCCATTCTAATTCAGTCGTATGAATGTATTATACGAATGAATTAGAATGGATCATAGGAATGAATTAGAATGGATCGTGCAAATGAATTAGAATGGATATATTCGTGCGAAAGAATTAGAATGGATCATACAAATGAATTAGAAAGGTTACATTCGTGAGAATGAATTAGAATGGATCGTATGAACGAATTAGAATGGATCGTACGAATGAATTAGAATGGATCATAGGAATAAATTAGAATGGATCGTGCAAATGAATTAGAATAGATATATCCGTGCGAATGAATTAGAATGGATCGTACGAATGAAATAGAATGGTTACATTCGTGCGAATGAATTAGAATGGATCGTACGAATGGATTAGAATGGATTAGAATGGATCGTACGAATGGATTAGAATGGATCGTACGAATAGATTAGAATAGATCGTACGAATGAATTAGAATGGATCGTACGAATGGATTAGAATGGATCTTACGAATGGATTAGAATGGATCGTACGAATGAATTAGAATGGATCATACGAATGAATTAGAATGGATCGTACGAATGGATTAGAATGGATCGTACGAATGGATTAGAATGGATCGTACGAATGAATTATAATGGATCGTACAAATGAATTAGAAAGGTTACATTTGTGAGAATGAATTAGAATGGATCGTACGAATGAATTAGAATGGATCATACAAATGAATTAGAAACGTTACATTCATGAGAATGAATTAGAATGGATCGTATGAACGAATTAGAATGGATCGTACGAATGAATTAGAATGGATCATAGAAATAAATTAGAATGGATCGTGCAAATGAATTAGAATGGATACATTCGTGCGAATGAATTAGAATGGATCGTACGAATGAATTAGAATGGATCGTACGAATGGATTAGAATGGATCGTATGAATGGATAAGAATGGATCGTACGAAAGAATTAGAATGGATTGTACGAATGAATTAGAATAGCTCATACGAATGAATTAGAATGAATCGTACGAATGAATTAGAATGGTTACATTCGTGCGAATGAATTAGAATAGATCATACGAATAAATTAGAACGGATCGTACAAATGAATTAGAATGGATACATTCGAGCGAATGAATTAGAATGGATCGTACGAATGAATTAGAATGGATCATAGGAATGAATTAGAATGGATCGTGCAAATGAATTAGAATGGATACATTCGTGCGAATGAATTAGAATGGATCGTAGGAATGAATTAGAATGGATCGTAGGAATGAATTAGAATGGATCGTACGAATGAATTAGAATGGATACATTCGAGCGAATGAATTAGAATGGATCGTACGAATGAATTAGAATGGATCATAGGAATGAATTAGAATGGATCTTGCAAATGAATTAGAATGGATACATTCGTGCGAATGAATTAGAATGGATCGTAGGAATGAATTAGAATGGATCGTACGAATGCATTAGAATGGATACATTCGTGCAAATGAATTAGAATGGATCGTACGAATGAATTAGAATGGATCGTGCGAATGAATTTGAATGGATTGTGCGAATGAATTAGAATGGATCGTACAAATGAATTAGAATGGATACATTCGAGCGAATGAATTAGAATGGATCGTACGAATGGATTAGAATGGATCGTACGAATGGATTAGAATGGATCGTACGAATGAATTAGAATGGATCGTACAAATGAATTAGAAAGGTTACATTTGTGAGAATGAATTAGAATGGATCGTACGAATGAATTAGAATGGATCGTACGCATGGATTAGAATGGATCGTACGAATGAATTAGAATGGATCGTACGAATGAATTAGAATGGATCATGCGAATGAATTAGAATGGATTGTACGAATGAATTAGAATGGATACATTTGTGCGAATGAATTAGAATGGATCATGTGAATGAATTAAAATGGATCGTACGAATAAATTAGAATGGATATATTTATGCGAATGAATTAGAATGGATCGAACGAATGAATTAGAATGGATACATTTATGCGAATGAATTAGAATGGACCATACGAATGAATTAGAATGGATCGTACGAATGAATTAGATTGGATACATTTGTGCGAATGAATTTGAATGGATCGTACGAATGAATTAGAATGGATCGTACGAATGAATTAGATCGTACGAACGAATTAGAATGGATCATGCGAATGAATTAGAATGGATCATGCGAATGAATTAGAATGGATACATTCGTGAGAATGAATTAGAATGGATCGTATGAATGAATTAGAATGGATCATGCGAATGAATGAATGGATCGTGCGAATGAATTAGAATGGATCGTACGAATGCATTAGAATGGATACATTCGTGCGAATGAATTAGAATCGATCGTACGAATGAATTAGAATGGATCGTACGAATGAATTAGAATGGATCGTACAAATGAATTAGAAAGGTTACATTTGTGAGAATGAATTAGAATGGATCGTACGAATGAAGTAGAATGGATCGCACGAATGGATTAGAATGGATCGTACGAATGAATTAGAATGGATCATACGAATGGATTAGAATGGATCGTACGAATGAATTAGAATAGATTAGAATGGATCGTACGAATGGATTAGAATAGATCGTACGAATGAATTAGAATGGATCGTACGAATGGATTAGAATGGATCGTACGAATGGATTAGAATGGATCATACGAATGAATTAGAATGGATCGTACGAATGAATTAGAATGGATACATTCGTGCGAATGAATTAGAATGGATTGTACGAATGAATTAGAATGGATCATAGGAATGAATTAGAATGGATCGTGCAAATGAATTAGAATGGATACATTCGTGCGAATGAATTAGAATGGATCGTACGAATGAATTAGAATGGTTACATTCGTGCGAATGAATTAGAATGGATCGTACGAATGGATTAGAATGGATCGTACGAATGGATTAGAATGGATTGTACGAATGAATTATAATGGATCGTACAAATGAATTAGAAAGGTTTCATTTGTGAGAATGAATTAGAATGGATCGTACGAATGAATTAGAATGGATAGTACGAATAGATTAGAATGGATCGTACGAATGGATTAGAATGGATCGTACGAATGAATTAGAATGGTTACATTCGTGCGAATGAATTAGAATGGATCATACGAATGAATTAGAATGGATCGTACGAATGAATTAGAATGGATCGTACAAATGAATTAGAAAGGTTACATTCGTGCGAACGAATTTGAATTGATCGTACGAATGGATTAGAATGGATCGTACGAACGAATTAGAATGGATCGTATGAACGAATTAGAATGGATCGTGCGAATGAATTTGAATGGATCGTGCGAATGAATTAGAATGGATCGAACGAATGAATTAGAATAGATCGCATGAATGAATTAGAATGAATCGTACGAATGAATTAGAATGGATCGTGCGAATGAATTAGAATGGATCATGCGAATGAATTAGAATAGATCGTGCGAATGAATTAGAATGGATCATACGAACGAATTAGAATGGATCGTACGAATGGTTTAGAATGGATCGTACGAATGGATTAGAATGGATCGTACGAATGAATTAGCATGGATCGTACGAATGAATTAGAATGGATACATTTGTGCAGATGAGTTAGAATGGATTAGAACGCATTGTACGAATGAATTAGAATAGATACATTTGTGCGAATGAATTAGAATAGATCATAGGAATAAATTAGAATGGATCGTGCAAATGAATTAGAATGGATACATTCGTGCGAATGAATTAGAATGGATCGTACGAATGAATTAGAATGGATCGTGCGAATGAATTTGAATGGATTATGCGAATGAATTAGAATGGATCGTACAAATGAATTAGAATGGATACATTCGAGCGAATGAATTAGAATGGATCATACGAATGGATTAGAATGGATCGTATGAATGGATTAGAATGGATCGTACGAATGAATTAGAATGGATCGTACAAATGAATTAGAAAGGTTACATTTGTGAGAATGAATTAGAATGGATCGTACGAATGAATTAGAATGGATCGTACGCATGGATTAGAATGGATCGTACGAATGAATTAGAATGGATCGTACAAATGAATTAGAATGGATCATGCGAATGAATTAGAATGGATTGTACGAATGAATTAGAATGGATACATTTGTGCGAATGAATTAGAATGGATTGTGCGAATGAATTAAAATGGATCGTACGAATAAATTAGAATGGATATATTTATGCGAATGAATTAGAATGGATCGAACGAATGAATTAGAATGGATACATTTATGCGAATGAATTAGAATGGACCGTACGAATGAATTAGAATGGATCGTACGAATGAATTAGAATGGATACATTTGTGCGAAAGAATTTGAATAGATCGTACGAATGAATTAGAATGGATCGTACGAATGAATTAGATCGTACGAACGAATTAGAATGGATCATGCGAATGAATTAGAATGGATCATGCGAATGAATTAGAATGGATACATTCGTGAGAATGAATTAGAATGGATCGTATGAATGAATTAGAATGGATCATGCGAATGAATGAATGGATCGTGCGAATGAATTAGAATGGATCGTACGAATGCATTAGAATGGATACATTCGTGCGAATGAATTAGAATCGATCGTACGAATGAATTAGAATGGATCGTACGAATGAATTAGAATGGATCGTACAAATGAATTAGAAAGGTTACATTTGTGAGAATGAATTAGAATGGATCGTACGAATGAAGTAGAATGGATCACACGAATGGATTAGAATGGATCGTACGAATGAATTAGAATGGATCATACGAATGGATTAGAATGGATCGTACGAATGAATTAGAATAGATTAGAATGGATCGTACGAATGGATTAGAATAGATCGTACGAATGAATTAGAATGGATCGTACGAATGGATTAGAATGGATCGTACGAATGGATTAGAATGGATCATACGAATGAATTAGAATGGATCGTACGAATGAATTAGAATGGATACATTCGTGCGAATGAATTAGAATGGATTGTACGAATGAATTAGATGGATCATAGGAATGAATTAGAATGGATCGTGCAAATGAATTAGAATGGATACATTCGTGCGAATGAATTAGAATGGATCGTACGAATGAATTAGAATGGTTACATTCGTGCGAATGAATTAGAATGGATCGTACGAATGGATTAGAATGGATCGTACGAATGGATTAGAATGGATTGTACGAATGAATTATAATGGATCGTACAAATGAATTAGAAAGGTTACATTTGTGAGAATGAATTAGAATGGATCGTACGAATGAATTAGAATGGATCGTACGAATGGATTAGAATGGATCGTACGAATGGATTAGAATGGATCGTACGAATGAATTAGAATGGTTACATTCGTGCGAATGAATTAGAATGGATCGTACGAATGAATTAGAATGGATCGTACGAATGAATTAGAATGGATCGTACAAATGAATTAGAAAGGTTATATTCGTGTGAACGAATTTGAATTGATCGTACGAATGGATTAGAATGGATCGTACGAACGAATTAGAATGGATCGTATGAACGAATTAGAATGGATCGTGCGAATGAATTTGAATGGATCGTGCGAAGGAATTAGAATGGATCGAACGAATGAATTAGAATAGATCGTATGAATGAATTAGAATGAATCGTACGAATGAATTAGAATGGATCGTGCGAATGAATTAGAATGGATCATGCGAATGAATTAGAATAGTTCGTGCGAATGAATTAGAATGGATCGTACGAATGAATTAGAATGGATCGTACGAATGGTTTAGAATGGATCGTACGAATGGATTAGAATGGATCGTACGAATGAATTAGAATGGATACATTTGTTCGAATGAGTTAGAATGGATTAGAACGCATTGTACGAATGAATTAGAATAGATACATTTGTGCGAATGAATTAGAATGGATCATAGGAATAAATTAGAATGGATCGTGCAAATGAATTAGAATGGATACATTCGTGCGAATGAATTAGAATGGATCGTACGAATGAATTAGAATGGATCGTACGAATGGATTAGAATGGATCGTATGAATGGATAAGAATGGATCGTACGAAAGAATTAGAATGGATCGTACGAATGAATTAGAATGGATCGTACAAATGAATTAGAAAGGTTAAATTTGTGAGAATGAATTAGAATGGATCGTACGAATGGATTAGAATGGATCGTATATGTAACATCCGCCCCAAACACACAAGATTTTGTCCGCTTTGCCCGTGCCCGCATGAGAACTTCCCAGGGAGGTCACCCATCCTGGTACTACTCTCGCCCGAGCACGCTTAACTACGGAGTTCTTACGAATTCCGTAGTGGCGCACGGTTTTTAAAACGCGTCTTCTATGTTTGGGAGGGGAAATTATATAAGTAGCTCAGGATCTCCTTCTCTCCAGGCGATGTGGGGCTAACTCATGGCCTTGTACACCTCACCTCACCTCACCTCACCTCATCCATCTTGGCATTCCCGCCTCAGGAGTCTTGGCTCTTGGCTATTGGCCTATTGGATCTTGGTCGTCACAATCCACCCCCCTCAGGGCTACACGTCCTCGTGTAGGGTTAGACCCCCCCATCCCGAGGAGAACCGGCTCTGATACCATTTTGTAACATCCGCCCCAAACACACAAGATTTTGTCCGCTTTGCCCGTGCCCGCATGAGAACTTCCCAGGGAGGTCACCCATCCTGGTACTACTCTCGCCCGAGCACGCTTAACTACGGAGTTCTTACGAATTCCGTAGTGGCGCACGGTTTTTAAAACGCGTCTTCTATGTTTGGGAGGGGAAATTATATAAGTAGCTCAGGATCTCCTTCTCTCCAGGCGATGTGGGGCTAACTCATGGCCTTGTACACCTCACCTCACCTCACCTCACCTCATCCATCTTGGCATTCCCGCCTCAGGAGTCTTGGCTCTTGGCTATTGGCCTATTGGATCTTGGTCGTCACAGTATGAATGGATAAGAATGGATCGTATGAAAGAATTAGAATGGATCGTACGAATGAATTAGAATAGCTCATACGAATGAATTAGAATGAATCGTACGAATGAATTAGAATGGTTACATTCGTGCGAATGAATTAGAATAGATCATACGAATGAATTAGAATGGATCATACGAATGAATTAGAATGGATACATTCGAGCTAATGAATTAGAATGGATCGTACGAATGAATTAGAATGGATCATAGGAATGAATTAGAATGGATCGTGCAAATGAATTAGAATTGATACATTCATGCGAATGAATTAGAATGGATCGTAGGAATGAATTAGAATGGATCGTAGGAATGAATTAGAATGGATCGTACGAATGAATTAGAATGGATACATTCGAGCGAATGAATTAGAATGGATCGTACGAATGAATTAGAATGGATCATAGGAATGAATTAGAATGGATCTTGCAAATGAATTAGAATGGATACATTCGTGCGAATGAATTAGAATGGATCGTAGGAATGAATTAGAATGGATCGTACGAATGCATTAGAATGGATACATTCGTGCGAATGAATTAGAATGGATCGTACGAATGAATTAGAATGGATCGTGCGAATGAATTTGAAATGATTGTGCGAATGAATTAGAATGGATCGTACAAATGAATTAGAATGGATACATTCGAGCGAATGAATTAGAATGGATCGCACGAATGGATTAGAATGGATCGTACGAATGGATTAGAATGGATCGTACGAATGAATTAGAATGGATCGTACAAATGAATTAGAAAGGTTACATTTGTGAGAATGAATTAGAATGGATCGTACGAATGAATTAGAATGGATCGTACGCATGGATTAGAATGGATCGTACGAATGAATTATAATGGATCGTACGAATGAATTAGAATGGATCATGCGAATGAATTAGAATGGATTGTACGAATGAAATAGAATGGATACATTTGTGCGAATGAATTAGAATGGATCGTGCGAATGAATTAAAATGGATCGTACGAATAAATTAGAATGGATATATTTATGCGAATGAATTAGAATGGATCGAACGAATGAATTAGAATGGATACATTTATGCGAATGAATTAGAATGGACCGTACGAATGAATTAGAATGGATCGTACGAATGAATTAGAATGGATACATTTGTGCGAATGAATTTGAATGGATCGTACGAATGAATTAGAATGGATCGTACGAATGAATTAGATCGTACGAACGAATTAGAATGGATCATGCGAATGAATTAGAATGGATCATGCGAATGAATTAGAATGGATACATTCGTGAGAATGAATTAAAATGGATCGTATGAATGAATTAGAATGGATCATGCGAATGAATGAATGGATCGTGCGAATGAATTAGAATGGATCGTACGAATGCTTTAGAATGGATACATTCGTGCGAATGAATTAGAATCGATCGTACGAATAAATTAGAATGGATCGTACGAATGAATTAGAATGGATCGTACAAATGAATTAGAAAGGTTACATTTGTGAGAATGAATTAGAATGTATCGTACGAATGAAGTAGAATGGATCGCACGAATGGATTAGAATGAATCGTACGAATGAATTAGAATAGATCATACGAATGGATTAGAATGGATCGTACGAATGAATTAGAATAGATTAGAATGGATCGTACGAATGGATTAGAATAGATCGTACGAATGAATTAGAATGGATCGTACGAATGGATTAGAATGGATCGTACGAATGGATTAGAATGGATCATACGAATGAATTAGAATGGATCGTAAGAATGAATTAGAATGGATACATTCGTGCGAATGAATTAGAATGGATTGTACGAATGAATTAGAATGGATCATAGGAATGAATTAGAATGGATCGTGCAAATGAATTAGAATGGATACATTCGTGCGAATGAATTAGAATGGATCGTGTTCGAGGGCTTTTTCGCTGGTCCGTGCGGGCTGCCTGCAAGACAAAGAAAAGAGAACGTGAGAACGGCTGGCTCCCTTAGGAGCGCAGACCCTCCGACGCTCAAGTCAGTCACGGTGGCACAACGGCGAGCTGCGGTATACCAAAGTGGTAGGGAAAAGGAATTCCAACCTCCACTATGGAGCCTGGGGGTGAGCATTTATAGCAATCGGCGGCCTACCGTACCCCGACACGTGGAGATTCTTCCAGGGCTTTCTAGACCCCCCATATTCTGGCTCGCGTGGGTCTGACAGTCCTTGGTACTCGCGCCCTGACATTCTGTCGTCAAGCCTGCCAAGCGGTTTGAGTGGGGGAGGGCATCTTTCTTGTCGCGGCCAGCTGGCTGTTCTGGAATGTTCAAGTCTGGAAGGTCTCGAATTGATTCGAGCGAGCTTCCGTGGACCACGTTTGTCCACGTAGCTTCCGAGGGATTTTGACACCTGGCATCCTTTCATACATTGTGGGCGACCTCCGATGGGGAGCTAAGGCGAGCTCGCCCTCCATTGCTCCGCCTTCTCTTCCACATCTATCAAGAGTCGGACCTCGCGGGAGCAACCTCTTCGATAAACTGGGGAATTCTGGCGAGCTTGGGCGAGCTCCTGAGCGAGCTTGGACGAGCTCCTTCGCGAGCTTGGGCGAGCCCCTGCGCGAGCTAGGGGCGAGCTCCTGCGCGAGCTAGGGGCGTTTGCGATGCCGGTGTCTTCGTTATGCATGACGGTCTAACTCCCGCTATCACTGCAAGCGAGTTCTCGTGCGGGCTTGGCGAGCTCCTGGGCGAGCTCCTGAGCGAGCTTAGGCGAGCTCCTGGGCGAGCTTTGCGAGCTCCTGAGCGAGCTTGGCGAGCTCCTGAGCGAGCTTAGGCGAGCTCCTGGGCGAGCTTAGGCGAGCTCTTGGGCGAGCTTGGCGAGCTCCTGAGCGAGCTTAGGCGAGCTCCTGGGCGAGCTTGGCGAGCTCCTGGGCGATCTCAGGCGAGCTTCAGCGAGCTTAGGCGAGCTCCTAAGAGTGCTCTTGGCCTAGGCCCCTTCAGCCCAATGTGGATCTCGCTCCCTGTCAAGGTGATTTGGTGAGCACGGGGGCGGGAACTCCTACGGGGTCTGGGAGGGGCGAGCTGCACTCAGATACAAGGTGTCCATCCAGCTCCCTGTGGGGGCGAGCTTCTTGCGGGTTGGAAAGGGGGCGCGCTCGGCTTCCGAGGGTTCCAACTCCTGGACGAGCTCCCTCACGAACCATTTCTCAGGTGCGTTTGCAATGCTATCCAAGATATGCGGTTTCTGACTACCCCCAACATTACCCCCTCCTGAGGGAGTGATCGAGGAAACTCGACGCTTGCTCAGGAGTCTTAGCGAACTCCTATCCCCGGCAATGTGCCTGATATTAATGTCTGCCGTAACAGTTTTCTTGTGGGGCGGAGATAGTAGCGATGGCGGCCTGCGCCGAGAGCTTTGACTGCCAGTATTTCACAAACGCTGGGCGGGCCACGAGCATCAGCCATGAGCGATCTCCTTCCGATGCGAGCTCCTCACATGCGGTCAGGGTCAGCTTCGGGCGAGCTTGGGCGCCTGCCGCGGGCGGTCTGTGTCGAGAGTTTTGACTCAGTACTTTTCAAAAACGCTGGGCGGGCCACGAGCGTCAGCCACGAGCGATCTCCTTCCGGCGTGAGCTCATCACTAGCGGTCAGGGTCTGTCTCGGGCGAGCTGCGGGCACCAGCCGTGGGCGGTCTGCGCTGATAGCTTTGACTGCCAGTGCATCACAAATACTGGGCGGGCCGCGAGCATCAGCCACGAGCGATCTCCTTCCGGTGCGAGGTTGCCACACGCGGACAGGGTCTGCTTCGGGCGAGCTTGGACACCAGCCACGGGCGATCTGCGTCGAGAGTTTTGACTCTCAGTACTTTAATAATGCTGGGCGGGCCGCGAGCATCAGCCACGAGCGATCTCCTTCCGGTGCTAGCTTACCACACGCGGACAGGGTCTGCTTCAGGCGAGCTTGGGCACCAGCCACGGGCGGTCTGCGCTGAGAGTTTTGACTCCCAGTATTTCACAAATACTGGGCGTGCCGCGAGCATCAGCCACGAGCGATCTCCTTCCGGTGCGAGGTTGCCACACGCGGACAGGGTCTGCTTCGGGCGAGCTGCGGGCACCAGCCATGGGCGATCTTGTGACTTGGGTATCGCTCCGAATCTCCAACGGTCGCTTCACCTTAAATGTTAAATGCGACGCGAGGCTCAACACTGATACGGCGAATCTCATCATGAGATCCCGATCGGCGCGAAACACGTGTCTCCTCCTCATTCGCGCTTCTTTTGTCAGTAATGACAGTGTCGGTGCCGGCGCAGCTTTTTCCATGCGTGGCCCACGCGGCACTGCCTAATTGACGAAGGGCGAGCTGTCACTTCGATCGCCGTCACGTCGCCTCACCGCGCGCGCTTGGGCATTAACTGCGGATCGATTCACCTGTCTCTCACTTGCCTATAAATAGGGGATGGGGGGCGATTTTTACCGCTGTGCAAAAACAGCTCTCCCTTCTCCTATAACTTTCTCAACTCGTAGCTCGCTAGCGCCCTCTTGCTCCCATGGCTTCCTCTGCTGCTGCTTCTTCTTCAGCCGCTGCTGCTGTCGCTGTGACCTCCCGGGGGGAGCCTCTCAATACCGCCCCCATCTCGGTGCTCGCTCCAGGCACCGAGAGAGAGGCTCCTCCCAAGGAGCCCGCCGTCCTCTGGTTCAACGACATCGGGGGCGCGCTCGTCCCCGAGAGTCTACGGACAGCGGCGGGTATCCCTCAAGAGCTCGCTATTCTCCCCTTCCCGAGATCTGGGAGACCGCTCTCCGGAACTGCGGTCTCCGTGGGGCAAATATGGTCAGGGCTTCGGCTGCCCCTGAACCATTTAGCCAGCGAGCTCCTGGAGCTGACGGGCTTATGCCCCGCCCAGCTCCCAGGCAACTCGTGGGGGATTCTCTACGGGCTTTCTCAAATCGAGGAAGCCCTCAACGTGAGGATCCCCCTGGCCTACCTCTTGAAGAAGTGGTCCCTCAAGCCGGGGACAGTCTTCAGCGAGGTCGGCTGCGGCCACTTCTACCTCTCAGGCCGCCCCGGTGAGGTGCTGCCCTTCTCCGCGGTCGAGAACAAGGACCGGTACTGGAAGGAGTATCCGTTCGTGGTCGAGGGCAACTGGCGAGGTCCCTGCGCCGGAGCCCGCTCTCTTCCCGGCAGACCGCCTCTGCCGGTCTTCAAGGAGATCGCGGAGTATCGTCCCAAGGGGAAGAAATGCATCTCCGCAGCCCGAGAGAAATCTCTCGATGAGGCGATCTTGCACTTCCTCGGGGGGCGGACTCCCGAGAAGATCCTGGCGCCGGACTTCTCCTTCCTATGGAAGGATCTCCGGACCGGGACCGTCTCCGCCCGGCAGAAGGTGATGCGGAAGAAGGTCGCAGTCTCCCGGCCTGCTGTTGCGACCTCCGCTGCGGGGACCTCGGCGAAGAAGGGGAAGAAGCGGGCTTCCCCTATTCAGGTCGCCGACAAGGACACCCTCGAGATGCTTCACGAGGAGGATGTCGCGCCACCGCCGCCACCAGCCCGCAAAGCAGCCCCAGGTCAGGCGACCACTCTTTCTGTTATCCCTTCGAGGGCCCCAATTCCGGAGCCTCGGTGATGTCGTATTTCCTTCGTCGAGCCCGAGGATCCGCGCGTCGAGCTTCTTCTCAGCATGGCGGAAGTGGAGTCCCCAATGGCTGAAGTGCTGATGCGCGGATTCCCAAGCGACCTAACTAAAACCTTGTTTGTTGCGGTGATGAATCCAGAGGAGGGCGCTTCGCGGAAGAAGTCGAAGAAGAAGAAGATTCCCCCAGCCCGCCCGTCGGGAGAGGACAGCATTGTTCGGGAGGCTCGTAAAGCCTTCCAACAAGTCATCGAGGATCGGAGGAAAGCCGCCCTCGCGGAGGCGGGCTTGGGATCAGCCGATGATCTCAGCACGACCTCCAGCTCCGATGACGATGAGCGGGCTTCAGAAGAAGAGCCCGCGGCTGCAACTGCGGGGCCTCCCCCGTCCTTCGAGGGATCGGCTCCGCCGAGCTCAAATCCTCCGCCTGCTCCGAGCTCGATGCCAACACCGACCGCGCCTGCTCCCAGCACGTCCGTGCCCGCGCCTGCGCCCTCCGCTGCTAGCACGCCTGCGCCCGAGCACACGCCCGAGCCCACGCCTGCACCCGCGCCCGAGTCCGCGCCTGCACCCGCGCCCTCCGCTGCTAGCGCGCCTGCGCCCGAGCACACGCCCGAGCCCGCGCCTGCACCCGCGCCCGAGTCCGCGCCTGCACCCGCGCCTGAGCCCGCCACTGCTATCGCGCCTACGCCCGCCGCTGCTATCGCGCCTGCGCCCGAGCCCGCGCCCGCGCTCGAGCCCGAGCCCGTGCCTGAGCCTGCCAGCACGCCGGCGCCCGAGCCCGCGCTCGCGCCTCCGCCTGCCCTCAGCGTGCCCGCGCCCGAGCCCGCGCCTGCGCATGCTACCAGCGCGCCCGCGCCCGAGCCTGCGCCCGCGCCCGAGCCCGAGCCCGCTCCTGGCGCTCTTGAGGTTCCTCCTCTCCCGGAGCTGGGCGGGTTGGTCTACTGGTCTCCGGACCTGGGGGCCATCCTGGACGACTTTCCATGCTCCAGCTCGAAAAACTCGGGCCCGGACTTGCCCGGGCAAGGGGGAACCGCCGTGCCCTCCCCTGCCAATGAAGGGGTCGCCGGTGCTCAAGGGACCGAGCCCGCAGCTGCTGCCATCACTGCGCCTCCTCCCGCTGCTCCTGCCGAGGTGAGCCAGGCGGGCTCCTCCTCTGGCGACCCCGAGCGCGCCCCTTTCTTCATGCGGGAGATCCTAGGGTGCAACATCTTCGCCCGGACTCCCTACATCGCTCTCATCAATCGACTGCTCGAGGTAAGACTACCTTCACACTTCTTTGTCCCCAAACTCCTGCTCTAACTTCTAACTCAAACTGTTCGCACTTTTCGTAGGTAGAGCGGGTCAGCCGAGCTCTTGCCGACGAGGTCGCGGGCGTCGCGGGGGACACTGTCGCCCTCTACGATGACACTCTCCATGACTCGGAGAGGAGAGTAGATGAGTACATCCACCGAATCCGCCAAATGGATCGGTCGGGCGAGCTGCGGGCTGAAGTGGACCGGCTGCGCCAGCAGGTCGCCTCCTCTAATACGGAGGTCACCGAACTGCGCCAGCGGGCCGCCACTTTCACCACCACGCTAGCTTCGGTTGAGGATACCCGCGATCGCGCCCTATCCGATGCGCAGGGGGCCCGTCGAGCTGAAGAGGCCGCCCAGAAGGAAATCTCCGAGCTCCAACGTCAATTGGCGGCTTCTAGGGATGAGACCGCGTCTCTACGTGAAACGCATCTCCAAGACCTCCACTCTCAGCAACGCCGCCTCCAGGCGCAGCTCAACGAGCTTCTGCGGAAAGGCGCGCTCGACGCCATCGAGAAGTACAAGGCCGAAAGGTCGAAAAAGAGGAAGCGCGGCGGTGATGACGAGGGCGCTGGCGCGGGCCCAGCTTAGGCTGTATCTCTTTGTAATCCTTATGTAATCTTGAAACAATGAATGAAATGAAAGTTTTCAAGTCCACCTGTTTCTATTTCTTTCTCTGTCCCGCTCATGAGTCCGCTTCAGGAGTTTCGCAGCGATCTCGAGAGTGATACCCCGGGCGAGGCAGCTAATTCGACTCAACCTTTTTATTTTTAAGTATATGCAAACGAAAAACTCGGCATGCTCGCAAAAACTCGATAGTCTCTGAGCCCGGAAAACGTTTAAACGAACCAAAAGACTTCAAAAACTTCCCTACACTCAAAGACTTAAACCATTTTTATTTTAAAGGAAACTAATAAGTGCTAGCTGCCCCCTGCCCGGTAAATTTCTCTCGATGATCCTGTTTGGCGGGCTCGCCCTTTGAGGGGTTTGCTAATGCCAGGATGCTTCCGTTCATGGCAGGTGAACGCGAAGGATTCTGGTTAGGTTTAGAGTCCACTAGGCAGCGGACTTCCCCGGGAAGCTCAAGGTCGCCCACTGGCTGCCTCTGAGGATCCCGGTCTTGCTTTAAGTCCGCACAGCGGCGGACTGCCCCGGGAAGCTCAAGGTCGCCCACTGGCTGCCTCTGAGGATCCCGGTCTTGCTTTAAGTCCACCGAGGGGGTCGGCCTCGATCCCCCTGTGGGCATTTCGACAAGTGCTCGGATTTGCCCAGGGTCGGCCTCGATCCCCCTGTGGGTGACCAGGTACCCGAGGAATTTCCCCGACGTCACCCCGAATGCACACTTCGCCGGGTTTAGCCTCATTTGGTACTTTCTCAGTACCTCGAAGGTTTCGCGGAGATCGGCAACATGCCCCTCCCGCTCCCGACTCTTCACCAGGAGGTCGTCTACATAAACTTCGACGTTTCTGCCGATCTGATCTTTGAACATCTGAGTGACTAACCGTTGGTAGGTCGCTCCAGCGTTCTTAAGTCCGAACGGCATCACTCGATAGCAGTACAACTTCTGGTAGCCCGCGCCAGAGTAGAAGGCGGTCTTCTCCTGATCGTCAGCGTGGAGAGGTATCTGGTTATACCCAGAATATCCATCCATGAAGGACAGGGCCTGGAACCCGACCGCTGCGTCGACCAGTGCGCCTATTCTCGGAAGAGGAAATCCGTCCTTCGGGCATGCCTTGTTAAGGTCGGAGAAGTCAATGCACACCCTGACCGCTCCGCTCTTCTTAGGTACAGCCACGATATTGGAGATCCACTCGGGGAAGTGCGCCTCGCGGATGAAGCCGGCTCGCTCCAGCTTGTCTATCTCCGCCGCCACTGCAACGGACTTCGCAGCAGGTATGTGCCGAGCTTTCTGCTTGACCGGCGGGAACTCCTTCATGGTGTGCAGACGATGACAGGCGACCTCCGGGTCAATCCCTGGCATGTCCGTGAAGCTCCAGGTGAATACGTCACGGTATTCCCCGAGTAAGTTGGTTATGGCCAGGACCTCGCCCTTGGTTAGCGAGGTCCCGAGGCTAACAACTCTTGGCCCTTCTTTGCCGCCAATGTCGACCTCTTGAAGTGGTTCGGCAATTGGAAAACTTCCTCTCTCGGGAGTTGTCCGGCGACCTCCCTCCTCCAACCTAAGGTCCACACCGCTCCCACCCGGGGGTGGAGTAGGGGACTTAAGCGAGGAGGCCTCCAGCGGGCTCCCCAATAGCTCGCTCGTAGCGGGCGGTAATTGCTAGGAGGGTGCGGGCCTCTTGGCCTCGGCGACCTCCATGTCCATGAGGTGAAGGACATCCTGCTCGCATCGGGTAGCGGCTACCTGATCACCCCGAATTACTACGATCCCGCTCGCGGTCGGGAATTTGAGGGCCTGATGGTTGGGTGAAGCTACCGCATTCATTTGCCTTAGCCAAGGCCGCCCCAGGATGGCGTTAAATGCGGAACTTCCATCCACTACCGCGAAGCGGACTTGGCGAGCCTCCGGGCCAGCGGTCACGGTGAGGGTTATCTCCCCTGCCACTTTGGCGACCTCGCCAGTGAATCCACTGAGGGAGCTCGTCGAGGGAGACAGGTCGGCGAGTCTCAACCCCATCCGCAGGTAGGCCGACAGAAAAAGGATGTCCACGGTGCTCCCCGAATCAACCAGAGCTCGCCTCACCTCGATGTTAGCCATCATCAGGCATATGACGAGGGGGTCATTGTGGGGTGTAACGACCCCAGTCATGTCATCTTCCGAAAACCAGAGAAAATCGAGGGCTTTCACCCTTGGTGCTTGAAGTAAAGTAGGAGTTAGCGAGACGGAAAATACCTTCTGTGCCCGCTCCATCTCCCTGACTCGTCGGCGAGCTTCATTACTGGATCTCGGGCCGCTCAGCCGCCCGCTAATGGTATGGCAGACCGCCGGTCCTCCCGGGGGAGGCGGAGGCAGGGCGGGTTTAGCGGGCCCCGGGCGATCTCCCTCCCGAGGAGTCCGTGCCGGTACCACCTCGAACCTCCTTGGAGGCGAAATAAACTGATTCAAGTGGCCCTGTGTGACCAAATCCTCCAGGTGGTTCTTGAGAGCCCGGCATCTGTTAGTGTGATGCCCAGGGCTTCGATGAAAAGCGCACCACCGCGAGTTGTCGGTAGAGCCAGGCTCTCCGACCTGCAGGGGTGGCGGGTACTGGAAGAAAGGTTCGTTCCGAATCTGATGGAAGATTTGTCCTGGCGAGTGGGTTAGCACGGTGAAGTCCCGCTCCCCGGGTCCTGGAGGCAGGCGCCAGTTCGCCGGCCTTCCAGCGACAGCCGCGGGGGCTTCAGCGGGCTGTTCAGCAGGAGCAGCAGGCGGTCCGGGCAAAGGCACCGCCAGGGGCACCTCCCTTCTCTCCACGGCCATAACGACAAGCGGTCGCGGGGCCGGAGGAGGTCACTGCTCGACTGCCTTTCCCTTCCGGTCTAGCACAACGTCTTCGAGCTTGATGTGTTGTTGGACCAGGGCAAATAGTTCAATCATCGTGCGAGGGTCCTTGATCACTAGAGCGTCATGAAGCTTGCAACCCTCGGGGAGGGCGCTTCTGAAGGCACTCACCACGGTACGATCTTGGCCCGCCGTGTCTTCCAGAGCGAGGTAGGCGCTTCGGAATCGCGTTGCGAAGCACCGGAGTGTCTCGCGAGCTCCCATGGTTAAGGTAAACAGAGACTCGATTCTCTTCGGGGGCTGCCTATTGCAGCGATACTGCTCCAGGAATAGCCTAGAGAGAGTTGGAAAGTCGGGGATCATGCCGGGCGGCAACTTGTGGAACCAGTTCAATACCGAGCCGGTCAAACTACTCGGGAATGCTCGGCACAAGACGTGGTCTTGGTCCCGAAAAAATAGAAGCTTTCTGTAAGCCAAGAGATGGTCAACGGGATCCTGCGACCCGTCGAACAATACAAACTTCGGGGGGGTCCAGTGGTGCGGAAAACTCCCTTGGTGGACCTCGCTGGTGAAAGGCGAGCTACCTCCGTGGGCGGCGAGGTCTTCCAGTAAATCTACTGGTGCACTAGATTGCTGCCAGTGCCCGGGGAGAACTCCCAGAGGCGGCTGCGCAGGTCCTAGGCGGTCTCGTACGCTCCCTTGTGGCGAGGTCGGTCCTACCCCGCGGCGACCCTCGGGGGCAACCACTCGGCGGCCTCCTTGCCGTCCACCCACGGATTCCTTCAACGCGTCAGTTGGTCGGTGGGAGGCCGTTGCCTCGCGAGCTTCGGAAGGTATTTCCACTGCGGGCTCTTTCCCTCGTCGCCGATGGCGCGGGTCGCGATCCCGCTCTAGAGACCTTGCCTCCGACCCGTCAGAATCGACGCTCCGGCTACGGCGGCAAGGGATGGTCGCGCGCGAGGTCGCCTGGTTGCTAGACCGCTGGGTCACTAGCTTCTGCAGCCTCGTGAGTGGGGTTTCCGGCACCCCGCGTACAGCCGCTCTCCCGACTGGGGGTTCCGGCTGGGAAACCTGCCGCGCCGGAGCGACCGTGGGCGGTCGTGATGTTGACACCGGTGGTCGCACCGGAGATGCCGTCTTCGCCGGCCCCGACCGCCGGCTGGCTGGCGGAGCCTGACGCAATCGCGTCAGTTCCTCCATCATGGCCCACTGGGTGGCCAACATCTCCAACAAGAGTTGGTCACTGAGCGGGACCTGGGGCTGAGGGGTCTCAACAGGAGGCTCGCTGCGCGCAGATCTCGCACGAGTCCTCGGTCGCCTGCGTCCCCTCGTCGCCGAAGCCATCTCTGGAGCTACGAGAGCGAACGGCGCTCAACCACGTGGTCGTGGGTGTTCTCGCAGGAACCAGTCGAAGATCCCACAGACGGCGCCAAATGTTCGAGGGCTTTTTCGCTGGTCCGTGCGGGCTGCCTGCAAGACAAAGAAAAGAGAACGTGAGAACGGCTGGCTCCCTTAGGAGCGCAGACCCTCCGACGCTCAAGTCAGTCACGGTGGCACAACGGCGAGCTGCGGTATACCAAAGTGGTAGGGAAAAGGAATTCCAACCTCCACTATGGAGCCTGGGGGTGAGCATTTATAGCAATCGGCGGCCTACCGTACCCCGACACATGGAGATTCTTCCAGGGCTTTCTAGACCCCCCACGTTCTGGCTCGCGTGGGTCTGACAGTCCTTGGTACTCGCGCCCTGACATTCTGTCGTCAAGCCTGCCAGGCGGTTTGAGTGGGGGAGGGCATCTTTCTTGTCGCGGCCAGCTGGCTGTTCTGGAATGTTCAAGTCTGGAAGGTCTCGAATTGATTCGAGCGAGCTTCCGTGGACCACGTTTGTCCACGTAGCTTCCGAGGGATTTTGACACCTGGCATCCTTTCCTACATTGTGGGCGACCTCCGATGGGGAGCTAAGGCGAGCTCGCCCTCCATTGCTCCGCCTTCTCTTCCACATCTATCAAGAGTCGGACCTCGCGGGAGCAACCTCTTCGATAAACTGGGGAATTCTGGCGAGCTTGGGCGAGCTCCTGAGCGAGCTTGGACGAGCTCTTTCGCGAGCTTGGGCGAGCCCCTGCGTGAGCTAGGGGCGAGCTCCTGCGCGAGCTAGGGGCGTTTGCGATGCCGGTGTCTTCGTTATGCATGACGGTCTAACTCCCGCTATCACTGCAAGCGACTTCTCGCGCGGGCTTGGCGAGCTCCTGGGCGAGCTCCTGAGCGAGCTTAGGCGAGCTCCTGGGCGAGCTTTGCGAGCTCCTGAGCGAGCTTGGCGAGCTCCTGAGCGAGCTTAGGCGAGCTCCTGGGCGAGCTTAGGCGAGCTCCTGGGCGAGCTTAGGCGAGCTCCTGGGCGAGCTTGGCGAGCTCCTGAGCGAGCTTAGGCGAGCTCCTGGGCGAGCTTGGCGAGCTCCTGGGCGATCTCAGGCGAGCTTCAGCGAGCTTAGGCGAGCTCCTAAGAGTGCTCTTGGCCTAGGCCCCTTCAGCCCAATGTGGATCTCGCTCCCTGTCAAGGTGATTTGGTGAGCACGGGGGCGGGAACTCCTACGGGGTCTGGGAGGGGCGAGCTGCACTCAGATACAAGGTGTCCATCCAGCTCCCTGTGGGGGCGAGCTTCTTGCGGGTTGGAAAGGGGGCACGCTCGGCTTCCGAGGGTTCCAACTCCTGGACGGGCTCCCTCGCGAACTATATCTCAGGTGCGTTTGCAATGCTATCCAAGATATGCGGTTTCTGACTACCCCCAACAGATCGTACGAATGAATTAGAATGGTTACATTCGTGCGAATGAATTAGAATGGATCGTACGAATGGATTAGAATGGATCGTACGAATGGATTAGAATGGATTGTACGAATGAATTATAATGGATCGTACAAATGAATTAGAAAGGTTACATTTGTGAGAATGAATTAGAATGGATCGTACGAATGAATTAGAATGGATAGTACGAATGGATTAGAATGGATCGTACGAATGGATTAGAATGGATCGTACGAATGAATTAGAATGGTTACATTCGTGCGAATGAATTAGAATGGATCGTACGAATGAATTAGAATGGATCGTACGAATGAATTAGAATGGATCGTACAAATGAATTAGAAAGGTTACATTCGTGCGAACGAATTTGAATTGATCGTACGAATGGATTAGAATGGATCGTACGAACGAATTAGAATGGATCGTATGAACGAATTAGAATGGATCGTGCGAATGAATTTGAATGGATCGTGCGAATGAATTAGAATGGATCGAACGAATGAATTAGAATAGATCGTATGAATAAATTAGAATGAATCGTACGAATGAATTAGAATGGATCGTGCGAATGAATTAGAATGGATCATGCGAATGAATTAGAATAGATCATGCGAATGAATTAGAATGGATCGTACGAATGAATTAGAATGGATCGTACGAATGGTTTAGAATGGATCGTACGAATGGATTAGAATGGATCGTACGAATAAATTAGAATGGATCGTACGAATGAATTAGAATGGATACATTTGTGCGAATGAGTTAGAATGGATTAGAACGCATTGTACGAATGAATTAGAATAGATACATTTGTGCGATGAATTAGAATGGATCGTACGTTTGAATTAGATTGGATCGTACGAATTAATTAGAATGGATACATTTGTGCGAATGAATTAGAATAGATTGTATGAATGAATTAGAATGGATCGTACGAATGAATTAGAATGGTTACATTCGTGCGAATGAATTAGAATGGATCGTACGAATGGATTAGAATGGATCGTACGAATGGATTAGAATGGATCGTACGAATGAATTAGAATGGATCGTACAAATGAATTAGAAAGGTTACATTTGTGAGAATGAATTAGAATGGATCGTACGAATGAATTAGAATGGATCGTACGAATGGATTAGAATGGATCGTACGAATGGATTAGAATGGATCTTACGAATGAATTAGAATGGATCATACGAATGAATTAGAATAGATCGTACGAATGAATTAGAATGGATACATTCGAGCGAATGGATTAGAATGGATCGTACGAATGAATTAGAATGGATACATTCGAGCGAATGGATTAGAATGGATCGTACGAATGAATTAGAATGGATCATAGGAATGAATTAGAATAGATCGTGAAAATGAATTAGAATGGATATATTCGTGCGAATGAATTAGAATGGATCATAGGAATGAATTAGAATGGATCGTACGAATGAATTAGAATGGTTACATTCGTGCGAATGAATTATAATGGATCGTACGAATGGTTTAGAATGGATCGTACGAATGGATTAGAATGGATCGTACGAATGAATTAGAATGGATCGTACAAATGAATTAGAAAGGTTACATTTGTGAGAATGAATTTGAATGGATTGTACGAATAAATTAGAATGGATCATACGAATGAATTAGAATGGATCGTACGAATGAATTAGAATGGATCGTGCGAATGAATTAGAATGGATCGTACGAATGAATTAGAATGGATCCACTGAATGAGTTAGAATGGATCATATGAATGAATTAGAATGGATCGTACGAATGAATTAGAATGGATTGTGCGAATGAATTAGATTGGATCGTATGAATGAATAAGAATGGATCGTACAAATGAATTATAATGGATTGTGCGAATGAATTAGAATGAATCGTCCGAATGCATTAGAATGGATCATACGAATGAATTAGAATGAATCGTACGAACGAATTAGAATGGATCGTACAAACAAATTAGAATGGATCGTATGAACGAATTAGAATGGATCGTACGAATGAATTAGAATGGATACATTCGAGCAAATAAATTAGAATGGATCATACGAATGAATTAGAATGGATCATAGGAATGAATTAGAATGGATCTCGCACGATCCATTCTAATTCATTCGTACGATCCATTCTAATTCATTCATACGATCCATTCTAATTCATTCGTACGATCTATTCTAATTAATTCGTACGATCCATTCAAATTCATTCGTACGAATGAATTAGAATGGATCATACAAATGAATTAGAAAGGTTACATTCGTGAGAATGAATTAGAATGGATCGTACGAATAAATTAGAATGGATACATTCGAGCGAATGAATTAGAATGGATCGTACGAATGCATTAGAATGGATCGTACGAATGAATTAGAATGAATCGTACGATCCATTCTAATTCATTCGTCCGATCTATTCTAATTCATTCGCACGAATGTATCCATTCTAATTCATTCGTACAATCCATTCTAATTCATTCGCACGATCCATTCTAATTCATTCGTACGATCCATTCTAATTTATTCGTACAAATGCATCCATTCTAATTCATTCGTACAATGCGTTCTAATCCATTCGTACGATCCATTCTAATTCATTTGTATGATCCATTCTAATTCATTCGTATGATCCATTCTAATCCATTCTAATCCATTCGTACGATGCATTCTAATCCATTCGTACGATCCATTCTAATTCATTCGTACGAATGAATTAGAATGGATACATTCGAGCGAATGAATTAGAATGGATCGTACGAATGAATTAGAATGGATACATTCATGCGAATGAATTAGGATGGATCATACGAATGAATTAGAATGGATACATTTGTGCGAATGAATTTGAATGGATTGCACGAATTGAATTAGAATGGATCGTACGAATGGATTAGAATGGATCGTACGAATGAAATAGAATGGATCATACAAATGAATTAGAAAGGTTACATTCGTGAGAATGAATTAGAATGGATCGTGCGAATGAATTAGAATTGATCATACGAATGAATTAGAATGGATCGTACGAATGAATTAGAATGGATCGTACGAATGAATTAGAATAGCTCATACGAATGAATTAGAATGAATGATACGAATGAATTAGAATAAATACATACATTCATGCGAATGAATTAGAATGGATCGTGCAAATGAATTAGAATGGATACATTCGTGCGAATGAATTAGAATGGATCGTTGGAATGAATTAGAATGGATCGTGCAAATGAATTAGAATAGATCGTATGAATGAATTAGAATGGATCGTGCAAATGAATAAGTATGGATCGTACGAATGAATTAGAATGGATCGTACGAATGTATCCATTCTAATTCATTCGTACGATCCATTCTAATTCGTTCATACGATCCATTCTAATTCGTTCGTACGATCCATTCCAGTTCGTTCGTATGATCCATTCTAATTCATTCTCACGATCCATTCTAATTCATTTGTACGATCCATTTTAATTCATTCGCATGATCCATTCTAATTCATTCGTATGATACATTCGTGTGAATGAATTAGAATGGATCGTACGAATGAATTAAAATGGATACATTCGAGCGAATGAATTAGAATGGATCGTACGAATGAATTAGAATGGGTCATAGGAATGAATTAGAATGGATCGTGCAAATGAATTAGAATGGATAAATTCTTGCGAATGAATTAGAATAGATCATACGAATGAATTAGAATGGATCGTACGAATGAATTAGAATGGATCGTGCGAATGAATTAGAATGGATAGTGCAAAAGAATTAGAATGGATCGTACGAATGAATTAGAATGGATTGTACGAATGAATTAGAATAGATCGTGCGTATAAATTAGAATGTATCATAGGAATGAATTAGAATGGATCGAAGGAGTGAATTAGAATGGATCGTACGAATGGATTAGAATAGATCATATGAATTAATTAGAATGGTTACATTCGTGCAAATGAATTAGAATGGATCGTACGAATAGATTAGAATGGATCGTACGAATTGATTAGAATGGATCATGCAAATGAATTAGAATGGATCGTACGAATTGATTAGAATGGATTGTGCAAATGAATTAGAATGGATATATTCGTGCAAATGAATTAGAATGGATACATTCGTGCGAATGAATTAGAATGGATCGTAGGAATGAATTAGAATGGATCGTACGAATGAATTAGAATGGATACATTCGTGCGAATGAATTAGAATGGATCAGACGAATGAATTAGAAAGAATCGTACGAATGAATTAGAATGGTTACATTCGTGCGAATGAATTAGAATGGATCGTACGAAAGGATTAGAATGGATCGTACGAATGGATTAGAATGGATCGTACGAATGAATTAGAATGGATCGTACAAATGAATTAGAAAGGTTACATTTGTCAGAATGAATTAGAATGGATCGTACGAATGGATTAGAATGGATCGTACGAATGGATTAGAATGAATCGTACGAATGGATTAGAATGGATCGTGCGAATGAATTAGAATGAATCGTACGAATGCATTAGAATGGATATGTTCGTGCGAATGAATTAGAATGGATCGTACGAATGATTTAGAATGGATACATTCATGCGAATTAATTAGAATGGATCGTACGAATGAATTAGAATGGATCATAGGAATGAATTAGAATGGATCATGCAAATGAATTAGAATGGATACATTCGTGCGAATGAATTAGAATGGATCGTAGGATTGAATTAGAATGGATCGTACGAATGAATTAGAATGGTTACATTCGTGCGAATGAATTAGAATGGATCGTACGAATGGATTAGAATGGATCGTACGAATGGATTAGAATGGATCGTACAAATGAATTAGAAAGGTTACATTTGTGAGAATGAATTAGAATGGATCGTACGAATGAATTAGAATGGATCGTACGAATGAATTAGAATGGATCGTGCGAATGAATTAGAATGGATCGTACGATCCATTCTAATACATTCGTATGATCAATTCTAATTCATTCGCACGATCCATTCTAATTCATTCGTACGATCCATTCTAATTTATTCGCACGAATGTAACCATTCTAATTCATTCGTACGATCCATTCTAATTCATTCCTCTAATTCATTCGTTCGATCCATTCTAATTCATTCGTACGATCCATTCAAATTCATTCGCATGGTCCATTCTAATTCATTCGTACGGTCCATTCTAATTCATTCTCACGAATGTAACCTTTCTAATTCATTTGTATGATCCATTCTGATTTATTCGTACGATCCATTCTAATTCATTCGCACGATCCATTCAAATTCATTCGTATGATCCATTCTAATTCATTCGGACGATCCATTCTAATTCATTCGTACGATCCATTCTAATTCATTCGCACGAATGTATCCATTCTAATGCATTCGTACAATTCATTCTAATTCATTCGCATGATCCATTCTAATTAATTCCTACGATCCATTCTAATTCATTCGTCCGATCCATTCTAATTCATTCACACGAATGTATCCATTCTAATTGATTCGTACAATCCATTCTAATTCATTTGCACGATCCATTCTAATTCATTCGTATGATCCATTCTAATTCATTCCTACGATCTATTCTTATTCATTCGCATGAATGTATCCATTCTAATTCATTTGGACGATCCATTATAATTCATTCCTATGATCCATTCTAATTCATTCGTACGATCCATTCTAATTCATTCGCTCGAATGTATCCATTCTAATTCATTCGTACGATTCATTCTAATTCATTCGCACGATCCATTCTAATTCATTTGCACGATCCATTCTAATTCATTCCTATGATCCATTCTAATTCATTCGTACGATCCATTCTAATTCATTTGTAAGAATGTATCCATTCTAATTCATTCGTACAATCCATTCTAATTTATTCGTACGATCCATTCTAATCCATTCGTATGATCCATTCTAATCCATTCGTATGATCCTTTCTAATTCATTCGCACGAATGTAACCATTCTAATTCATTCGTACGATCCATTCTAATTCATTCCTACGATCCATTCTAATTCATTCGCACGAATGTTCTAATCCATTCGTACGATCCATTCTAATCCATTCGTACGATCCATTCTAACTCATTCGTACGATCCATTCTAATCCATTCGTACGATCCATTCTAATCCATTCGTCTGATCCATTCTAATTCATTCGCACAAATGTAACCATTCTAATTCATTCGTACGATCCATTCTAATTCATTCCTACGATCCATTCAAATTCATTCGTACGATCCATTCTAATTCATTCTCACAATTGTAACCTTTCTAATTCATTTGTACGATCCATTCTAAATCATTCGTACGATCTATTCTAATCCATTCATACGATCCATTCTAATTCATTCGTACGATCCATTCTAATTCATTCTCACGAATGTAACCTTTCTAATTCATTTGTATGATCCATTCTAATTCATTCGTACGATCCATTCTAATCAATTCGTACGATCCATTCTAATTCATTCGTACGATCCATTCTAATTCATTCTCACAAATGTAACCTTTCTAATTCATTTGTAGGATCCATTCTAATCCATTCGTACGATCCACTCTAATCCATTCGTACGATCCATTCTAATCCTTTCGTACGATCCATTCTAATTCATTCGCATGAATGTAACCAGTCTAATTCATTCGTACGATCCATTCTAATTCATTCCTACGATCCATTCTAATTAATTCGCACGAATGTATCCATTCTAATTCATTCGTACGATCCATTCTAATTCATTCGCACGAATGTATCCATTCTAATGCATTTGTACGATTCATTCTAATTCATTTGCACGATCCATTCTAATCCATTCGTACGATCAATTCTAATACATTCGTACGATCCATTCTAATCTATTCGTACGATCCATTCTAATTCATTCTCACAAATGTAACCTTTCTAATTCATTTGTACGATCCATTCTAATTCATTCGTACGATCCATTCTAATCCATTTGTACGATCCATTCTAATCCTTTCGTACGATCCATTCTAATTCATTCGCACGAATGTAACCATTCTAATTCATTCGTACGATCCATTCTAATTCATTCGTCCGATCCATTCTAATTCATTCGCACGAATGTATCCATTCTAATTCATTCGTACGATCCATTCTAATTCATTCCTACGATCCATTCTAATTCATTCGCACGAATGTATCCATTCTAATTCATTTGCACGATCCATTCTAATTCATTTCTATGATCCATTCTAATTCATTCGTACGATCCATTCTAATTAATTCGCATGAATGTATCCATTCTAATTCATTCGTACGATCCATTCTAATTCATTCGCACGAACGTATCCATTCTAATGCATTCGTACGATTCATTCTAACTCATTCGCACGATCCATTCTAATCCATTCGTACGATTCATTCTAATCCATTCGTACGATCCATTCTAATCCATTCGTACGATGCATTCTAATTCTTTCTCACAAATGTAACCTTTCTAATTCATTTGTACGATCCATTCTAATTCATTCGTACGATCCATTCTAATCCATTCGTACGATCCATTCTAATCCTTTCGTACGATCCATTCTAATTCATTCGCACGAATGTAACCATTCTAATTCATTCGTACGATTCATTCTAATTCATTCGTCTGATCTATTCTAATTTATTCGCACGAATGTATCCATTCTAATTCATTCGTATGATCCATTCTAATTCATTCCTACGATCCATTCTAATTCATTCGCACGAATGTATCCATTCTAATTCATTTGCACGATCCATTCTAATTCATTCCTATGATCCATTCTAATTCATTCGTACGATCCATTCTAATTCATTCGCTCGAATGTATCCATTCTAATTCATTCGTTCGATCCATTCTAATTCATTCGTGCGATCCATTCAAATTCATCCGCATGATCCATTCTAATTCATTCGTACGATCCATTCTAATTCAATCATATTATCCATTCTAATTCATTCGCACAAATGTATCCATTTTAATTCATTCGTACGATCCATTCTAATTTATTCATACGATCCATTCTAATTCATTCGCACGATCCATTCTAATTCATTTGTACGATCCATTCTAATCCATTCATACGAATGGATTAGAATGGATACATTCGTGCAATCCATTCTAATTCATTTGCATGATCCATTCTAATCCATTCGTACGATCCATTCTAATCCTTTCGTATGATCCATTCTAATTCATTCGCACAAATGTATCCATTCTAATTCATATGATCCATTCTAATTCGTTCATACGATCCTTTCTAATTCATTCGCACGAATCTAACCATTCTAGTTCATTCGTACGATCCATTCTAATTCATTCCTACGATCTATTCTAATTCATTCGTACGATGCATTCTAATTCATTCACACGATCTATTCTAATTCATTCGTACATGGATCGTGCGAATGAATTAGAATGAATCGTACGAATGCATTAGAATAGATCGTACGAATGAATTAGAATGAATCATACGATCCATTCTAATTCATTCGTCTGATCCATTCAGATTCATTCGCACAAATGTATCCATTGTAATTCATTCGTACGATCCATTCTAATTCATTTGCACTATCCATTCTAATTCATTCGCACGATCTATTCTAATCCATTCTAATTCATTCGTACGATCCATTCTAATTCATTCATACGATCCATTCTAATTCGTTCGTACGATCCATTCTAATTCGTTCATATGATCCATTCTAATTCGTTCGTACAAATGAATTAGAAACGTTACATTCGTGAGAATGAATTAGACTGGATCGTACGAATGAATAAGAATGGATCATACGAATGATTAGAATGGATCGTACGAATTAATTAGAATGGATACATTCGTGCGAATGAATTAGAATGGATTGTATGAATGAATTAGAATGGATCGTACGAATGAATTGGAATGGTTACATTCGTGCGAATGAATTAGAATGGATTGTGCGAATGAATTAGAATGGATCGTATGAATGAATAAAAATGGATCGTACGAATGAATTGGAATGGATCGTACGAATGAATTAGAATGGATCGTACAAATGAATTAGAAAGGTTACATTTGTGCGAATGGATCATAGGAATGAATTAGAATGGATCGTACGAATGAATTAGAATGGATTGTACGAATGAATTAGAATGGATACATTCGTGCGAATGAATTAGAATGGATCGCACGAATGAATTAGAATGGATCGTGCGAATGAATTAGAATGGATCGTATGAATAAATTAGAATGGATCGTACGAATGAATTAGAATGGATCGTGCAAATGAATTAGAATGGATACATTCGTGCGAATGAATTAGAATGGATCATACGAATGAATTAGAATGGATCGTACGAATGAATAAGAATGGATTATCCGAATGAATTAGAATGGATCGTATGAATGGATTAGAATCGATACATTTGTGCGAATGAATTAGAATGGATCGTACGAATGAATTAGAATGGATCGTGCGAATGAATTAGAATGGATCGTACGAATGAATTAGAATGGATCGTGCGAATGAATTAGAATGTATCGTACGAATCAATTAGAATGGATACATTTGTGCGAATGAATTAGAATGGATCGTACGAATGAATTAGAATGGATTGTACGAATGAATTAGAATAGATCGTGCGAATGAATTAGAATGGATCGTACGAAAGAATTAGAATGGATCGTACGAAAGAATTAGAATGGATCATACGAATGAATTAGAATCGATCATGCGAATGAATTAGAATGGATCGTACGAATGAATTAGAATGGATACATTTGTGCGATGAATAAGAATGGAGCATACGAATGAATTAGAATGGATCGTATGAATGAATTAGAATGGATCGTACGAATGAATTAGAATGGATATATTTGAACGAATAAATTAGAATGGATCGTACGAATAAATTAGAATGGATCGTACGAATGAATTAGAATGGATCGTACGAATGAATTAGAATAGATCGTGCGAATAAATTAGAATGGATCATACGAATGAATTAGAATAGATATATTCATGCGAATGAATTAGAATGGATCGTACGAATGAATTAGAATAGATCGTGCGAATGAATTAGAATGGATCGTACGAATGAATTAGAATGGATTGAGCAAATGAATTAGAATGGATCGTATGAATGAATAAGAATGGATCGTACTAATGAATTAGAATGGATCGTACGAATGAATTAGAATGGATCAAATGAATGAATTAGAATGGATCGTACGAATGAATTAGAATGGATTGTGTGAATAAATTAGAATGGATCGTATGAATAAATTAGAATGGATCATACGAATAAATTAGAATGGATCGTATGAATGAATTAGAATGGATCATACAAATGAATTAGAAAGGTTACATTCGTGAGAATGAATTAGAATGGATTGTACGAATGAATTAGAATGGATCATGCGAATGAATTTGAATGAATCGTACGAATGAATTAGAATTGATCGAACGAATGAATTAGAATGGATACATTCGAGCGAATGAATTAGAATAGATCGTAGATTGAATTAGAATAGATCGTACGAGTGAATTAGAATGGATACATTCATACGAATGAATTAGAATGGATCGTACAAATGAATTAGAACGGATCGTACGAATGAATTAGAATGGATCGTACGAATGGATTAGAATGGATCGTACGAATGGATTAGAATGGATACCTTTGTGTGAATGGATTATAATGGATCATACAGATGGTTCGTAGGAATGAATTAGAATGGATCGTACAAATGAATTAGAATAGTTACATTCGTGCGAATGACTTAGAATGGATAATACGAATGGATTAGAATGGATCATACGAATGTATTAGAATAGATCGTACGAATGAATTAGAATGGATCGTACCAATGAATTAGAAAGGTTACATTTGTGAGAATGAATTAGAATGGATCGTACGAATGGATTAGAATGGATCATACTAATGGATTAGAATGGATCGTACGAATGGATTAGAATGGATTGTACGAATGTATTAGAATGGATCGTACGAATGAATTAGAATGGATCATACAAATGAATTAGAAACGTTACATTCGTGAGAATGAATTAGAATGGATCGTATGAATGAATTAGATTGGATCATGCAAATGAATTAGAATGGATCATACGAATGAATTAGAATGGATCGAACGAATGAATTAGAATGGATACATTCGAGCGAACGAATTAGAATAAATCGTAGGAATGAATTAGAGTGGATCGTACGAATGAATTAGAATGGTTACATTTGTGCGAATGGATTAGATTGGATCGTACGAATGGATTAGAATGGATCATACGAATGGATTAGAATGGATCGTACGAATAGATTAGAATGGATCATACAAATGAATTAGAATGGATTCATTCTAATTCATTCGCACGATCCATTCTAATTCATTTGTACGATCCATTCAAATTCATTCGCACGATCCATTCTAATTCATTCGCACGATCCATTCTAATCCATTCGTACGATTTATTCTAATCCATTCGTACGATCCATTCTAATTCATTCGCACGATCCATTCTAATTCATTCGCACGATCCATTCTAATTCATTCGTTCGAATGTATCTATTCTAATTCATTCGTTCGATCCATTCTAATTCATTCGTACGATCCATTCAAATTCATTCGCATGATCCATTCTAATTCATTCGTACGATCCATTCTAATTCATTCTCACGAATGTAACCTTTCTAATTCATTTGTACGATCCATTCTAATTCATTCGTACGATCCATTCTAATTCATTCGCTCGAATGTATCCATTCTAATTCATTCGTACGATACATTCTAATTCGTTCATACGATCCATTCTAATTCATTCCTATGATCCATTCTAATTCATTCGCTCGAATGTATCCATTCTAATTCATTTGTACGATCCATTCTAATTCGTTCATACGATCCATTCTAATTCGTTCGAACAATCCATTCTAATTCATTCGCACGATCCATTCTAATCCATTCGTACGATCCATTCTAATTCATTCGTACAAATGAATTAGAATGGATCGTATGAATTAATAAGAATGGATCGTACGAATGAATTAGAATGGATCGTGCGAATGAATTATAATGAATCGTACGAATGCATTAGAATAGATACATTCGTGCGAATGAATTAGAATGGATTGTACGAATGAATTAGAATCGATCATACAAATGAATTAGAAAGGTTACATTCGTGAGAATGAATTAGAATGGATCGTACGAATGAATTAGAATGGATCATACGAATGAATTTGAATGGATCGTACGAATGAATTAGAACGGATTGAACGAATGAATTAGAATGGATACATTCAAGCGAATGAATTAGAATGGATCATACGAATGGATTAGAATGGATCGTACGAATGGATTAGAATGGATCGTGCGAATGAATTAGAATGGATCATACGAATGAATTAGAATGGATCGTGCGAATGAATTAGAATGAATCCATTGTAATTCATTCGCATGAATGTATCCATTCTAATTCGTTCGTACGATCCATTCTTATTCATTCATAAGATCCATTCTAATTCATTCGCTCAATCCATTCTAATTCATTCGTACGATCCATTCTAATTCATTCGTATGATCCATTCTAACTCATTCGGTGGATCCATTCTAATTCATTCGTACGATCCATTCTAATTCATTCACACGATCCATTCTAATTTATTCGGACGATCCATTCTAATTCATTCGTAAGATCTGTTCTAATTCATTCGCACGAATGTAACCATTCTAATTCATTCGTACGATTCATTCTAATTCATTCGTATGAGCTATTCTAATTCATTCGTACAATCCATTCTAATTCATTCGTACGATCCATTGTAATTCATTCATACAATCTATTCAGATTCATTCGCACAAATGTATCCATTCAAATTCATTCGTACGATCCATTCTAATTAATTCGCACGATCCATTCTAATTCAGTCGTATGAATGTATCCATTTTAATTCATTCGTACGATCCATTCTAATTCATTCGTATGATCTAATTCATTCGTACGATCCATTCTAATTCATTTGTACGATCGAATCCAATTTATTCGCACGATCCATTCTAATTCATTCGTACGATCCATTCTAATTCATTCGTATGATCCATTCTAATTTATTCGTTCAAATATATCCATTCTAATTCATTCGTACGATCCATTCTAATTCATTCGCACGATCCATTCTAATTCATTCGCACGAATGTATCCATTCTAATTCATTTGCACGATCCATTCTAATTCATTCGTACGATCCAATCTTATTCATTCATACGATCCATTCTAATTCATTCGCACAATCCATTCTAATTCATTCGTACGATCCATTCTAATACATTTGTACGAAAGAATTAGAATGGATCGTACGAATGGATTAGAATGGATCGTACGAACGAATTAGAATGGATCGTACGAACGAATTAGAATGGATCGTATGAACAAATTAGAATGGATCGTACGAATGAATTAGAATGGATACATTCGAGTGAATGAATTATAATGGATCGTACGAATGAATTAGAATGGATCGTACGAATGAATTATAATGGATAGGGCGAATGAATTAGAATGGATCGTACGAATGAATTAGAATGGATTGTACGAATGAATTAGAATAGATCGTTCGAATGAATTAGAATGGATCGTATGAAAGAATTAGAATGGATCGTACGAATGAATTAGAATGGATCACACGAATGAATTATAATCGATCGTGCGAATGAATTAGAATGGATCGTACGAATGAATTAGAATGGATACATTTGTGCGATGAATAAGAATTGAGCGTACGAATGAATTAGAATGGAGTGTACGAATGAACTAGAATGGATACATTCGTGCGAATGAATTAGAATGGATCATACGAAAGAATTAGAATGGATCGTGCGAATGAATTAGAATGTATCGTGCGAATGAATTAGAATGGATCGTACGAACGAATTAGAATGGATCGTACGAACGAATTAGAATGGATCATATGAACGAATTAGAATGGATCGTACGAATGAATTAGAATGGATACATTCATACGATCCATTCTAACTCATTCGTACGATCCATTCTTATTCATTCGTACGATCCATTCAAATTCATTCGCATGATCCTTTCTAATTCATTTGTACGATCCATTCTAATTCATTCTCACGAATGTAACCTTTCTAATTTATTTGTATGATCCATTATAATTCATTCATACGATCCATTCTAATTCATTCGTATAATCCATTCAAATTCATTCGTATGATCTATTCTAATGCATTCTTACGATTCATTCTAATGCATTCGTACGATTCATTCTAATTCATTCACACGATCCATTCTAATTCATTCGTACGATCCATTCTAATTCATTCGTCCGATCCATTCTAATTCATTCACACGAATGTATCCATTCTAATTCATTCGTACAATCCATTCTAATTCATTCGCACGATCCATTCTAAGTCATTCGTATGATCCATTCTAATTCATTCCTACGATCTATTCTAATTCATTAGCTCGAATGTATCCATTCTAATTCATTCGTTCGATCCATTCTAATTCATTCGTACGATCCATTGAAATTAATGCATGATCAATTCTAATTCATTCGTACGATCCATTCTAATCTATTTGTACGATCCATTCTAATTCATTCGTACGATCCATTCTAATCCATTCGTACGATTCATTCTAATTCAATCGTACAATCCAGTCTAATTTATTCGTATGATCCATTCTAATTCATTCACACGAATGTATCCATTCTAATTCATTCGTACAATCCATTCTAATTCATTCACACGATCCATTCTAATCTAATTCATTCATACGATCCATTCTAACTCATTCATACGATCCATTCTAATTCATTCGCATGAATTATGTATCCATTCTAGTTCATTCGCACGAATGTATCCATTCTAATTCATTCGTACGATCTATTCTAATTCAATCGCAAGATCCATTCTAATTCATTCGTACGATCCATTATAATTCATTCGTACGATCCATTCTAATTCATTCGCACAATCCATTCTAATTCATTCGTACAAATGTATCCATTCTAATTCATTCGTACGATCCATTCTAATTCATTCGTACGATCCATTCTAATTCATTCGCACAAATGTATCCATTCTAATTCATTCGTACGATCCATTCTAATTCATTCGCACGATCCATTCTAATTCATTCGTATGATCCATTCTAATTCATTCGCACGATCCATTCTAATTCCTTCGTACGATCCATTCTAATTCATTCGCACGAATGTATCCATTCTAATACATTCGTACGATTCATTCTAATTCATTCGCACGATCCATTCTAATTCATTCGTACGATCCATTCTAATTCATTCGTCCGATCCATTCTAATTCATTCGCACGAATATATCCATTCTAATTCATTTGTACAATCAATTCTAATTCATTCGCACGATCCATTCTAATTCATTCGTATGATCCATTCTAATTCATTCCTACGATCTATTCTAATTCATTCGCTCGAATGTATCCATTCTAATTCATTCGTTTGATCCATTCTAATTCATTCGTACGATCCATTCTAATTCTTTCATACGATCCATTCTAATTCATTCGTATGATCCATTCTAATCCATTCGTACGATCCATTCTAATTCATTCGTATGATCCATTTTAATTCATTCGTACGATCCATTCTAATTCTTTCGTACGATCCATTCTAATTCATTCGCACGATCTAGTCTAATTCATTCGTACAATCCATTCTAATTCATTCGTACGATCCATTCTAATTCATTTGCACTATCCATTCTAATTCATTCGTGCGATCCATTCTAATTCATTTGTATGAATGAATTAGAATAGATCGTACGAATGGATTAGAATGGATCATACGAATGAATTAGAATGAATTAGAATGGATCGTACGAATGAATTAGAATGGATAGTGCGAATGAATTAGAATGGATCATACGAATGAATTAGAATGGATTGTACGAATGAATTAGAATAGATCGTGCGAATGAATTAGAATGGATCGTACGAAAGAATTAGAATGGATCATACGAATGAATTAGAATGGGTCGTACGAATGAATTAGAATGGATCGTACGAATTAATTAGAACGGATACATTCGAGCAAATGAATTAGAATGGATCGTACAAATGAATTCGAATGGATCAAAGGAATGAATCAGAATGGATCGTGCAAATGAATTAGAATAGATACATTCGTGCGAATAAATTAGAATGGATCATAGGAATGAATTAGAATGGATCGTACGAATAAATTAGAATGGATCGTGCGAATGAATTAGAATGGATCGTACGAATGAATTAGAATGGATCCACCAAATGAGTTAGAATGGATCATACGAATGAATTAGAATGGATCGTACGAATGAATTAGAATGGATCGTATGAATGAATAAGAATGGATCGTACGAATGAATTAGAATGGATCGTGTGAACGAATGAATTAGAATGGATACATTCGAGCGAATGAATTAGAATAGATCGTAGGAATGAATTAGAGTGGATCGTACGAATGAATTAGAATGGATCGTGCAAATGAATTAGAATGGATACATTCGTGCGAATGAATTAGAATGGATCGTAGGAATGAATTAGAATGAATCGTACGAATGAATTAGAATAGTTACATTCGTGCGAATGAATTAGAATGGATCGTACAAATGAATTAGAATGGAAACATTCGAGCAAATGAATTAGAATGGATCGTACGAACGAATTAGAATGGATCGTACGAATGAATTAGAAAGGTTACATTTGTGAGAATGAATTAGAATGGATCGTACAATTCATTAGAATGGATCGTACGAATGAATTAGAATGGATATATTCGTGCGAATGAATTAGAATGGATCGTACGAATAAATTAGACTGGATCGTACAAATAATTTAGAATGGTTACATTCATGCAAATGAATTAGAATGGATCGTACGAATGAATTAGAATGGATCATACGAATGAATTATAATGGATCGTACGAATGAGTTAGAATGGATCATATGAATGAATTAGAATGGTTACATTCGTGCGAATGAATTAGAATGGATCGTACGAATGGATTAGAATGGATCGTACGAATGGATTTGAACGCATTGTACGAATGAATTAGAATAGATACATTTGTGCGAATGAATTAGATTGCATCGTACAAATGAATTTGAATAGATTGTACGAATGAATTAGAATGGATCGTACGAATGAATTAGAATGGATCATGCGAATGAATTAGAATAGATCGTACGAATGAATTAGAATGGATCGTGCGAACGAATTAGAATGGATCGTATGAACGAATTAGAATGGATCGTACGAATGAATTAGAATGGATACATTCGTGCGAATGAATTAGAATGGATCGTACGAATGAATTAGAATTGATCGTGCGAATGAATTAGAATGGATCATACAAATGAATTAGAAAGCTTACATTCGTGAGAATGAATTAGAATGGATCGTGCGATGAATTAGAATGGATCATACAAATGAATTAGAACGGATTCTAATCCATTCGTACGATCTATTCAAATCTATTCCAATTCATTCGCACAAATGTATCCATTCTAATTCATTCTCATGAATGTAACCTCTCTAATTCATTTGTATGATCCATTTACATTCATTCGTACGAATGAATAGAATGGATCGTAAGAATGAATTAAAATGGATACATTCATATGACTGAATTAGAATGGATCGTGCGAATTAATTAGAATGGATCGTACGAATGAATTTAAATGGATACATTTGTGCGAATGAATCTGAATGGATTGTATGAATGAATTACAATGGATTGTACGAATGAATTAGAATGGATCGTACGAATGAATTAGAATAGCTCATACAAATGAATTAGAATGAATCGTACGAATGAATTAGAATGGATCATACGAATGAATTAGAATGGTTACATTCGTGCGAATGAATTAGAATGGATCGTACGATGGATTAGAATGGATCGTACGAATGGATTAGAATGGATCGTACGAATGAATTAGAATGGATCATACGAATGAATTAGAATGAATTTGAATGGATCGTACAAATGAATTAGAAAGGTTACATTTGTGAGAATGAATTAGAATGGATCGTACGATTCATTATAATTCATTCGTACGATCCATTCTAATTCATTCGCACGATCCATTCTAATTCTTTCATATGATCCATTCTAATTCATTCGCACGATCCATTCTAATTCATTTGCACTATCCATTCCAATCGATACGTACGATCCATTCTAATTCATTCGCACGAATGTAACCATTCTAATTCATTCGTACGATCCATTCTAATTCATTCCTACGATCCATTCTAATTCATTCGCACGAATGTATCCATTCTAATTCATTTGCACGATCCATTCTAATTCATTCCTATGATCCATTCTAATTCATTCGTACGATCCATTCTAATTCATTCGCTCGAATGTATCCATTCTAATTCATTCGTACGATCCATTCTAATTCGTTCATACGATCCATTCTAATTCGTTCGTACGATCCATTCTAATTCATTCGTACGATCCATTCTAATTCATTCGCACAAATGTATCCATTCTAATTCATTCGTATGATCCATTCTAATTCATTCGCACGATCCATTCTAATTCATTCGTATGATCCATTCTAATTCATTCCTACGATCTATTCTAATTCATTCGTACGATTCATTCGAATGGATTAGAATGGATCGTACGAATGGATTAAAATGGATCATAGGAATGAATTAGAATGGATCGTGCAAATGAATTAGAATGGATACATTCGTGCGAATGAATTAGAATGGATCGTAGGAATGAATTAGAATGGATCGTACGAATGAATTAGAATGGTTACATTTGTGAGAATGAATTAGAATGGATCGTACAAATGTATCCATTCTAATTTATTCGTAATATCCATTCTATTCATTCGTACGAATGAATTTGAATGGATCGTACGAATGAATTAGAATGGATCGTGCGAATGAATTAGAATGGATCGTACGAATGAATTAGAATGGATTAGAATGGATCGTACGACTGAATTAGAATGGATCGTTCAAATATATCCATTCTAATTCATTCGCACAAATGTATCCATTCTAGTTTATTCGTACGATCTATTCTAATTCATTCGTATGATCCATTCTAATTTATTCGCACGATCTATTCTAATTCATTCGTACGATTCATTCTAATTTATTCGCACGATCCATTCTAATTCATTCGTACGATCCATTCTAATTCATTCGCACGATCGATTATAATTCATTCGTATGATCCATTCTAATTCATTCGTACGATCCATTCTAATTCTTTTGTACGATCCATTCTAATTCATTCGCACGATCTATTCTAATTCATTCGTACAATCCATTCTAATTTATTCGTACGATCCATTCTAATTCTTTCGCACTATCCATTCTAATTCATTCGTACGATCCATTCTAATTCATTCGTACGATCCGTTCTAATTAGATCGTATGATCCATTCTAATTCATTCACACAAATGTATCCATTTTAATTCATTCGTACGATCCATTCTAATTCATTCGTACGATCCATTCTAATTCATTCGCACGATCCATTCTAATTCATTCGTACGATCCATTCTAATTCATTCGTATGATCAATTGTAATTCATTCGCACGATCCATTCTAATTCATTCGTATGATCCATTCTAATTCAATTCGTGCAATCCATTCAAATTCATTCGCACGATCCATTCTAATTTATTCGTGCGAATAAATTAGAATGGATCGTACGAATGAATTAAAATGGATCGTACGAATGAATTAAATCGTACGAATGAATTAGAATGGATCGTACGAATGAATTAAAATGTATACATTCATACGACTGAATTAGAATGGATCGTACGAATGAATTAGAATGGATAGAACGAATGAATTAGAACGCATTGTACGAATGAATTAGAATGAATCGTACGAATGAATTAGAATACATCATGTGAATGAATTAGAATGGATCGTACGAATGGATTAGAATAGATCATACGAATAAATTAGAATAGATACATTTGTGCGAATGAATTAGATTGCATCGTACGAATGAATTTGAATGGATCGGACGAATGGATTAGAATGGATCGTACGAATGGATTAGAATGGATCATACGAATGAATTAGAATGGATCATACAAATGAATTAGAAAGGTTACATTTGTGAGAATGAATTAGAATGGATACATTTGTGCAAATGAATTAGAATAGATTAGAATGGATCGTACGAATGGATTATGTTTGGGGATATTTTTCGCTGGTCCGTGCGGCGTACGACTCCATCGAGCTCCTGCTCCCACGGTCCCTTCTTTCCTTCCAACCTCTTCTTGAGGTTGTCCAGGATTACGCGATTCATGGCTACGGCCTGCCCGTTGCTTTGCGGGTACCTGCATCTCCGGAAATTTTATGCATAAGACCAGTGGGTTTTTGTAAGTCGTTTTCTGAAGAAATTATGAATGAACGATGGCGTTTTCACCAAAGAAGTCAGCCCGGAAGCTCGACGTAGCAGGAGCACGCATGATCTTCAGAAAAGTACAGTCCATTGTTGTACGGACTTAAAGCAAGACCGGGACCCTCAGAGGCCGCCAGTAGGCGACCTTGAGATTCCCGGGGCAGTCCGCCATCGTGCGGACTTAAAGCAAGACCGGGGCCCTCAGAAGCCCCCAGTTAGCGACCTTGAGATTCCCGGGGCAGTCCGCCGTCGTGTGGACTTAAAGCAAGACCGGGACCCTCAGAGGCCGCCAGTAGGCGACCTTGAGATTCCCGGGGCAGTCCGCCGTCATGCGGACTTAAAGCTAGACCGGGACCCTCAGAGGCCGCCAGTAGGCGACCTTGAGATTCCCAAGGCAGTCCGCCATTGTGCGGACTTAAAGCAAGACTGGAATCCTCAGAGGCCGCAAATGAGCGACCTTGAGATTTTCAGGGTAGTCCGCTGTTTAGTGGACTCAAAACCTAACCAGGATCCTTCGCGTTCACCTACCATGAACGGAAGCATCCTGGCGCGAATGAGGGAAACTTGAGAAGGGCGACCACCCTTTCAGGTAGCCCGAACTTCCCTTGGTAACCCCTCTAAGGGCGTGTCCGGGGAACAAGACCTTCGGGGGAATTTAACCGGGCAGGGGGCAGCTAGCACTTATTAGTTTTCTTCCAAAATAAAAATGATTTAAGTCTCTGAGTGTAAGGAAGTTTTTGAAGTTATTTGGTTCGCTTATCTTTTCCGGGCTCAGAGACTATATCGAGTTTTAGCGAGCATGCCGAGTTTTTCGTTTGCATATATTTTAAAATAAAATGGTTGAATCGAATTAGCTGCCTCGCCCGGGGTATGACCCTCAAGGCCGCTGCGAATGGTTTTGGAGCAGACCCATGAGCGGACTCGCAGAAAAGAAAAGAAACACAGAAGAATAAGATACAGAGGCGGGCTCAAAAAGATGAAGATTTTATTGATCAAAACGAAAAGTTACAAAATTCGCGAGCTCAAGGCTTGCTGGTCTCTGCCCCGCTGTCATCTCCTCGGCGCCGTTTCTTCGACCTCTCGGTCTTGTATTTTTCCACAGCGGCCAGGGCGCCCTTCTTGAGGAGATCGTCCAGCTGAGCTTGGAGGCGACCTTGTTGAGCCCAAAGGCCTTCGACGTGCGTCTCCTTCATAGCGGTGATCTCTGCCTTCAGAGCAGCGACCTCGCCCTGAAGTTCAGCCACCTCCTTCCTGGCGGTCTCTCTGGCGGTCACAGCCTCGTCCCGCTCCGCCGTGACCTTTCGGAGGTCGTCGGAGGTCTTGAGCTGGGCCGTCTCCAGTTCGGCCATACCCGACACGAGGGTCGCGACCCTCTGCCGAAGCTCCTCTGCCTCTTTCAGCGCCACGGTGTGCGTAGCCCGCTGGAGCTCGTGAATGTGCTCGTCCACCTTGCGCTCGGACCCCCGAAGGGAATCATCGAACAAGGCGGCCAGCGCTTTCCCGGCCCCAGCGACCTCCGCGACCAGTGTCAGGCTCTGTTTCTCCGCCTGTATAAGGAAGAAGAAAAAGTTAGTGAAAATTAACATTTTGGCGTAAGGGTAGAGAGAGTAAGAGGTACCTCAGCCAGGCGTTCGCTTATGGAAGCGAAGGGGCCTCGGGCGAAGACGTTGCGGCCCAGCAGCTGCCGCACGTAGTAGGGCGCCCTCCCCTCTTCCGCAGAGGAGCCCGCGCTGGGACCCCCCGGAGCTTCGGTAGGAGGAGGCACGCCGGGAGAAGGAGTGGGGTCTGGCACCTCCCCCGGGCATGTGTTGAGCGTCCATTTGGTGCGAATTATCCCTTCTTTATTATGCACATAGTGTCAGTTTCTTACATAAACCTTTTATAATACACTTAAACTACATGAGTTTTTTTGCACCATTATATAGTAGACCTTCATACGAACCCAACGGCATATTGGTTCGCTCTCATACATTGCATGCATGAAAAGTACGAAGCCCGGAAGTCCAAATTATCCTTTTATCAATAATCGCGTTTGAATCTGATAAGCGTCATTTCATGTGTGTTTTTCAAGAAATTGATCCGGTTTTCGATGCAGTCACCTCAAGAGCGATATGACCAAGCTGTGGATATTCTCACGGCTCTCCGATGGAGGATGTACAACTCGTTGGAGGCCAATTCTGAAGAACGATGAAAACGAATAATTGCGATGATTCTGAGGAGAAAAGACTTCAACAAGCTGACCGATGCAGTGCTTGATTCAAATTAGAGAAGGAATACACGCATGCAAATGGAATGCCGTAAGTTGACGAGCTCAGATGGTTCGAATGATGAAACCCCTGGATGACCACCCCTAAATTGATACCATCGAAGACCCTTACCCATCCATATCTCCACATCCACAACCATCAGTGCATGGGCTGATCATAGCCGTCCATTCCCTAACCGACCGGTCGTGCCTTGCAACCCCTCGCCATACCCATCAATGCATGCACCAAATCACGGTCGCCCAAGCCTCATCCCGGCTGGCCATATACCCAGCTGTACTCGAGCCCCTTCTTTCCGATTTCTCTAATTTCTTTTTAGTCCCAATTCATCCCGGCCGTCCCTAGCACCCAAGCTCTACCCGCACTCCATTACACTCAGGTCCCATGCATGAGCACCCCCATTCCCAACGTATACCCATGTATTTCTCTCTTGCTGATGTAATCACAGCCATCCCTACAAATCAATCCCAGCCATCCCCATGTATGCAAGCCCTTGCATCCATGGAGCATGCAACAATTTGTGTGTGAATCCCAGCCGCCCAATCACATGCAACTCAGACCAATACCCAAGCCCATCAAAACCGAAGTCCAAATTCCAGCCGTCCGATCCATCCCGTGAATCAGACCCGGCCCCGGACTTGATGGCATCCAGCCGCGCACCTTTTTCTCTAACCGGATCCCTCCATCTCAACCGCTCAGTTTCTCTCTCTCAAAACCCAAACTCAGAACCCAATCACAGCCGTCCTTTCCACCCGGGCCATCTGCTCCCTATTTTCTCTCAACCGAACCAGCTGCACCTAATCACAGCCATCCGTTTCCTCTCCTATCCATGCAGCCGTCCGATCCGTTTCCTCTCCCATCCATGCATCTCTCAACCCGATAACAAACACCCGGGATCCACTCTCTCTCTCTTCCGTTTCTTTCTCTCCTTTCTCTCTCTAAAACCGGACCCAGCCGAACTTATCTCTCTCTCTTCCTTACCCGATCAGGCCCAGCTCTCTCTCCCTAGTTTTTCTCCACCGAACGTCCCTCTCTCCCTCCTTGATTTTCTCTCTCTAATTCCCTCTCTTTTCTTAACCGCCCAGCCCACCTCTCTCTAGCCCGATCTTCTCTCTCTAGCCGCCCCACCTAGCAAAGCCCATGCGAACCCAGCTGTACCGAGAACCCCTGCGTTCCCAATCCGATATCCTTGATTTTCTCTCTCTATCTCCTTCCATAACAGCTCCATCCGACTCCTCCTGCTCGACCAGATCACAGCCATCCGAGAGCCATGCAATCCATCACAGCCCTACATTGCACCGAACCCACCATGCATGCATTCCTTACACCCAGCCGTCCATTCCACATCCACCGGCCAGATTCTCATAACCAAACGTGATCACCTCCACCCGATCGACCCCTGCGTACCCGACTTTCTCTCCACCTATCCTGGACTCTCTCTCTCTCCTATATAAGGGGGGGGGGGGGGGCTCGGGAAAACAAAGGAGCTTTGGGGGCTCTCATCACCAACCTACGCCATCGACCACCTACAAGAAAACAAAACCTATCACACCATCGAACCAAGATCTCGCCACATCACTTGAGCCATCATCTTCATCACCTCCGAGAACCCTAGCCTCCAACTCCGAGAATCCTCCATCAGTCGTCATCCGAGCCGCCATCGTACCATCGCTCGAGCCATCATCGTACCATCGAAGCCGTGCCGCAGCCGAGTCGAAGTGAAGGAGCATCGATCGGAGAGGAGGACAACGAAGAGCAAAGGCGTATTTCGAGCATGATCTGTATCTTGTTCTTCCCTTCTTTTACTTTTGATGTAGTGCAAACCATGATGAACTAAATCCATTGCTAAGGCTTAGATGAAACCCCAGTTATGAATAATTATTAGGTTTATTTATATTGTCTATGCCATGCACTCATAATCGAATATTTGATTCAATTATCGGATTATTATGATGGAAGTCTCTCACATAGTATGTCATGCATCATTTGTCGTTATGATGAATCATCGTAGTAATCAATGCATGTTATTTAACAAAAATTTAGAATCTTGATTAGTTGTGCTTTAGTTAGACATCTAATGCTCTGTTCTAATACATCTTTGCATGAAAATTGAATCATACATATGTCTTCAATCTAATTAAGAGCCTAACGATCTAATGCATCATTAGTTAGACATCTAATGCTCTGTTCTAATACATCTTTGCATGATAATTGAATCATACATATATGTCTTCAATCTAATTAAGAGCCTAACGATCATATTCTCGAGTCGAGCACGGGAATCGTATTCCCGCATGCTACTCGTTCGCATAGATGAATCTAAATAAACCTAGTAACTACGAATAACCGAGGTGGATTCGAATGCCTTAGTACCTTCTCCACTTGAAACTCGACTTACCGTAACTAGTTTGTTTTCCTTTCCTTAATTAGTTTGTTTTAATCTCACAACAAATCAACTCCAATTAAAATTATCTTTTAAAGTAGCTTAGGCAAATAGTTAATAACCCTAGATTAGACAGTTCCCTCATTAGCAATCCCTGTGGGATCGACCTCGTAATACGTACCGCTTCTACAAGCGATTCGTGCATTTGCGAGTTATAATTTAGATCAAATTAGCCCTTAATTTAGGATTAGTTTAGATCGCATCAGCAAGCTCCGGCTACTGGCGGGCTCGGAGGGTCCGCCCTGGCCCCTTTGGCCTCCGACTCCGAGCTGGAGGACTCGAAGTCGGAGCCAATGTCTACAAAGCTAGGGGACCTGTAGACCAGGTCCCCCAGGCCCTGCTGGGAGCCCGCTCCCTCCTGGCCCTCTGCAGGAGGCGAGGCCAGAGGGACGGGTGCTGGAGCTGCTGCCGGTGAAGAGGTCGCAGCGGTGGCGTTGGATTCGCCCTGCTGGACCCCTACCCCGGCGGCGGGAGGTGGAAGCTCCTGCCCGCTCGGTCCCGCCCCTGGTGCGGGAGCTGATGGAGCCGGGGGCTTCTCCACTTGCGCGGAAGCGGCAGGCTCCGCCCGGGAAGGTTGAGGGGCGGGCTCTTCCTCCTCGGAGCCTGATGCCTCCTCCTCGGAGTCCGTCCAATCGGGCTCCGAGTCCAAGCCCGCCTCCTCCAGTGCTTTTCACCGCAGCTCCGCCTGGGCGTTCGAAGGCACGGGCCTCGCGCGCTTGGCTTTCTTCTTCCCGCGGCCCTCCATTTCCGGCGTCATCATTGCCACACGGAGAGGGACTGTCAGATCGCCTGGGAAGTGGCCCATGAGTATTCGAGCCATCCCGGATTCGACCTTCGCCATGGATAGCAGGAGTTCGACGTTCGGATCGTCGGGCTCGAGGAATTGAAGCTTGCGACGGATAGTAGGGATCGGGGCGGATGGCTGACCTGTGCCGATGTCCGGGCGGGGAGGTGGTGGAGGTGCGGAGGTCGCTTCCTGGCGGAGCATTTCAATTGTGTCGGGGTCGTTGAGGCGGATGGGCGAGGCCCGCCTCTGGACCACCTTCTTGTGGGGGTTACCCCCCGAGCTCCCTGCCCCCTTGCTGGTCCCTTCGGTGGGAGGGGGGCCATCCTTCTTCTTCCGGACGACCTTCTGCTTGGGCAGAATCGCGCCGGTCTTCCCGTCTTTCAGCTGGAAGGCGAAGTCCGGGGCGGTGATCTTCTCCGGGGTTCGCCCACCGAGGTAGTGGAGGAACGCCTCGTCCAGAGACCGCTCCCGATCTGGCGCGATGCATTTCTTCTTTCCCGCCCAGAAGAAGGAGATCTCCTGGAAGACCATCGTCGCGGGAACCCCGGGGTAAGCCGGGACTCCGCTGTGCCGCCCGCGCCAGTCGCCGACCGCCACGAAAGGATAATCCTTCTAGTGGCGATCCTTGTTCTCGATGGCGGAGAAGGGGAGCACCTCGCCAGGCCGCCCGACGAGGTAAAAGTAGCCGCAACCCGCGATACTGAAGACCGGCCCGGGTTTGACGAGCCACTTCTTGAGCAAGTAGCTCAGTGGGATCCTCACCTTCAGGGCGGTCTCCAGCTGGGACAGCCCGTAGAGTATACCCCAGGAGTTTCCTGAGAGTTGGGCGGGGCAAAGCCCCGTCAACTCCAGAAGCTTCCCGGCGAGATAACTCAGGGGGAACCGCAGCCCAGACCACAGCAGCCCGACAGAAGCTACTGTGCCCTGTGGCGGCCTCCCCGAGAGTGGCATCTCGGTGACGAGGATCTCCCGAGGGAGATCGATCGCCGCCCGGATACTGTCCCCGACGGGCACCCCGACGGGGTTTTGCAGCCAGACCACCGCTTTCTCAGCGGCGGGCTCAGAAGCTTGGGCGGCGGCGGCAGCAGCAGCAACAGCAGCAGCGACATCGGCAGCGGAGGCCATGAGGGAAAAAGGAAGAGCGAGCTAACAAGAAATTGGGGAAGAAGGGAGAGCTGTTTCCTTGTTTGCGCGGAAGGGAAATACCCCCCCCCCCCATCTCCTATTTATAGGCAGGCGAGAGGCGGGTGAATCGGGCCACAGTTAATGCCCGAGCGCGCCCTGTGAGGCGACGTGACGTTTATTGAAACGACAGCTCGCTTCTTTCCAGTAACGAAGCACCACGTGGGCCACGCGTGGAAAAGGCTGCGCTGGCGCCGACCCTGTCCTTTACTGACAGGAAGTGGAGCAAATGAGAAGGGGACACGTGTCTCGCGTCGATCGGGATCTCATGATGAGATTTATTGTATCGACATTGAGCCTCACACCGCATTTAAGATAAAACGACCATTGGAGATTTGGAGCGATACCCCAGTCACAAGATTACCCACGATAGTTGCTCGCAGCTCACCCGAAGCAGACCCTGACCACGTGAGGCAAGCTTACACCGGAAGAAGATCGCTTGTTGCTGATGCTCGCGGCCCGCCCGGTGTTTGTGAAATATTGGGAGTCAAAACTCTCGACACAGATCACCCACGTCAGGCGCCCAAGCTCGCCCGAAGCAGACCCTGACCGCGTGAGGCAAGCTCGCACCGGAAGGAGATCGCTCGTGGCTGATGCTCGTGGCCCGCCCGGCGTTTGTGAAATACTGGGAGTTAAAACTCTTGACGCAGATCGCCCACGGCAGGCGCCCAAGCTCGCCCGAAGCAGACCCTGACCGCGTGAGGCAAGCTCGCACCGGAAGGAGATCGCTCGTGGCTGATGCTCGCGGCCCGCCCGGCGTTTGTGAAATACTGGGAGTCAAAACTCTCGACGCAGATTGTCCACGGCAGGCACCCAAGCTCGCCCGAAGCAGACCCTAGAGCCTGGGGGTGGGCATTTATAGACATTGGCGACCTACCGTTGCCCGACACGTGGAGATTCTTTCCAGCACCTTCTAGACCCCCACGTTCTGGCTCGCGTGGGTCTCTGACAGTCCTTGGAACTTGCACCCCTGAAATTCTTTATCGCCGAGCCTGCCAGGCGGTTTTAAGTGGGGGAGAGCATCTTAACTAACTCAGGCGGGCTTCCGTGGAGGATCCATCGACGAATAATTCCCAGCCCGCCATCTCTGAATGCTTAGTTGGAGGAAGCTCGCCTTGGTTGTCCAAGAACCTCGCCTTCCCAGGTTGTGCCTCAGTTGGCTCATCCTCCTGGTACTGGACCGGTTCTTCTATGGGGAAGTCCGCTAAGAAATCGGCGAGAGCCTGCCCTTTGACAGCAACTCGAGGGACATACTCCAAACCATAGGCAGCGAGCTCGGCGGACCATCGATAGAGCCTGCCGGCTACCGAGGGTCTGGAGAGCGCACTCTTCAGAGGGTGCTCCGTGATGACTTTGACAGTGTGCGCCGAGAAGTAGGGGTGAAGCTTTCTCGCGATAAGGACCAAGGCCAATGCGACCTTCTCCATTGGTCGATACCGGAGCTCGGCGGGAAGCATTGTGTGGCTTACAAAGTAGACAGGCCACTCTATCTTCGCTTCTTCGACCACGAGGACCCCGCTCACCGCGTTCTCGGTGACCGCCAGGTACACGCCCAGGTCGGCGCCATCCTTAGGCGCCGCTAGGATTGGCGGGCTTGCCAGATAGTCCTTGATCTTTTGAAAAGCACGCTCACACTTTTCGTCCCAACAAATGCTCGCCCCTTTTCGAAGTAGCTCGAAAAGAGGTCGGCAATTATCTGAGGATTTGGAGATGAACCGATTTAGCGCGGCGATTCGCCCGCTCAATCTCTGGACCTCCTGCCGGGTTCTTGGTGCGGGCATTTCGACAAGTGCTCGGATTTGCCCAGGGTCAGCCTCGATCCCTCTATGGGTGACCAGGTACCCTAGGAATTTCCCAGAAGTCACCCCGAATGCGCACTTTGCTGGGTTTAGCCTCATTTGGTACTTTCTCAATACTTCAAAGATTTCGCGGAGATCGGCAACATGCCCTTCTCGCTCTCGACTCTTTACCAGGAGGTCATCTACATAAACATCGACATTTCTGCCGATCTGATCCTTAAACATCTGAGTGACTAACCTTTGGTAGGTCGCTCCCGCGTTCTTCAGTCCAAACGGCATTACCCGATAGCAGAAAAGCTTCTGGTAGCCCGCCCCAGAATAGAAGGCGCTCTTCTCCTGATCTTCGACGTGGAGAGGTATCTGGTTATACCCTGAATATCCGTCCATAAAAGATAAGGCCCGGAACCCGACAGCTGCGTCGACCAGCGTGCCTATCCGCGGAAGGGGGAATCCGTCCTTCGGGCATGCTTTATTAAGGTCGGAGAAATCGATGCACACTCTGACCGCTCCTCTCTTCTTGGGCACTGCCACGATATTGGAGATCCATTCGGGGAACTGCACCTCGCGTATGAAGCCAGCTCGCTCTAGCTTGTCTATCTCCACCGCCACTGCAATGGACTTCGCAGCAGGTATGTGCCGAGCTTTTTGCTTGACCGGCAAGAATTCTTTCATGGTGTGCAGACGATGACAGGCGACCTCCGGGTCAATCCCTGGCATGTCCGTGAAGCTCCAGGCGAATACGTCACGGTATTCCCTCAGTATATCGGTTAGGGCCAGGACCTCGCCTTTGGTTAGCGAGGTCCCGAGATGGACGATCCTCAATCCGTCCTCGCCACCGATGTTGACTTCTTGCAGCGGCTCGGCAACGGGAAAACTTCCTCTCTGGGATTTCGACAGGCGACCTTTCTCCTCGAGCTCAAAATCCACACCGCTCCCACCAGGGGGTGAAGTAGGGGATTTAAGCGAGGAGACCTCTCTCGGGCTTTGGAGGAGCCCGCTCGAGGTGGGCGCTAATTGCTAGGAGGGCGCGGGCCTCTTGGCCTCAGCGACCTCCACATCTGTGAGGTGAAAGACGTCCTGCTTGCACCAGGTAGCAGCGACCTGGTCTCCTCGAATTACCACGACCCCTCTATCGGTGGGGAACTTGAGGGCCTGGTGATTAGGCGAGGACACCGCTTTCATCTGCCTCAACCAAGGTCGCCCTAGGATGGCATTGAAAGCGGACTGCCCATCCACCACCGCGAAGCGGACTTGACGTACCTCCGAGCCCGCCGTGACGGTGAGGGTTATCTCCCCTACCACCTTAGCGACCTCGCCTGTGAAACCGCTGAGCGAGCCCGTTGAGGGAGACAAATCAATTTGTCTCAGTCCCATTCGCTGGAAGGCCGACAAGAACAGGATATCCACGGCACTTTCTGGGTCAACCAGGACCCGCCTTACCTCGATGTTCGCTATCATAAGGCGTATGACGATGGGATCATTGTGGGGGGTAACCACCCCAGCCATGTCCTCCTCCGAGAACCAGATGAAGTCTCGGGCTTCCACCCTTGGTGCTTGGAGCAATACATGGTTTAGAGAAACGGAGAATACCTTCTGAGCCCGCTCCATTTCTCTAACTTGCCGACGAACCTCGTTGCTGGATCTCGGGCCGTTCAGGCGCTCGCTGATGGTATGACAGACCGCCGGCCCTCCCGGTGGGGATGGAGGCAGAGCGGGCTCAGCGGGCCCCAGGCGGTCTCCTCCCGGGGAGCCCGCGCCGGTATCACCTCGAATCTCCTTGGAGGTGAAATGAACTGATCCAAATGGCCTTAGGCGACCAAGTCCTCCAGGTGGTTCTTCAGAGCTCGGCATCTATTGGTGTGATGCCTGGGACTACGATGAAAGGTGCACCTCCGAGTATTATCGGTAGAGCCGGGCTCCCCGACCTGCAAGGGTGGTGGATACTGAAAAAAGGGTTCATTCCGGATCTGGTAAAAGACTTGCCCTTGGGAGTGGGTTAGCACAGTGAAATCCCGCTCCTCGGGTCCCGGAGGCAGGCGCCAGTTCACCGGCCTTCCAGCGACCACCGCGGGGACTTCAGCGGGCTGTACTGCTGGAGCCGCGGGTGGTCCGGGCAAAGGTACCACCGGGGGTGCCTCCCGTCTCTCTACGGCTTTAACAACGAGAGGTCGCAGAGCCGACGGAGGTCGCTGGTCAACTGCCTTCCCCTTCTGGTCTAACATCGCATCTTCAAGCTTGATGTGTTACTGGACAAGGGCGAAGGGCTCGACCATCGTGCGGGGATCCTTGATCACCAGTGCGTTATGAAGTTTGCTTCCCTCGGGGAGGGCGTTCCGGAAAGCGCTCACCGTCGTGCGATCTTGACCGACCGCGTCCTCCAGAGCGAGGTAGGCGCTTCGAAAGCGCATCGCAAAGCTTCGAAGGGTTTCACGGGCTCCCATGGCCAAGGTGAAGAGGGACTCGATCCTCTTAGGGGGCTGCCTGTTGCAGCAGTACTGCCCCAGAAACAATCTGGAGAGAGTAGGGAAGTCTGGAATGGTACCCGATGGCAATTTGTGGAACCAGTTTAACACCGAGCCCGTCAAGCTACTCGGGAAAGCCCGGCACAAGACATGGTCTTGGTCCCGGAAAAATAGCAACTTCCGGTAAGCCAAGAGATGGTCGACAGGATCTTGCGATCCATCGAACAATACAAACTTGGGCGGGGTCCAATGGTGAGGGAAACCTCCTTGGTGCACTTCACTCATGAAGGGCGAGCTGCCTCCGTGGGCGGCGAGGTCCTCCAGCAGGTCTACAGGGGCGTTAGGTCGCTGCCAGTGCCCGGGGATAATTCCCAGAGGCGGCTGCGCAGGTCCTATGCGGTCATGCACGCTCCCTCGGGGTCCTCCCCCGTGTCGACCTGAGGGGGTTCCTGCGGAGTGACCTCCTCGTCGATCTGCGGGCTCTCTTGGTACGATAGCGGGTCGATGAGAAGCGATTGCCTCACAAGCTCCATGTGGCAAAGCCACCACGGGCTCCTTCCCCCATCGCTGATGACGCTAGTCGCGGTCTCTCTCCAGAGATCTCGCCTCAGATTCATCTGAATCCGCGCTTCTACCGCGACGTCGGGGAATGGTTGCTTGCGAGGTCGCCCTGTTGCTTGACCGCTGGGTCACCAGCTTTTACAATCTCGTAAGCGGGGTTTCTGGTTCCCCGCGCATGGCCATTCTCTCAGCCGGGGGTTCCCGGTGGGGGGCTTGCCGAGCCGGAACGGTAGCGGGCGGGCGCGATGTTGAAGTTGGTGGTCGCACCGGAGATGCCGTTTTCGTCGGCCCGGACCATCGGCTGACCGCCGGAACCTGACGCAGTCGCGTCAGTTCCTCCATCATCACCCGCTGAGTGGCCAAGATCTCCAATAGGAGCTGGTCACTGAGCGGGACATGGGGCTGGGGGGTCTCAGCAGGAGGTTCGCTGCGTGCAGACCTCGCACGGGTCCTCGGTCGCCTGCGTCCCCTCGTCACCGGAGCCATCCTTGGGTTACGAGAGCCCCCGGTGTTCAACCGCGTGGTCGTGGGCGTCCTCGTAGGAACCAGTCGAAAGATCCCACAGACGGCGCCAAATGTTTGGGGATATTTTTCGCTGGTCCGTGCGGCGTACCTGCAAGACAAAGAAAAAGCGTAAGAACGGCTGGCTCCCTTAGGAGCGCAGACCCTCCGACGCTCAAGTCAGCCTCAGGTGCTCAACGGCGAGCTATAGAAAACGAAAGTGGTAGGGATGAGGGTTTCGAACCTGTACTCTGGAGCCTGGGGGTGGGCATTTATAGACATTGGCGACCTACCGTTGCCCGACACGTGGAGATTCTTTCCAGCGCCTTCTAGAACCCCACGTTCTGGCTCGTGTGGGTCTTTGACAGTCCTTGGAACTTGCACCCCTGACATTCTTTGTCGCCGAGCCTGCCAGGCGGTTTTGAGTGGGGGAGAGCATCTTAACTAACTCAGGCGGGCTTCCGTGGACTACAATTGTCCACGTAGCTTCAGTGGGGTTTCGACACCTGGAAGCCTTTATGCCTCTTTACTGGGGCGACCTCAGGGAGGAAGCAAAAGCGAGCTCACCCTTCATGATTCCACCTTCCCCTTCATATCTATCAAGAGTCGGACCTCGTAGGGGCGATCTCTTCGATAAATAGGGGGGTGTTGGCGAGCTAGGGGCGTCTGTGGTGCCGGTGTCTTTGTATGCATGACGGTCTAACTCCCGCTGCCACTACCAGCGAACTCCCGCGCGAGCTTGGCGAGCTTCTGAGCGGGCTTAGGCGAGCTCCTGAGCGAGCTTGGGCGAGCTTCTGAGCGAGCTTGGGCGAGCTCCCAAGCGAGCTTGATCGAGCTCCTTAGCGAGCTTTTTGCCTAAGGCCCCTTCAGCCCAATGTGGATCTCGCTCCCTGTCAAGATGATTTGGTGAGCACGGGGGGGGCGAACTCCTGGGCGAGTTCCCCACCCCTTGGAATCCAGGGGTCTATGAGATCCGCAGGCAAGGGCGAACTGATGTCGAGCGCGCGGAGCAGGGGCGGGCTCTGGGCGAGCTCATACGGGTAAGGGCTCCAACTCCTGGACGGACTTCAGCTACCCCCAACAGATTAGAATCCATTCTAATTCATTTGTATGATCCATTCTAATTCATCGCATGATCCATTCTAATTCATTCGCTCGAATGTATCCATTCTAATTCATTCGTACGATCCATTCTAATGCATTCGTACGATCCATTCTAATTCATTCGTATGATCCATTCTAATTTATTTGTTCAAATATATCCATTCTAATTCATTCGTACGATCCATTCTAATTCATTCGCACGATCCATTCTAATTCATTCGCACGAATCATTCGCACGATCCATTCTAATTCATTCGTACGATCCATTCTAATTCATTCGGTGGATCCATTCTAATTCATTCGTACGATCCATTCTAATTCATTTGTACAATCCATTCAAATTCATTCGTACGAATGAATAGAATGGATCGTAAGAATGAATTAGAATGGATACATTTGTACGATCCATTCTAATTCATTCTCACAAATGTAACCTTTCTAATTCATTTGTACGATCCATTCTAATTCATTCGTATGATCCATTCTAATCCATTCGTACGATCCATTCTAATCCATTCGTACGATCCATTCTAATTCATTCGCACGAATGTAACCATTCTAATTCATTCGTACGATCCATTCTAATTCATTCCTACGATCCATTCTAATTCATTCGCACGAATGTATCCATTCTAATTCATTTGCACGATCCATTCTAATTCATTCCTATGATCTATTCTAATTCATTCGCTCGAATGTATCCATTCTAATTCATTCGTACGATCCATTCTAATTCATTCTCATGATCCATTCTAATTCATTCGTACGATCCATTCTAATTCATTTGTATGATCCATTCTAACTCATTCGGTGGATCCATTCTAATTCATACGTATATCCATTCTAATTCATTCGCACAAATGTATCCATTCTAATTCATTCGTACGATCTATTCTAATTCATTCGTATGATCCATTCTAACCTTTTCGCACGATCTATTCTAATTCATTCGTAAGATTCATTCTAATTCATTCGCACGATCCATTCTAATTCATTCGTACGATCCATTCTAATTCATTCATACGATCCATTTTAATTCATTCGTACGATCCATTCTAATTCATTCGGTGGATCCATTCTAATTCATTCGTACGATCCATTCTAATTCATTCGCACGAATCATTCGCACAATCCATTCTAATTCATTCGCACGATCCATTCTAATTTATTCGTACGAACCATTCTAATTCATTCGTACGATCCATTCTAATTCATTCATACGATCTATTCCTATGATCCATTCTAATTCATTCGTATGATCCATTCTAATTCATTCTCACGAATGTAACCTTTCTAATTCATTTGTATGATCCATTCTAATTCATTCGTACGATCCATTCTAATTCATTCATATGATCCATTCTAATTCATTCGTACGATCCATTATAATTCATTCGCACGATCCATTTTAATTCATTCGCACAAATGTATCCATTCTAATTCATTCGTACGATCTATTCTAATTCATTCGCACGATCCATTCTAATTCATTTGTACGATCCATTCTAATTCATTCGCACGAATGTATCCATTCTAGTGCATTCGTACGATTTATTCTAATTCATTCGCACGATCCATTCTAATTCATTTGTATGATCCATTCTAATTCATTCGTCCGATCCATTCTAATTCATTCGCACGAATGTATCCATTCTAATTCATTCGTACGATCCATTCTAATTCATTTGCATGAATGTATCCATTCTAATTCATTCGTACGATCCATTCTAATGCATTCGTACGATCCATTCTAATTCATTCGCACGATCCATTCTAATTCTTTCATATGATCCATTCTATTTCATTCGCACGAATGTATCCATTCTAGTTCATTCGTACGCTCCATTCTAATTCATTCTTACGCTCCATTCTTATTCATCGCACAAATGTATCCATTCTAATTTATTCGTAAGATCCATTCAAATTCAATCGTATGATCCATTCTAATTCATTCGCACGATCAATTCTAATTCATTCGTCCGATCCATTCTAATTCATTCGCACGAATGTATCCATTCTAATTCATTCGTACGATCCATTCAAATTCATTCGCATGATCCATTCTAATTCATTCGTACGATCCATTTTAATCCATTCGTACGATCCATTCTAATCCATTCGTACGATCCATTAGAATGGATCATACGAATGAATTAGAATAGAACGTAGGAATGAATTAGAATGAATCACACGAATGAATTAGAATGGATCGTGCGAATGAATTAGAATGGATCGTACGAATGAATTAGATCGTACGAATGAATTAGAATGGATCGTACGAATGAATTAAAATGGATCGTACAAATGCATTAGAATGGATACATTCGTGCGAATGAATTAGAATGGATCGTACGAATGAATTAGAATGGATCGTACGAATGGATTAGAATGGATAGATTTGTGCGAATGAATTAGAATGGATCGTAGGAATGAATTAGAATGGATCATACGAATGAATTTGAATGGATCGTACGAATGGATTAGAATGGATTCGTACAATGCATTCTAATTCATTCGTACGATTCATTCTAATTCATTCGTATGAGCTATTCTAATTCATTCGTACGATCCATTCTAATGAATTAGTACGATTCATTCTAATTCATTCGTACGATCCATTCTAATTCATTCGTACGATCCATTCTAATTCATTCGCACGAATGTATCCATTCTAATGCATTCGTACGATCCATTCTAATTCATTCGTACGATCCATTCTAATTCATTTGTACGATCCATTCTAATTCATTTGCACAAATGTATCCATTCTAATTCATTCGTACGATCCATTCTAATTCATTCCTACGATCCATTCATTCATTCGCATGATCCATTCTAATTCATTCGTACGATCCATTCTAATTCATTCTCATGAATGTATCCATTCTAATTCATTCGCATGATCCATTCTAATTCATTCGTATGAATGAATTACAATGGATCGTACGAATGAATTAGAATGGATCGTACGAATGAATTAGAATAGCTCATACGAATGAATTAGAATGAATCGTACGAATGAATTTGAATGGATCGTAGGAATGAATTAGAATGGATGGTACGAATAAACTAGAATGGTTACATTCGTGCGAATGAATTAGAATGGATCGTACGAATGGATTAGAATGGATCGTGCGAATGAATTAGAATTGATCATACGAATGAATTAGAATGGATTATACGAATGAATTAGAATGGATCGTATGAATGAATTAGAATGGATCGTATGAATGGATTAGAATGGATCGTACGAATGGATTAGAATAGATCGTACGAATGGATTAGAATGGATCGTGCGAATGAATTAGAATTGATCATACGAATGAATTAGAACGGATCGTATGAATGAATTAGAATGGATCATATGAAAGAATTAGAATGGACCGTGCGAATGAATTAGAAAGGATCGTACGAATGAATTAGAATGGATATATTCGTGCGAATGAATTAGATTGCATCGTACGAATGAATTAGAATGGATCGTACGAATGAATTAGAATGGATCATGCAAATGAATTAGAATAGATCATACGAATGAATAAGAATGGATCGTACGAATAAATTAGAATGGATCATACGAATAAATTAGAATAGATATATTCATGCGAATGAATTAGAATGGATCGTACGAATGAATTAGAATGGATCGTGCGAATGAATTAGAATGGATCATACGAATGAATTAGAATGGATCGTACGAATGAATTAGAATGGATACATTTGTGCGAATGAATTAGAATGGATCGTATATTCGTGCAAATAAATTAGAATGGATCGTACAGATGAATTAGAATGGATCGTACGAATGAGTTAGAATGGATCGTGCGAATGAATTAGAATGGATCGTATGAATGAATTAGAATGGATCCACCGAATGAGTTAGAATGGATCATACGAATGAATTAGAATGGATCGTATGAATGAATTAGAATGGATTGTACGAATGAATTAGAATGGATCGTATGAACGAATTAGAATAGATCGTATGAACGAATTAGAATGGATCGTACGAATGAATTAGAATGGATACATTCGAGCGAATGAATTAGAATGGATCGTACGAATAAATTAGAATGGATCGTACGAATGAATAGAATTGATACATTCATGCAAATGAATTAGAATGGATCGTACGTATGAATTAGAATGGATCGTGCGAATGAATTAGAATGGATCGTACGAATCCATTCTAATCCATTCATACGATCCATTCTAATTCATTCGTACAAATGTATCTATTCTAATTCATTCGTACAATGCGTTCTAATCCATTCGTATGATCCATTCTAATTCATTCGTACAATGCGTTCTAATCCATTCGTACGATCCATTCTAATTCATTCATACGATCCATTCTAATTCATTTGTACGATCCTTTCTAATTCATTCGTACGATCCATTCTAATTCATTCGTACGATCCATCGTAATTCATTCGTACGATCCATTCTAATTCATTCGCTCGAATATATCCATTCTAATTCATTCGTATGAATTAGAATGGATCGTACGAATGGATTAGAATGGATCGTACGAATGGATTAGAATGGATCGTACGAATGAATTAGAATGGATCGTACAAATGAATTAGAAAGGTTACATTTGTACGAATGAATTAGAATGGATCATACGAATGGATTAGAATGGATCGTACGAATGGATTAGAATGGATCGTACAAATTAATTAGAAAGGTTATATTTGTACGAATGAATTAGAATGGATCGTACGAATGGATTAGAATGGATCGTATGAATGGATTAGAATGGATCGTACGAATGGATTAGAATGGATCGTAGGAATGAATTAGAATGGATCATACAAATGAATTAGAAAGGTTATATTCGTGAGAATGAATTAGAATGGATCGTGCGAATGAGTTAGAATGGATCATAGGAATGAATTAGAATGGATCGTGCAAATGAATTAGAATGGATACATTCGTGCGAATGAATTAGAATGGATCGTGTAAATGGATTAGAATGGATCTTACGAATGGATTAGAACGCATTGTACGAATGAATTAGAATTGATACATTTGTGCGAATGAATTAGATTGCATCGTACGAATGAAATTGAATGGATTGTACGAATGAATTAGAATGGATCGTACGAATGAATTAGAATGGATCATGCGAATGAATTCGAACGGATCGTACGAATGAATTAGAATGGATCGAACGAATGAATTAGAATGGATACATTCGTGCGAGTGAATTAGAATGGATTGTACGAATGAATTAGAATGAATCATACGAATGAATTAGAATGGATCGTGCGAATGAATTTGAATGGATCGTACGAATGAATAAGAATGAATCGTACGATCCATTCTAATTCATTCTCACAAATGTAACCTTTCTAATTCATTTGTACGATCCATTCTAATTCATTCGTACGATCCATTCTAATTCATTCCTATGATCTATTCTAATCCATTCGTACGATCCATTCTAATTCATTCGCAATAATGTAACCATTCTAATTCATTCGTACGATCCATTCTAATTCATTCCTACGATCCATTCTAATTCATTCGCATGAATGTATGCATTCTAATTCATTTGCATGATCCATTCTAATTCATTCCTATGATCCATTCTAATTCATTCGTACGATCCATTCTAATTCATTCGCTCAAATGTATCCATTCTAATTCATTCGTATGATCCATTCTAATTCGTTCATACGATCTATTCTAACTCATTCGCACAAATGAATCAATTCTAATTTATTCGTACGATCCATTCTAATCCATTCGTACGATCCATTCTAATCCATTCCTACGATCCATTCTAATCCATTCGTATGATCCATTCTAATTGATTTGCACGATCTATTCTAATTCATTCGCATGATCCATTCTAATTTATTCGCACGATCCATTCTAATTCATTCCTATGATACATTCTAATCCATTCGTACGATCCATTCTAATTAATTCGCTCGAATGTAACCATTCTAATTCATTCGTACGATCCATTCTAATTCATTCGCACGAATGTATCCATTCTAATTCATTTGCACGATCCATTCTAATTCATTCCTATAATCCATTCTAATTCATTCCTACGATCCATTCTAATTCATTTGCTCGAATGTATCCATTCTAATCCATTCGTAAGATCCATTCTAATTCATTTGTACGATCCATTCTAATCCATTCGTACGATCCATTCTAATGCATTCGTACGATTCTTTCTAATCCATTCGCACGATCCATTCTAATTCATTCGTATGATCCATTCTAATTTATTTGCATGAATATACGATCCATTCTAATTTATTCGCAAGACGATCCATTCTAATTCATTCGCACGATCCATTCTAATTCATTTGTACGATCCATTCTAATTCATTTGTACGATCCATTCTAATTCATTCGCACGATCCATTCTAATTCATTCGTACGATCCATTCTAATTCATTCGCACAAATGTATCCATTCTAATGCATTCAAAATTCATTCGCTCGAATGTATCCATTCTAATTCATTCGTACGATTCATTCTAATTCATTCGCACGATCCATTCTAATTCATTCGTACGATCCATTCTAATTCATTCATAAGATCCATTCTAATTCATTCTCACAAATGTAACCTTTCTAATTCATTTGTACGATCCATTATAATTCATTCGTACGATCCATTCTAATCCATTCGTACGATCCATTCTAATCCATTCGTACGATCCATTCTAATTCATTCGCACGAATGCAACCATTCTAATTCATTCGTACGATCCATTCTAATTCATTCCTACGATCCATTCTAATTCATTCAAAATTAGAATGGATCGTACGAATGAATTAGAATGGTTACATTCGTACGAATGAATTAGAATGGATCGTACAAATGAATTAGAATGGATCGTGCGAATGAATAGAATGGATCGTACGATCCATTATGAGCAATTCTAATTCATTCGCACGATCCATTCTAATCCATTCGTACGATCCATTCTAATTCATTCGCACGAGTGTAACCAATCTAATTCATTCGTACGATCCATTCTAATTCATTCGCACGAATGTATCCATTCTAATTCATTTGCACGATCCATTCTAATTCATTCCTATAGTCCATTCTAATTCATTCGTACGATCCATTCTAATTCATTCGCTCGAATGTATCCATTCTAATTCATTCGTACGATCCATTCTAATTCGTTCATATGATCCATTCTAATTCGTTCGTACGATCCATTCTAATTCATTTGCACGATCCATTCTAATTCATTCCTATGATCAATTCTAATTCATTCGTACGATCCATTCTAATTCATTCGCACGAATGTATCCATTCTAATTCATTCGCACAAATGTATCCATTCTAATTCATTCGTACGATCCATTCTTATTCATTCATACGATCCATTCTAATTCATTTGCATGATCAATTCTAATTCATTCCTATGATCCATTCTTATTCATTCGTACGATCCATTCTAATTCATTCGCTCGAATGTGTCCATTCTAATTCATTCGTACGATTCATTCGAATTCACTCGTACGATCCATTCTAATTCATTCTCACGAATGTAACCTTTCTAATTCATTTGTATGATCCATTCTAATTCATTCGTACGATTCATTCAAATTCATTCGCATGATCCGTTCTAATTCATTCGAACGATCCATTCTAATTCATTCTCACGAATGTAACCTTTCTAATTCATTTGTATGATCCATTCTAATTCATTCATACGATCTATTCAAATTCATTCGCATGAGCCATTCTAATTCATTCGTACGATCCCTTCTAATTCATTCTGACGAATGTATCCATTCTAATTCATTCGTTCGATCCATTCTAATCTATTCGTACGATCCATTCTAATCCATTCGTATGATCCATTCTAATTCATTCGTACGATCCATTCTAATTCATTCTCACAAATGTAACCTTTCTAATTCAGTTGTACGATCCATTCTAATTCATTCGTACGATCCATTCTAATCCATTCGTACGATCCATTCTAATTCATTCGCATGATCCATTCTAATTCATTCGCACGAATGTATCCATTCTAATTCATTCGTACAATCCATTCTAATTCATTCGTACGATCCATTCTAATTCATTCGCATGAATATATCTATTCTAATTCATTCGTATGATCCATTATAATTCATTCGCACAAATGTATCCATTCTAATTCATTCGTTCGATCCATTCTAATTCATTCGCATAAATATATCCATTCTAATTCATTCGTACGATCCATTCTAATTCATTCGCACGAATATATCCATTCTAATTCATTCGTACAATCCTTTCTAATTTATTCGCACGATCCATTCTAATTCTTTCATATGATCCATTCTAATTCATTCATACGATCCATTCTAATCCATTCGTACGATCTATTCTAATTCATTCGCACGAATGTAACCCTTCTAATTCATTCGTACGATTCATTCTAATTCATTCGTATGAGCTATTCTAATTCATTCGTACGATCCATTCTAATTCATTCGTACGATCCATTCTAATCCATTCGTACGATCCATTCTAATTCATTCTCACAAATGTAACCTTTCTAATTCATTTGTACGATCCATTCTAATTCATTCGTACGATTCATTCTAATTCATTCCTATGATCTATTCTAATCCATTCGTACGATCCATTCTAATTCATTCGCAATAATGTAACCATTCTAATTCATTCGTACGATCCATTCTAATTCATTCCTACGATCCATTCTAATTCATTCGCATGAATGTATGCATTCTAATTCATTTGCATGATCCATTCTAATTCATTCCTATGATCCATTCTAATTCATTCGTACGATCCATTCTAATTCATTCGCTCAAATGTATCCATTCTAATTCATTCGTATGATCCATTCTAATTCGTTCATACGATCCATTCTAACTCATTCGCACAAATGAATCCATTCTAATTCATTCGTACGATCCATTCTAATCCATTCGTACGATCCATTCTAATCCATTCCTACGATCCATTCTAATCCATTCGTATGATCCATTCTAATTGATTTGCACGATCTATTCTAATTCATTCGCATGATCCATTCTAATTTATTCGCACGATCCATTCTAATTCATTCCTATGATACATTCTAATCCATTCGTACGATCCATTCTAATTAATTCGCTCGAATGTAACCATTCTAATTCATTCGTACGATCCATTCTAATTCATTCGCACGAATGTATCCATTCTAATTCATTTGCACGATCCATTCTAATTCATTCCTATAATCCATTCTTATTCATTCCTACGATCCATTCTAATTCATTTGCTCGAATGTATCCATTCTAATCCATTCGTAAGATCCATTCTAATTCATTTGTACGATCCATTCTAATCCATTCGTACGATCCATTCTAATGCATTCGTACGATTCTTTCTAATCCATTCGCACGATCCATTCTAATTCATTCGTATGATCCATTCTAATTTATTTGCATGAATATACGATCCATTCTAATTTATTCGCAAGACGATCCATTCTAATTCATTCGCACGATCCATTCTAATTCATTTGTACGATCCATTCTAATTCATTTGTACGATCCATTCTAATTCATTCGCACGATCCATTCTAATTCATTCGTACGATCCATTCTAATTCATTCGCTCAAATGTATCCATTCTAATTCATTCGTACGATTCATTCTAATTCATTCGCACGATCCATTCTAATTCATTCGTACGATCCATTCTAATTCATTCATAAGATCCATTCTAATTCATTCGTACGATCCATTCTAATTCATTCTCACAAATGTAACCTTTCTAATTCATTTGTACGATCCATTATAATTCATTCGTACGATCCATTCTAATCCATTCGTACGATCCATTCTAATTCATTCGCACGAATGTAACCACTCTAATTCATTCGTACGATCTATTCTAATTCATTCCTACGATCCATTCTAATTCATTCGAAATTAGAATGGATCGTACGAATGAATTAGAATGGTTACATTCGTACGAATGAATTAGAATGGATCGTACAAATGAATTAGAATGGATCGTGCGAATAAATAGAATGGATCGTACGATCCATTATGAGCAATTCTAATTCATTCGCACGATCCATTCTAATCCATTCGTACGATCCATTCTAATTCATTCGCACGAGTGTAACCAATCTAATTCATTCGTACGATCCATTCTAATTCATTCGCACGAATGTATCCATTCTAATTCATTTGCACGATCCATTCTAATTCATTCCTATAGTCCATTCTAATTCATTCGTACGATCCATTCTAATTCATTCGCTCGAATGTATCCATTCTAATTCATTCGTACGATCCATTCTAATTCGTTCATATGATCCATTCTAATTCGTTCGTACGATCCATTCTATTTCATTTGCACGATCCATTCTAATTCATTCCTATGATCAATTCTAATTCATTCGTACGATCCATTCTAATTCATTCGCACGAATGTATCCATTCTAATTCATTCGCACAAATGTATCCATTCTAATTCAGTCGTACGATCCATTCTTATTCATTCATATGATCCATTCTAATTCATTTGCATGATCAATTCTAATTCATTCCTATGATCCATTCTAATTCATTCATACGATCCATTCTAATTCATTCGCTCGAATGTGTCCATTCTAATTCATTCGTACGATTCATTCGAATTCACTCGTACGATCCATTCTAATTCATTCTCACGAATGTAACCTTTCTAATTCATTTGTATGATCCATTCTAATTCATTCGTACGATCCATTCAAATTCATTCGCATGATCCGTTCTAATTCATTCGTACGATCCATTCTAATTCATTCTCACGAATGTAACCTTTCTAATTCATTTGTATGATCCATTCTAATTCATTCATACGATCTATTCAAATTCATTCGCATGAGCCATTCTAATTCATTCGTACGATCCATTCTAATTCATTCTGACGAACGTATTCATTCTAATTCATTCGTTCGATCCATTCTAATCTATTCGTACGATCCATTCTAATCCATTCGTACGATCCAATCTAATTCATTCGTACGATCCATTCTAATTCATTCTCACAAATGTAACCTTTCTAATTCAGTTGTACGATCCATTCTAATTCATTCGTACGATCCATTCTAATCCATTCGTACGATCCATTCTAATTCATTCGCATGATCCATTCTAATTCATTCGCACGAATGTATCCATTCTAATTCATTCGTACAATCCATTCTAATTCATTCGTACGATCCATTCTAATTCATTCGCATGAATATATCTATTCTAATTCATTCGTATGATCCATTATAATTCATTCGCAAAAATGTATCCATTCTAATTCATTCGTTCGATCCATTCTAATTCATTCGCATAAATATATCCATTCTAATTCATTCGTACGATCCATTCTAATTCATTCGCACGAATATATCCATTCTAATTCATTCGTACAATCCTTTCTAATTTATTCGCACGATCCATTCTAATTCTTTCATATGATCCATTCTAATTCATTCATACGATCCATTCTAATCCATTCGTACGATCTATTCTAATTCATTCGCACGAATGTACCCCTTCTAATTCATTCGTACGATTCATTCTAATTCATTCGTATGAGCTATTCTAATTCATTCGTACGATCCATTCTAATTCATTCGTACGATCCATTCTAATCCATTCGTACGATCCATTCTAATTCATTCTCACAAATGTAACCTTTCTAATTCATTTGTACGATCCATTCTAATTCACTCGTACGATCCATTCTAATTCATTCCTATGATCTATTCTAATCCATTCGTACGATCCATTCTAATTCATTCGCAATAATGTAACCATTCTAATTCATTCGTACGATCCATTCTAATTCATTCCTACGATCCATTCTAATTCATTCGCATGAATGTATGCATTCTAATTCATTTGCATGATCCATTCTAATTCATTCCTATGATCCATTCTAATTCATTCGTACGATCCATTCTAATTCATTCGCTCAAATGTATCCATTCTAATTCATTCGTATGATCCATTCTAATTCGTTCATACGATCCATTCTAACTCATTCGCACAAATGAATCCATTCTAATTCATTCGTACGATCCATTCTAATCCATTCGTACGATCCATTCTAATCCATTCCTACGATCCATTCTAATCCATTCGTATGATCCATTCTAATTGATTTGCACGATCTATTCTAATTCATTCGCATGATCCATTCTAATTTATTCGCACGATCCATTCTAATTCATTCCTATGATACATTCTAATCCATTCGTACGATCCATTCTAATTAATTCGCTCGAATGTAACCATTCTAATTCATTCGTACGATCCATTCTAATTCATTCGCACGAATGTATCCATTCTAATTCATTTGCACGATCCATTCTAATTCATTCCTATAATCCATTCTAATTCATTCCTACGATCCATTCTAATTCATTTGCTCGAATATATCCATTCTAATCCATTCGTAAGATCCATTATAATTCATTTGTACGATCCATTCTAATCCATTCGTACGATCCATTCTAATGCATTCGTACGATTCTTTCTAATCCATTCGCACGATCCATTCTAATTTATTCGTATGATCCATTCTAATTTATTTACATGAATATACGATCCATTCTAATTTATTCGCAAAACGATCCATTCTAATTCATTCGCACGATCCATTCTAATTCATTTGTACGATCCATTCTAATTCATTTGTACGATCCATTCTAATTCATTCGCACGATCCATTCTAATTCATTCGTACGATCCATTCTAATTCATTCGCACGAATGTATCCATTCTAATGCATTCAAAATTCATTCGCTCGAATGTATCCATTCTAATTCATTCGTACGATTCATTCTAATTCATTCGCACGATCCATTCTAATTCATTCGTACGATCCATTCTAATTCATTCATAAGATCCATTCTAATTCATTCGTATGATCCATTCTAATTCATTCTCACAAATGTAACCTTTCTAATTCATTTGTACGATCCATTATAATTCATTCGTACGATCCATTCTAATCCATTCGTACGATCCATTCAAATCCATTCGTACGATCCATTCTAATTCATTCGCACGAATGTAACCATTCTAATTCATTCGTACGATCTATTCTAATTCATTCCTACGATCCATTCTAATTCATTCGAAATTAGAATGGATCGTACGAATGAATTAGAATGGTTACATTCGTACGAATGAATTAGAATGGATCGTACGTATGAATTAGAATGGATCGTGCGAATGAATAGAATGGATCGTACGATCCATTATGAGCAATTCTAATTCATTCGCACGATCCATTCTAATCCATTCGTACGATCCATTCTAATTCATTCGCACGAGTGTAACCAATCTAATTCATTCGTACGATCCATTCTAATTCATTCGCACGAATGTATCCATTCTAATTCATTTGCACGATCCATTCTTATTCATTCCTATAGTCCATTCTAATTCATTCGTACGATCCATTCTAATTCATTCGCTCGAATGTATCCATTCTAATTCATTCGTACGATCCATTCTAATTCGTTCATATGATCCATTCTAATTCGTTCGTACGATCCATTCTAATTCATTTGCACGATCCATTCTAATTCATTCCTATGATCAATTCTAATTCATTCGTACGATCCAATCTAATTCATTCGCACGAATGTATCCATTCTAATTCATTCGCACGAATGTATCCATTCTAATTCATTCGCACAAATGTATCCATTCTAATTCATTTGTACGATCCATTCTTATTCATTCATATGATCCATTCTAATTCATTTGCATGATCAATTCTAATTCATTCCTATGATCCATTCTAATTCATTCGTACGATCCATTCTAATTCATTCGCTCGAATGTGTCCATTCTAATTCATTCGTACGATTCATTCGAATTCACTCGTACGATCCATTCTAATTCATTCTCACGAATGTAACCTTTCTAATTCATTTGTATGATCCATTCTAATTCATTCGTACGATCCATTCAAATTCATTCGCTTGATCCGTTCTAATTCATTCGTACGATCCATTCTAATTCATTCTCACGAATGTAACCTTTCTAATTCATTTGTATGATCCATTCTAATTCATTCATACGATCTATTCAAATTCATTCGCATGAGCCATTCTAATTCATTCGTACGATCCATTCTAATTCATTCTGACGAATGTATCCATTCTAATTCATTCGTTCGATCCATTCTAATCTATTCGTACGATCCATTCTAATCCATTCGTACGATCCATTCTAATTCATTCGTACGATCCATTCTAATTCATTCTCACAAATGTAACCTTTCTAATTCAGTTGTACGATCCATTCTAATTCATTCGTACGATCCATTCTAATCCATTCGTACGATCCATTCTAATTCATTCACATGATCCATTCTAATTCATTCGCACGAATGTATCCATTCTAATTCATTCGTACAATCCATTCTAATTCATTCGTACGATCCATTCTAATTCATTCGCATGAATATATCTATTCTAATTCATTCGTATGATCCATTATAATTCATTCGCACAAATGTATCCATTCTAATTCATTCGTTCGATCCATTCTAATTCATTCGCATAAATATATCCATTCTAATTCATTCGTACGATCCATTCTAATTCATTCGCACGAATATATCCATTCTAATTCATTCTAACAATCCTTTCTAATTTATTCGCACGATCCATTCTAATTCTTTCATATGATCCATTCTAATTCATTCATACGATCCATTCTAATCCATTTGTACGATCCATTCTAATTCATTCGTACGATCCATTCTAATCCATTCGTACGATCCATTCTAATTCATTCTCACAAATGTAACCTTTCTAATTCATTTGTACGATCCATTCTAATTCATTCATACGATCCATTCTAATTCATTCGTCCGGTCCATTCTAATTCATTCGCAAGAATGTATCCATTCTAATTCATTCGTACGATCCATTCTAATTCATTCGCATGATCCATTCTAACTCATTCGGTGGATCCATTCTAATTCATTCGTACGATCCATTCTAATTCATTCGCACGATCCATTCTAATTTATTCGTACGATCCATTCTAATCCATTCGTATGATCCATTCTAATTCATTTGTATGATCCATTCTAATTCATTCGTACGATCCATTCTAATTCATTTGCATGAATGTATCCATTCTAATTTATTCGTACGATCCAGTCTAATTCATTCGTACGATCCATTCTAATTCATTCGTACGATCCATTCAGATTCTTTCCTACGATCCATTGTAATTCATTCGTACGATCCATTGTAATTCATTCATACAATCCATTCATATTCATTCGCACAAATGTATCCATTCAAATTCATTCGTACGATCCATTCTAATTAATTCGCATGATCCATTCTAATTCATTCTCACGAATGTAACCTTTCGAATTCATTCGTACGATCCATTCTAATTCATTTGTATGATCCATTCTAATTTATTCACATGATGTATTCTAATTCATTCGTATGATCCATTGTAATTCATTCGTATGATTCATTCTAATTCATTCGTACGATCCATTCTAATTCATTCGCACAAATGTATCCATTCTAATTCATTCGTACGATCCATTCTAATTCATTCGCACGATCCATTCTAATTCATTCGTGCGAATGGATTAGAATGGATCGTACGAATGGAATAGAATGGATCGTATGAATGAATTAGAATGGATCGTACGAATGAATTAGAATGGATCCACCGAATGAGTTAGAATGGATCATACGAATGAATTAGAATGGATCGTACGAATGAAATAGAATGGATTGTGCGAAAGAATTAGAATGGATACATTCGAGCGATTGAATTAGAAAGGTTACATTCGTGAGAATGAATTGGAATGGATCGTACGAATGAATTAGAATGGATCGTACGAATGAATTAGAATGGATACATTCGAGCGAATGAATTAGAATGGATCGTACGAATTAATTAGAATGGATCGTACGAATGAATTAGAATGGATCGTGCAAATGAATTAGAATAGATACATTCGTGCGAATGAATTAGAATGGATCACAAGAATGAATTAGAATGGATCATACGAATGAATTAGAATGGATCGTGCGAATGAATTAGAATGGATTGTACGAATGATTTAGAATGGATACATTCGTGCGAATGAATTTGAATGGATCGGACGAATGAATTAGAATGGATCGTACGATTCATTCTAATCCATTCGTACGGTCCATTCTATTTTATTCGCAAGAATGTATCCATTCTAATTTATTCGCGCGATCCATTCTAATTCATTTGTACGATCCATTCTAATGCATTCGTACGATTCATTCTAATTCGTTCGCACGATCCATTCTAATTCATTCGTATGATCCATTCTAATTTATTCATATGATCCATTCAAATTCATTCGTATGATCCATTCTAATTCATTCGTACGATCCATTCTAATTCATTCGTACGATCCATTCTAATTCATTCGCACGATCCATTCTAATTTATTCGTACGATCCATTCTAATTCATTCGTACGATCTATTCTAATTCATTCGCATGATCCATTCTAATTCATTCGTATGATACATTCGAGCAAATGAATTAGAATAGATCGTAGGAATGAATTAGAATGGATCATACGAATGAATTAGAATGGATCATGCGAATGAATTAGAATGGATCGTGCGAATGAATTAGAATGGATCGTACGAATGAATTAGAATGGATATATTTATGCGTACGATCCATTCTTATTCATTCATACGATCCATTCTAATTCATTCGTACGATCCATTCTAATTTATTCGTACGATCCATTCTAATTCATTCCTATGATCCTTTCTAATTCATTCGCACAAATGTATCCATTCTAATTTATTCGTACGATCCTTTCTAATTCATTCGCACGATCCATTCTAATTCTTTCATATGATCCATTCTAATTCATTCGAATGAATGTATCCATTCGAATTCATTCGCACAATCCAATCTAATTCATTCATACGATCCATTCTAATTCATTCCTATGATCCATTCTAATTCATTCGTACGATCCATTCTAATTCATTCGCTCGAATGTATCCATTCTAATTCATTTGTACGATCTATTCTAATTCATTCGTACGATCCATTCTAATTCATTCTCACGAATGTAACCTTTATAATTCATTTGTATGTATCCATTCTAATTCATTCGTGCGAATGAATCCATTCTAATTCATTCATCCGATCCATTCTAATCCATTCGTACGATCCATTCTAATTCATTCGCACGAATGTAACCATTCTAATTCATTCGTACGATCCATTCTAATTCATTCCTACGATCCATTCTAATTCATTCGCACGAATGTATCCATTCTAATTCATTTGCATGATCCATTCTAATTCATTCCTATGATCCATTCTAATTCATTCGCTCGAATGTATCCATTCTAATTCATTTTTACGATTCATTCTAATTCATTCGCACGATCCATTCTAATTCATTCGTACGATCTATTCTAATTCATTCGCACGATCGATTCTAATTCATTCACACGATCCATTCTAATTCATTCGTACGATCCATTCTAATTCATTCGTATGATCCATTCTAATTTATTCGTTCAAATATATCCATTCTAATTCATTCGTACGATCCATTCTAATTCATTCGCACGATCCATTCTAATTCATTCGTACGATCCATTCTAATTCATTCGTATGATCAATTCTAATTAATTCGCACGATCCATTCTAATTCATTCGTACGATCCATTCTAATTCATTCGTGCGATCCATTCTAATTCATTCGTGCGATCCATTCTAATTCATTCGTCCGATCCATTCAAATTCATTCGTACGATGCAATCTAATTCATTCACACAAATGTATCTATTCTAATTCATTCGTACAATGCGTTCTAATCCATTCGTACGATCCATTTTAATCCATTCGTACGATCCATTCTAATTCATTCGTATGATCCATTCTAATTCATTCGTACGATCCACTCTAATTCATTTGCATGAATGTATCTATTCTAATTTATTCGTACGATCCAGTCTAATTCATTCGTACGATCCATTCTAATTCATTCGCACGAATATATCCATTCTAATTCATTCGTACGATCCTTTCTAATTCATTCGCATGATCCATTCTAATTCTTTCATATGATCCATTCTAATTCATTCGCATGAATGTATCCATTCTAGTTCATTCGTATGCTCCATTCTAATTCGTTCTTACGCACCATTCTTATTCATCGCACAAATGTATCCATTCTAATTTATTCGTACGATCCATTCAAATTCAATCGTATGATCCATTCTAATTCATTCGCACAAATATATCGTACGAATGAATTAGAATGGATCATACAAATGAATTAGGAAGGTTGCATTCGTGAGAATGAATTGGAATGGATCGTACGAATGAATTAGAATGGATCGTATGAATGAATTAGAATGGATCATGCGAATGAATTTGAATGGATCGTATGAATGAATTAGAATGGATCGAACGAATGAATTAGAATAGATACATTCGAGAGAATGAATTAGAATAGATCGTAGGAATGAATTAAAATGGATCATATGAATGAATTACAATGGATCGTTCGAATGAATTAGAATGGATCGTACAAACGAATTAGAATGGATCGTACGAACGAATTAGAATGGATCATACAAATGAATTAGAAAGGTTACATTCGTGAGAATGAATTAGAATGGATCGTACGAATGAATTAGAATGGATCGTGCGAATGAATTAGAATGGATCGTACGAATGAATTAGAATGGATACATTTGTGCGAATGAATTAGAATGGATCGTACGAATGAATTAGAATGGATCGTACGAATGAATTAGAATGGATACATTTGTACGAATGAATTAGAATGGATCGTGCGAATGAATTAGAATGGATCGTACGAATGAATTATAATGGATCGTACGAATGAATTAGAATGGATCTTGCGATTGAATTAGAATAGATCGTACGAATGAATTAGAATGGATCGTACGAATGAATTAGAATAGATCGCACAAATATATCGTACGAATGAATTAGAATGAATCATACAAATGAATTAGAAAGGTTACATTCGTGAGAATGAATTAGAATAGATCGTACGAATGAATTAGAATGGATCGTGCGAATGAATTAGAATGGATCTTGCGATTGAATTAGAATAGATCGTACGAATGAATTAGAATAGATCGTACGAATGAATTAGAATAGATCGCACAAATATATCGTACGAATGAATTAGAATGGATCATACAAATGAATTAGAAAGGTTACATTCGTGAGAATGAATTAGAATGGATCGTACGAATGAATTAGAATGGATCGTGCGAATGAATTAGAATGGATCGTACAAATGAATTAGAATGGATACATTTGTGCGAATGAATTAGAATGGATCGTACGAATGAATTAGAATGGATCGTACGAATGAATTAGAATGGATACATTTGTACGAATGAATTAGAATGGATCGTGCGAATGAATTAGAATGGATCGTACGAATGAATTATAATGGATCGTACGAATGAATTAGAATGGATCTTGCGATTGAATTAGAATAGATCGTACGAATGAATTAGAATGGATACATACATTCATGCGAATGAATTAGAATAGATCGTATGAATGAGTTAGAATGGATCGTATGAATGAATTAGAATGGATTGCATGAATGAATTAGAGTGGATCATACGAATGAATTGGAATGGATCGTACGAATGAATTAGAATGGATACATTCATGCAAATGAATTACAATGGTTCGTACGAATGAATTAGAATGGATCATATGAATGAATTAGAATGGATCGTGCGAATGAATTAGAATGGATCGTGCGAATGAATTAGAATGGATACATTCGCACAAATGAATTAGAATGGATCGTGCGAATGAATTAGAATGGATTGTACGAATGAATTAGAATGGATACATTTGTGCGAATGAATTAGAATGGATCGTGCGAATGAATTAGAATGGATCGTACGAATGAATTAGAATGGATCGTTCGGACGAATTAGAATGGATCGTATGAACGAATTAGAATGGATCGTACGAATGAATTAGAATGGATACATTCAAGCGAATGAATTAGAATGGATCGTACGAATGAATTAGAAAGGATCATAGGAATGAATTAGAATGGATCGTACGAATGGATTAGAACGCATTGTACGAATGAATTAGAATGAATCGTACAAATGAATTAGAATGGATACATTCGTGCGAAAGAATTAGAATGGATCGTACGAATGTATTAGAATGGATCGTGCGAATGAATTAGAATGGATAGTGCGAATGAATTAGAATGGATCGTACGAATGAATTAGAATGGATACATTCGTGCGAATGAATTAGAATGGATCGTACGAATGAATTAGAATGGATCGTACGAATAAATTAGAATGGATCGTACGAATGAATTAGAATGGATCGTACGAATGAATTAGAATGGATCGTACGAATGAATTAGAATGGATACATTCGAGCAAATGAATTAGAATAGATCGTAGGAATGAATTAGAATGGATCATACCAATGAATTAGAATGGATCGTGCGAATGAATTAGAATGGATTGTACGAATGAATTAGAATGGATACATTCGAGCGAATGAATTAGAATAGATCGTAGGAATGAATTAGAATGGATCATACGAATGAATTAGAATGGATCGTGCGAATGAATTAGAATGGATTGTACGAATGAATTAGAATCGATACATTCGTGCGAATGAATTAGAATGGATCGGATGAATGAATTAGAATGGATCGTACAATTCATTCTAAATCATTCGTACGATCCATTCTAATGCATTCGTACGATTCATTCTAATTCATTCGCACGATCCATTCTAATTCATTCGTACGATCCATTCTTATTCATTCATACGATCCATTCTAATTCATTCGCACAATCCATTCTAATTCATTCGTACGATCCATTCTAATTCATTCGTATGATCCATTCTAACTCATTTTAGAATGGATCGTATGAACGAATTAGAATGGATCGTATGAACGAATTAAAATGGCTCGTACGAATGAATTAGAATGGATACATTCGAGCGAATGAATTAGAATGGATCGTACGAATTAATTAGAATGGATCGTACGAATGGATTAGAATGGATCGTACGAATAGATTAGAATGGATTGTACGAATGGATTAGAATGGATCGTACGAATGGATTAGAATGGATCGTACGAATGCATTAGAATGGATACATTCGTGTGAATGAATTAGAATGGATCGTACGAATGAATTAGAATGGATACATTTGTGCGAATGAATTTGAATGGATTGCACGAATTGAATTAGAATGGATCGTACGAATGAATTAGAATGGATCGTACGAATGAATTAGAATGGATCATACAAATGAATTAGAAAGGTTACATTCGTGAGAATGAATTAGAATGGATCGTGCGAATGAATTAGAATTGATCATACGAATGGATTAGAATGGATCGTACGAATGAATTAGAATAGATCGTGCGAATGAATTAGAATGGATCGTGCAAACGAATTAGAATGGATCGTACGAACGAATTAGAATGGATCGTATGAACGAATTAGAATGGATTGTACGAATGAATTAGAATGGATACATTCGAGCGAATTAATTAGAATGGATCGTACGAATGAATTAGAATGGATCATAGGAATGAATTAGAATGGATCGTGCAAATGATTTAGAATGGATACATTCGTGCGAATGAATTAGAATGGATCGTAGGAATGAATTAGAATGGATCGTACGAATGAATTAGAATGGTTACATTCGTGCGAATGAATTAGAATGGATTGTACGAATGAATTAGTATGGATCGTACGAATGAATTAGAATGGATCATCTGAATGAATTAGAATGGATACATTCGTGCGAATGAATTAGAATGGATCGTACGAATGGATTAGAATGGATCGTACGAATGGATTAGAACGCATTGTACGAATTAATTAGAATGGATCGTACGAATGGATTAGAACGCATTGTACGAATGAATTAGAATAGATACATTTGTACGAATGAATTAGAATGGATCGTATGAATGGATTAGAATGGATTCGTACGATCCATTCTAATTCATTTCGCACGATCAATTCTAATTCATTCGTACGATCCATTCTAATTCATTTGCATGAATGTATCTATTCTATTCATTCGTACGATCCATTCTAATTTATTCGTACGATCCATTCTAATTCATTCGCTCGAATGTATCCATTCTAATTCATTCGTACGATCCATTCTAATTCGTTCATACGATCCATTCTAATTCGTTCGTACGATCCATTCTAATTCATTCGTACAATCCATTCTAATTCATTCGTACGATCCATTCTAATTCATTCGTATGATCCATTCTAACTCATTCGGTGGATCCATTCTAATTCATTCATACGATCCATTCTAATTCATTCGCACGATCCATTCTAACTCATTCGTACGATCCATTCTAATTCATCTGTACGATCCATTCTAATTTATTTGCACGAATATACAATCCATTCTAATTCATTCGCACAATTGTATCCATTCTAATTTATTCGTACGATCCATTCTAATTCATTCGTATGATCCATTCTAATTCATTCACACGATCCATTCTAATTCATTCGTACGATCCATTCTAATTTATACGCATGAATATATATATTCTAATTTATTCGTATGATCCATTCTAATTTATTCGTACGATCCATTCTTATTCATTCGTACGATCTATTCTAATTCATTCGCATGATCCATTCTAATTCATTCGTACGATCCATTCTAATTCATTCGTACGATGCAATCTAATTCATTCGCACGAATATATCCATTCTAATTCATTCGTACGATCCTTTCTAATTCATTCGCACGGTCCATTCTAATTCTTTCATATGATCCATTCTAATTCATTCATACGATCCGTTCTAATTCATTCGTATGATCAATTCTAATTCATTCGCACGATCCATTCTAATCCATTCGTACGATCTATTCTAATCCATTCGTACGATCCATTCTAATCCATTCGTACGATCCATTCTAATTCATTCATACGATCCATTCTAATTCATTCATACGATCCATTCTAATTCATTCGTATGATCCATTCTAATTCATTCGTATGATCAATTCTAATTCATTCGCACGATCCATTCTAATTCATTCGTACGATCCATTCTAATTCATTTGCACGAATGTAACCATTTTAATTCATTCGTACGATCCATTCTAATTCATTCCTACGATCCATTCTAATTCATTCGCACGAATGTATCCATTCTAATTCATTCGTACAATCTATTCTAATTTATTCGTACGATCCATTCTAATCCATTCGTACGATCCATTCTAATTCATTCGCACGAATGTAACCATTCTAATTTATTCGTACGATCCATTCTAATTCATTCCTACGATCCATTCAAATTCATTCATACGATTCATTCTAATTCATTCGTATGAGCTATTCTAATTCATTCGTACGATCCATTCTAATTCATTCGTACGATCCATTGTAATTCATTCATACGAATGAATTAGAATGGATCATGCGAATAAATTAGAATGGATACATTCATGAGAATGAATTAGAATGGATCGTACGAATGAATTAGAATGGATCATGCGAATGAATGAATGGATCGTAGGAATGAATTAGAATAGATCGTACGAATGAATTAGAATGGATACATTTGTGCAAATGAATTAGAATGGATCGTACGAATGAATTAGAATGGATCGTACGAATGGATCATACAAATGAATTAGAATGGATCGTACGAATGCATTAGAATGGATACATTCGTGCGAATGAATTAGAATGGATCGTACGAATGAATTAGAATGGATCGTACGAATGAATTAGAAAGAATCGTACTAATTCATTAGAATGGATCGTACGAATGAATTAGAATAGCTCATACGAATGAATTAGAATGAATCGTACGAATGAATTAGAATGCATTGTACGAATCCATTCTAATCCATTCGTACGATCCATTCAAATTCATTCGTATGATCCATTCTAATTCATTCCTACGATCCATTCTAATTCATTCGCACGAATCTATCCATTCTAATCCATTCGTACGATCCATTCTAATTCATTCGTACGATCCATTCTAATTCATTCGCACGAATGTATCCATTCTAATGCATTCGTACGATCCATTTTAATTCATTCGTACAATCCATTCTAATTCATTCGTACGATCTAATTTATTCGTACGATCCATTCTAATTCATTCGTACGATCCATTCTAATTCATTCGCACGATCCATTCTAATTCATTCGTGTGATTCATTCTAATTCATTCCTACGATCTATTCTAATTCATTCGTATGATCTATTCTAATGGATCGTACGAATGGATTAGAATGGATCGTACGAATGGATTAAAATGGATCGTACGAATGAATTAGAATGGATCATGCGAATGAATTTGAATGGATCGTACGAATGAATTAGAATGGATACATTCGTGCGAATGAATTAGAATGGATCGGACGAATGAATTAGAATTGATCGTGCGAATGAATTAGAAGGGATCATACGATTGAATTTGAATGGATCGTACGAATAAATTAGAATGGATACATTTGTGCGGTGAATAAGAATGGAGCGTACGAATGAATTAGAATGGAGCGTACGAATGAACTAGAATGGATACATTCGTGCGAATGAATTAGAATGGATCATATGAAAGAATTAGAATGGATCGTGCGAATGAATTAGAATGGATCGTACGAATGCATTAGAATGGATCGTACGAATGAATTAGAATGGATGCATTCATGCAAATGAATTAGAATGGATCATACGAATGAATTAGAATGGATACATTCGTGCGAATGAATTAGAATGGATCGGACGAATGAATTAGAATGGATCATACGAATGAATTAGAATGGATCGTGCGAATGAATTAGAATGAATCGTACGAATGCACTAGAATGGATACATTCGTGCGAATGAATTAGAATGGATCGTACAAATGAATTAGAATGGATCGTGCAAATGAATTATAATGGATCGTACGAATGAATTAGAATGGATACATTTGTGCGAATGAATTAAAATGGATCGTGCGAATGAATTAGAATGGATCGTACGAATGAACTAGAATGGATACATTCGTACGAATAAATTAGAATGGATCATATGAATGAATTAGAATGGATCGTACGAATGAATTAGAATGGATCATACAAATGAATTAGAAAGGTTACATTCGTGAGAATGAATTAGAATGGATCGTACGAATGAATTAGAATGGATCATAGGAATAGATCGTATGAATGAATTAGAATGGATCGTACGAATGAATTAGAATGGTTCGTACGAATAAATTAGAATGGATCGTGCGAATGAATTAGAATGGATTGTGCGAATGATTCGTGCGAATGAATTAGAATGGATCGTACGAATGAATTAGAATGGATCCACCGAATGAATTAGAATGGATCGTACGAATGAATTAAAATGGATCGTACGAATGAATTAGAATGGATCGTGTGAATGAATTAGAATGAATCGTACGAATAAATTAGAATAGATCGTGCGAATAAGTTAGAATTGATCATACGAATGAATTAGAATAGATCGTACAAATGAATTAGAATGGATACATTTGTGCGAATGAATTAGAATGGATATACGTATGAATTAGAATGGATCCACCGAATGAGTTAGAATGGATCATACGAATGAGTTAGAATGGATCGTACGAATGAATTAGAATGGATCGTACGAATGAATTAGAATGGATACATTCGAGCGAATGAATTAGAATGGATCATAGGAATGAATTAGAATGGATCATAGGAATGAATTAGAATGGATCGTGCAAATGAATTAGAATGGATACATTCGTGCGAATGAATTAGAATGGATCGTAGGAATGAATTAGAATGGATCGTACGAATGAATTAGAATGGTTACATTCGTGCGAATGAATTAGAATGGATCGTACGAATGGATTAGAATGGATCGTACGAATGGATTAGAATGGATCGTACAAATAAATTGGAATGGATCATACGAATGAATTAGAATGGATCGTACAAATGAATTAGAAAGGTTACATTTGTGAGAATGAATTAGAATGGATCGTACAAATGTATCCATTGTAATTCATTCGTACGATCCATTCTATTCATTCGTACGAATGAATTTGAATGGATCGTACAAATGAATTAGAATGGATCGTACGAATGAATTAGAATGGATCCACCGAATGAATTAGAATGGATCGTACGAATGAATTAGAATAGATCGTGCGAATGATTCGTGCGAATGAATTAGAATGGATCGTGTGAATGAATTAGAATGGATCGTACGAATGAATTAGAATGGATATATTTGAACAAATAAATTAGAATGGATCATACGAATGAATTAGAATGGATCGTACGAATGCATTAGAATGGATCGTACGAATGAATTAGAATGGATACATTCGAGCGAATGAATTAGAATGGATCATGCGATGAATTAGAATGGATCATACAAATGAATTAGAATGGATTCTAATCTGTTGGGGGTAGCTGAAGTCCGTCCAGGAGTTGGAGCCCTTACCCGTATGAGCTCGCCCAGAGCCCGCCCCTGCTCCGCGCGCTCGACATCAGTTCGCCCTTACCTGCGGATCTCATAGACCCCAGGATTCCAAGGGTGGGGAACTCGCCCAGGAGTTCGCCCCCCCCGTGCTCACCAAATCATCTTGACAGGGAGCGAGATCCACATTGGGCTGAAGGGGCCTTAGGCAAAAAGCTCGCTAAGGAGCTCGATCAAGCTCGCTTGGGAGCTCGCCCAAGCTCGCTCAGAAGCTCGCCCAAGCTCGCTCAGGAGCTCGCCTAAGCCCGCTCAGAAGCTCGCCAAGCTCGCGCGAGAGTTCGCTGGTAGTGGCAGCGGGAGTTAGACCGTCATGCATACAAAGACACCGGCACCACAGACGCCCCTAGCTCGCCAACACCCCCCTATTTATCGAAGAGGTCGCCCCTACGAGGTCCGACTCTTGATAGATATGAAGGGGAAGGTGGAATCATGAAGGGCGAGCTCGTTTTTGCTTCCTCCCTGAGGTCGCCCCAGTAAAGAGGCATTAAGGCTTCCAGGTGTCGAAACCCCACTGAAGCTACGTGGACAATTGTAGTCCACGGAAGCCCGCCTGAGTTAGTTAAGATGCTCTCCCCCACTCAAAACCGCCTGGCAGGCTCGGCGACAAAGAATGTCAGGGGTGCAAGTTCCAAGGACTGTCAAAGACCCACGCGAGCCAGAACGTGGGGTTCTAGAAGGCGCTGGAAAGAATCTCCACGTGTCGGGCAACGGTAGGTCGCCAATGTCTATAAATGCCCACCCCCAGGCTCCAGAGTACAGGTTCGAAACCCTCATCCCTACCACTTTCGTTTTCTATAGCTTACCGTTGAGCACCTGAGGCTGACTTGAGCGTCGGAGGGTCTGCGCTCCTAAGGGAGCCAGCCGTTCTTACGCTTTTTCTTTGTCTTGCAGGTACGCCGCACGGACCAGCGAAAAATATCCCCAAACATTTGGCGCCGTCTGTGGGATCTTTCGACTGGTTCCTACGAGGACGCCCACGACCACGCGGTTGAACACCGGGGGCTCTCGTAACCCAAGGATGGCTCCGGTGACGAGGGGACGCAGGCGACCGAGGACCCGTGCGAGGTCTGCACGCAGCGAACCTCCTGCTGAGACCCCCCAGCCCCATGTCCCGCTCAGTGACCAGCTCCTATTGGAGATCTTGGCCACTCAGCGGGCGATGATGGAGGAACTGACGCGACTGCGTCAGGTTCCGGCGGTCAGCCGACGGTTCGGGCCGACGAAGACGGCATCTCCGGTGCGACCACCAACTTCAACATCGCGCCCGCCCGCGACCGTTCCGGCTCGGCAAGCCCCCCACCGGGAACCCCCGGCTGAGAGAATGGCCATGCGCGGGGAACCAGAAACCCCGCTTACGAGATTGCAAAAGCTGGTGACCCAGCGGTCAAGCAACAGGGCGACCTCGCAAGCAACCATTCCCCGACGTCGCGACAGAAGCACCGATTCAGATGAATCTGAGGCGAGATCTCTGGAGAGAGACCGCGACTAGCGTCATCGGCGACGGGGGAAGGAGCCCGCGGTGGCTTTGCCACATGGAGCTCGTGAGGCAACCGCTTCTCATCGACCTGCTATCGTACCAAGAGAGCCCGCAGATCGACGAGGAGGTCACTCCGCAGGAACCCCCTCAGGTCGCCACGGGGGAGGACCCCGAGGGAGCGTGCATGACCGCATAGGACCTGCGTAGCCGCCTCTGGGAATTATCCTCGGGCACTGGCAGCGACCTAACGCCCCTGTAGACCTGCTGGAGGACCTCACCGCCCACGGAGGCAGCTCGCCCTTCATGTGTGAAGTGCACCAAGGAGGTTTCCCTCACCATTGGACCCCGCCCAAGTTTGTACTGTTCGATGGATCGCAAGATCCTGTCGACCATCTCTTGGCTTACCGGAAGTTGCTATTTTTCCGGGACCAAGACCATGTCTTGTGCCGGGCTTTCCCGAGTAGCTTGACGGGCTCGGCGTTAAACTGGTTCCACAAATTGCCATCAGGCACCATTCCTGACTTCCCTACTCTCTCCAGATTGTTTCTGGGGCAGTACTGCTGCAACAGGCAGCCCCCTAAGAGGATCGAGTCCCTCTTCACCTTGGCCATGGGAGCCCGCGAAACCCTTCGAAGCTTCGCGACGTGCTTTCGAAGCGCCTACCTCGCTCTGGAGGACGCGGTCGGTCAAGATCGCACGACGGTGAGCGCTTTCCGGAACGCCCTCCCCGAGGGAAGCAAACTTCATAACGCACTGGTGATCAAGGATCCCCGCACGATGGTCGAGCCCTTCGCCCTTGTCCAGCAATACATCAAGCTTGAAGATGCGGTGTTAGACCAGAAGGGGAAGGCAGTTGACCAGCGACCTCCGTCGGCTCTGCGACCTCTCGTTGTTAAAGCCGTAGAGAGACGGGAGGCACCCCCGGTGGTACCTTTGCCCGGACCACCCGCGGCTCCAGCAGTACAGCCCGCTGAAGTCCCCGCGGTGGTCGCTGGAAGGCCGGTGAACTGGCGCCTGCCTCCGGGACCCGAGGAGCGGGATTTCACTGTGCTAACCCACTCCCCAGGGCAAGTCTTTTACCAGATCCGGAATGAACCCTTTTTTCAGTATCCACCACCCTTGCAGGTCGGGGAGCCCGGCTCTACCGATAATACTCGGAGGTGAACCTTTCATCGCAGTCCCAGGTATCACACCAATAGATGCCGAGCTCTGAAGAACCACCTGGAGGACTTGGTTGCCTAAGGCCATTTGGATCAGTTCATTTCGCCTCCAAGGAGATTCGAGGTGATACCGGCACGGGCTCCCCGGGAGGGAGACCGTCTGGGGCCCACTGAGCCCGCTCTGCCTCCATCCCCACCGGGAGGGCCGACGGTCTGTCATACCATCAGCGGGCGCCTGAACGGCCCGAGATCCAGCAATGAGGTTTGTCGGCAAGTTAGAGAAATAGAGCGGGCTCAGAAGGTATTCTCCGTTTCTCTAAACCATGTATTGCTCCAAGCACCAAGGGTGAAAGCCCGAGACTTCATCTGGTTCTCGGAGGAGGACATGACTGGGGTGGTTACCCCCCACAATGATCCCATCGTCATACGCCTTATGATGGCGAACATCGAGGTAAGGCGGGTCCTGGTTGACCCAGGAAGTGCCGTGGATATCCTGTTCTTGTCGGCCTTCCAGCGAATGGGACTGAGACAAATTGATTTATCTCCCTCAACGGGCTCGCTCAGCGGTTTCACAGGCGAGGTCGCTAAGGTGGTAGGGGAGATAACCCTCACCGTCACGGCGGGCTCGGAGGTACGTCAAGTCCGCTTCGCGGTGGTGGATGGGCAGTCCGCTTTCAATGCCATCCTAGGGCGACCTTGGTTGAGGCAGATGAAAGCGGTGTCCTCGCCTAATCACCAGGCCCTCAAGTTCCCCACCGATAGAGGGGTCGTGGTAATTCGAGGAGACCAGGTCGCTGCTACCAGGTGCGAGCAGGACGTCTTTCACCTCACAGATATGGAGGTCGCTGAGGCCAAGAGGCCCGCGCCCTCCTAGCAATTAGCGCCCACCTCGAGCGGGCTCCTCCAAAGCCCGAGAGAGGTCTCCTCGCTTAAATCCCCTACTTCACCCCCGGGTGGGAGCGGTGTGGATTTTGAGCTCGAGGAGAAAGGTCGCCTGTCGGGATCCCAGAGAGGAAGTTTTCCCGTTGCCGAGCCGCTGCAAGAAGTCAACATCGGTGGCGAGGACGGACTGAGGATCGTCCATCTCGGGACCTCGTTAACCAAAGGCGAGGTCCTGGCCCTAACCGACATACTCAGGGAATACCGTGACGTATTCGCCTGGAGCTTCACGGACATGCCAGGGATTGACCCGGAGGTCGCCTGTCATCGTCTGCACACCATGAAAGAATTTCCGCCGGTCAAGCAAAAAGCTCGGCACATACCTGCTGCGAAGTCCATTGCAGTGGCAGCGGAGATAGACAAGCTAGAGCGAGCTGGCTTCATACGCGAGGTGCACTTCCCCGAATGGATCTCCAATATCGTGGCAGTGCCCAAGAAGAGAGGAGCGGTCAGAGTGTGCATCGATTTCTCCGACTTTAATAAAGCATGCCCGAAGGACGGATTCCCCCTTCCGCGGATAGGCACGCTGGTCGACGCAGCTGTCGGGTTCCGGGCCTTATCTTTTATGGACGGATATTCGGGGTATAACCAGATACCTCTCCACGTCGAAGATCAGGAGAAGACCGCCTTCTATTCTGGGGCGGGCTACCAGAAGCTTTTCAGCTATCGGGTAATGCCGTTTGGACTGAAGAATGCGGGAGCAACCTACCAAAGGTTAGTCACTCAGATGTTTAAGGATCAGATCGGCAGAAATGTCGATGTTTATGTAGATGACCTCCTGGTAAAGAGTCGAGAGCGAGAAGGGCATGTTGTCGATCTCCGCAAAATCTTTGAAGTATTGAGAAAGTACCAAATGAGGCTAAACCCAGCAAAGTGCGTATTCGGGGTGACTTCTGGGAAATTCCTAGGGTACCTGGTCACCCATAGAGGGATCGAGGCCGACCCTGGGCAAATCCGAGCACTTGTCGAAATGCCCGCACCAAGAACCCGGCAGGAGGTCCAGAGATTGAGCGGGCGAATCGCCGCGCTAAATCGGTTCATCTCCAAATCCTCAGATAATTGCCGACCTCTTTTCGAGCTACTTCGAAAAGGGGCGAGCATTTGTTGGGACGAAAAGTGTGAGCGCGCTTTTCAAAAGATCAAGGACTATCTGGCAAGCCCGCCAATCCTAGCGGCGCCTAAGGATGGCGCCGACCTGGGCGTGTACCTGGCGGTCACCGAGAACGCGGTGAGCGGGGTCCTCGTGGTCGAAGAAGCGAAGATAGAGCGGCCTGTCTACTTTGTAAGCCACACAATGCTTCCCGCCGAGCTCCGGTATCGACCAATCGAGAAGGTCGCATTGGCCTTGGTCCTTATCGCGAGAAAGCTTCACCCCTACTTCTCGGCGCACACTGTCAAAGTCATCACGGAGCACCCTCTGAAGAGCGCGCTCTCCAGACCCTCGGTAGCCAGCAGGCTCTATCGATGGTCCACCGAGCTCGCTGCCTATGGTTTGGAGTATGTCCCTCGAGTTGCTGTCAAAGGGCAGGCTCTCGCCGATTTCTTAGCGGACTTCCCCATAGAAGAACCGGTCTAGTACCAGGAGGATGAGCCAACTGAGGCACAACCTGGGAAGGCGAGGTTCTTGGACAACCAAGGCGAGCTTCCTCCAACTAAGCATTCAGAGATGGCGGGCTGGGAATTATTCGTCGATGGATCCTCCACGGAAGCCTGCCTGAGTTAGTTAAGATGCTCTCCCCCACTTAAAACCGCCTGGCAGGCTCGGCGACAAAGAATGTCAGGGGTGCAAGTACCAAGGACTGTCAGAGACCCACGCGAGCCAGAACGTGGGGGTCTAGAAGGCGCTGGAAAGAATCTCCACGTGTCGGGCAACGGTAGGTCGCCAATGTCTATAAATGCCCACCCCCAGGCTCTAGGGTCTGCTTCGGGCGAGCTTGGGCGCCTGCCGTGGACGATCTGCGTCGAGAGTTTTGACTCCCAGTATTTCACAAACGCCGGGCGGGCCGCGAGCATCAGCCACGAGCGATCTCCTTCCGGTACGAGCTTGCCTCACGCGGTCAGGGTCTGCTTCGGGCGAGCTTGGGCGCCTGCCGTGGGCGATCTGCGTCGAGAGTTTTGACTCCCAGTATTTCACAAACGCCGGGCGGGCCGCGAGCATCAGCCACGAGCGATCTCCTTCCGGTGTGAGCTTGCCTCACGCGGTCAGGGTCTGCTTCGGGCGAGCTTGGGCGCCTGCCGTGGGTGATCTACGTCGAGAGTTTTGACTCCCAATATTTCACAAACACCGGGCGGGTCGCGAGCATCAGCAACAAGCGATCTTCTTCCGGTGTGAGCTTGCCTCACGTGGTCAGGGTCTGCTTCGGGCGAGCTACGGGCAACTATCGTGGGTAATCTTGTGACTGGGGTATCGCTCCAAATCTCCAATGGTCGTTTTATCTTAAATGCGGTGTGAGGCTCGATGTTGATACAATAAATCTCATCATGAGATCCCGATCGACGCGAGACACGTGTCCCCTTCTCATTTGCTCCACTTCCTGTCAGTAAAGGATAGCGTCGGCGCCAGCGCAGCCTTTTCCACGCATGGCCCACGTGGCGCTTCGTTACTGGAAAGAAGCGAGCTGTCGCTTCAATAAACGTCACGTCGCCTCGCAGGGCGCGCTCGGGCATTAACTGCGGCCCGATTCACCCGCCTCTCGCCTGCCTATAAATAGGAGATGGGGGGGGTATTTCCCTTCCGCGCAAACAAGGAAACAGCTCTCCCTTCTTCCCCAATTTCTTGTTAGCTCGCTCTTCCTTTTTCCCTCATGGCCTCCGCTGCTGATGTCGCTGCTGCTGTTGCTGCTGCTGCCGCCGTCGCCCAAGCTTCTGAGCCCGCCGCTGAGAAAGCGGTGGTCTGGCTGCAAAACCCCGTCGGGGTGCCCGTCGGGGACAGTATCCGGGCAGCTATCGATCTCCCTCGGGAGATCCTCGTCACCGAGATGCCACTCTCGGGGAGGCCGCCACAGGGCACAGTAGCTTCTGTCGGGCTGCTGTGGTCTGGGCTGCGGTTCCCCCTGAGTCATCTCGCCGGGAAGCTTCTGGAGTTGACGGGGCTTTGCCCCGCCCAACTCTCAGGAAACTCCTGGGGTATACTCTACGGGCTGTCCCAGCTGGAGACCGCCCTGAAGGTGAGGATCCCACTGAGCTACTTGCTCAAGAAGCGGCCTGGCGAGGTGCTCCCCTTCTCCGCCATCGAGAACAAGGATCGCCACTGGAAGGATTATCCTTTCGTGGTGGTCGGCGACTGGTGCGGGCGGCACAGCGGAGTCCTGGCTCACCCCGGGGTTCCCGCGACGGCGGTCTTCCAGGAGATCTCCTTCTTCTGGGCGGGGAAGAAGAAATGCATCGTGCCAGATCGGGAGCGGTCTCTGGACGAGGCGTTCCTCCACTACCTCGGTGGGCGAACCCCGGAGAAGATCACCGCCCCGGACTTCGCCTTCCAACTGAAGGACGGGAAGACCGGCGCGATTCTGCCCAAGCAGAAGGTCGTCCGGAAGAAGAAGGACGGCCCCCCTCCCGCCGAAGGGACCAGCAAGGGGGCAGGGAGCTCGGGGGGTAACCCCCACAAGAAGGTGGTCCAGAGGCGGGCCTCGCCTATCCGCCTCAACGACCCTGACACAATTGAAATGCTCCGCCAGGAAGCGACCTCCGCACCTCCACCACCTCCCCGCCCGGACATCGGCACAGGTCAGCCATCCGCCCCGATCCCTAGTATCCATCGCAAGCTTCAATTCCTCGAGCCCGACGATCCGAACGTCGAACTCCTGCTATCCATGGCGGAGGTCGAATCCGGGATGGCTCGAATACTCATGGGCCACTTCCTAGGCGATTTGACAGTCCCTCTCCGTGTGGCAGTGATGACGCTGGAAATGGAGGGCCGCGGGAAGAAGAAAGCCAAGCGCGCGAGGCCCGTGCCTTCGAACGCCCAGGCGGAGCTGCGGTGAAAAGCACTGGAGGAGGCGGGCTTGGACTCGGAGCCCGATTGGACGGACTCCGAGGAGGAGGCATCGGGCTCCGAGGAGGAAGAGCCCGCCCCTCAACCTTCCCGGGCGGAGCCTGCCGCTTCCGCCCAAGTGGAGAAGCCCCCGGCTCCATCAGCTTCCGCACCAGGGGCGGGACCGAGCGGGCAGGAGCTTCCACCTCCCGCCGCCGGGGTAGGGGTCCAGCAGGGCGAATCCAACGCCACCGCTGCGACCTCTTCACCGGCAGCAGCTCCAGCACCCGTCCCTCTGGCCTCGCCTCCTGCAGAGTGCCAGGAGGGAGCGGGCTCCCAGCAGGGCCTGGGGGACCAGGTCTACAGGTCCCCTAGCTTTGTAGACATTGGCTCCGACTTCGAGTCCTCCAGCTCAGAGTCGGAGGCCAAAGGGGCCAGGGCGGACCCTCCGAGCCCGCCAGCAGCCGGAGCTTGCTGATGCGATCTAAACTAATCCTAAATTAAGGGCTAATTTGATCTAAATTATAACTCGCAAGTGCACGAATCGCTTGTAGAAGCGGTACATATTACGAGGTCGATCCCACAGGGATTGCTAATGAGGGAACTGTCTAATCTAGGGTTATTAACTATTTGCCTAAGCTACTTTAAAAGATAATTTTAATTAGAGTTGATTTGTTGTGAGATTAAAACAAACTAATTAAGGAAAGGAAAACAAACTAGTTACGGTAAGTCGAGTTTCAAGTGGAGAAGGTACTAAGGCATTCGAATCCACCTCGGTTATTCGTAGTTACTAGGTTTATTTAGATTCATTTATGCGAACGAGTAGCATGCGGGAATACGATTCCCGTGCTCGACTCGAGAATATGATCGTTAGGCTCTTAATTAGATTGAAGACATATGTATGATTCAATTTTCATGCAAAGATGTATTAGAACAGAGCATTAGATGTCTAACTAAAGCACAACTAATCAAGATTCTAAATTTTTGTTAAATAACATGCATTGATTACTACGATGATTCATCATAACGACAAATGATGCATGACATACTATGTGAGAGACTTCCATCATAATAATCCGATAATTGAATCAAATATTCGATTATGAGTGCATGGCATAGACAATATAAATAAACCTAATAATTATTCATAACTGGGGTTTCATCTAAGCCTTAGCAATGGATTTAGTTCATCATGGTTTGCACTACATCAAAAGTAAAAGAAGGGAAGAACAAGATACAGATCATGCTCGAAATGCGCCTTTGCTCTTCGTTGTCCTCCTCTCCGATCGATGCTCCTTCACTTCGACTCGGTTGCGGCACGACTTCGATGGTACGATGATGGCTCGAGCGATGGTACGATGGCGGCTCGGATGACGACTGACGGAGGATTCTCGGAGTTGGAAGCTAGGGTTCTCGGACTCAAGTGATGTAGCGAGTGTTGGGTGTGTGTTTTAAAACCACACCAAACATTGGGTTTTTAGTCCCATATCGGTAAGGGGAGAAATCCCCTACCAACATATAAGGATTTGCCCACTTCCCCCCACTAGTCATCACACTAGAGGAGGGGCTCTACTAGCCCACACACGCGCGCGCGTGTGTGTGCCGTGCCGAGCCGAGCCGGGCCGGGCCGGGCTTGGGCATGGGCTGGGCGGCGCGTGTGTGTGCGCCCGCGGACCCGGACACGATAGCACCTCCGAAATGGGCTGGCCCGCACCTGCCCCCTTTTTGTTTTTTGCTATTAAGTCCTCCCCCATTTATTAAATTCCTTTTTGGCTACTAGCCGTTTTGCATGCGACCCGTTGCTGCATGCGAGCCGTTACGAGACTGCTCTCTGCGAGCTGTAACGTGCGAGGTTAATGGGCTTAATCGCAGCCCATTAACCGCTCCCCTCTTTCAGCCTCCCATTAACAGCCCGAGGCCTATATAAGGCCCGGTGCAGCCATGGGATTTACACACTCCGAAAATCGGAATTCCTCCCTGCTTACTGCCTCTCTCTCTCTTTCATTCTCTCGTCGTGGTGCTGTGGTGCTGCCACTTTGCTCCGAAGAGACTCCCTCTCTCGGACCAAAGCTCTGCTGCGGTGCTGCCTCCCCGATTCGAGAAGATCGTCATCCGAATCACTGGGTTCCTGAAAGTTCACGAGGTTCGCAATACCTTCTTGAAGTCGTGCCGACGAGAAGGAGGTCGCCTGACCGGGGTCGTCATATCTCCGAGAACCATTGCCACGAGACCCGCATGAGGGGGGCAATAAGTTTCTTGGGACAGTGCCTAGCACGTTTCGACCACAGGCCAGAGTTTCTAACTCTACTTTTGTCCTATCCTTCTAATTAATCAATTTGCATCTAATAGAGAAACCTAAATAATTAGAGATAGATTATTTCTCTCTTTTAGAAAAGTTCGGCAAGGTGAATGACAGTTCCATAGAACCCGCTCTGCCTTGGCAAACAATTTCTAAAAGAAATTTTGTGACTTGTCCTTGTTTGCAAAATTAACATTTGCTAATCAATTTTAATATTAATAATTTGATTAAATCTCAAATTTGCTAGTTTAGAACGATTAGATTTCCAACAATCCAAGAAACTTATTGTTATAATTTAATCGTTCATAAGTTATTTGCTCACTAATCATCTGTTAGCCTATGTGATCATTTATTCGACGTTATTCCGTGCTACCTATTAGTTGCTACTAGTTACAAAATTATTTTCTACAAAAGTAAATTAGAAGCATAGATTATAGAAAAGACTAAAAGTCGTCATTGAAATATTCCACTACCTACGGTGTCTAGAAAGGCTTGTCAAACCGGCATTAAATTGCCCAAGGTAGCTTGGTATTTGAGCGAGCCTAGTGCTCCACCTCCTACCTGGAGCCCATCTGGCCGTTAGGATTTGGAAGTTTCATTTGGACTTCTAAAAGTCGAATCTATCTAGGTGTACTTTAAAATTGACAAAACTTGTTTTTCAATCCACAGATTTCAACTCCTAATTTTGGTCCGAAATGGCCTCACCAAACCGTGAAACCCTTAGTGCCAAACCCGAGAAGTTTGACGGGTCTAACTTCAAGAGGTGGCAAAACCAGATGCGATTCTGGCTAACCACACTTGGGTTACTGTCAGCCATAGGTGAAACCGCACCAGGAGTATCCAATGGGTCTAGCCAAACTCGTCGTACCCGAGCCTCCACTTCACAACCTGAACCTGAATCCACTTCTGGCATTCCCACTAGGACCCCAGAAGAAATCAACTACCATGGCCTACATAGGATCCTAGGGGCATTATCTGATGGATTATACGATATCTATTATACCATTCAAAACCCTAAGGACCTATGGGATACCCTAGAGCGTAAGTATGGCCTAGATGATGCTGGAGTAAAACGCTTCAAAGCGTCTGACTTCAACAGCTTCAAAATGGTAGACTCCAAACCCATGAATGATCAGATTCATGAGTTTGAAAACCTAGTCCAACACCTAAAAACGAATGGTTCCACTCTTGATAAAACCTTCCAAATAGCCTGCCTTATAGATAAACTACCTGCTTCTTGGTCTGAGTTTTCTAAGCACCTAAGTCATACCCAAGGTGACCTAACCCTAACTCAAGTTCTAAACTCTATTAGAATTGAGGAGCAACATAGGCTCAGGGAAAAGGGATCCTCTGAATCCAAACCCAAGGTCAACAATGTAGAGGGTCAACCGTCTAAACCATTCCAAAAACCTAGACATAAGTTCCAGAAGAAACCCTTCCACCCTAAGCCTAAGCCATATACCAAGAAGCCCTACCATAGCAACCATAACCCAAACCATCCCAAGGACCAAAAGAAGGAAGGAGTGCGTTGCTGCTACGTCTGCGGTCGGACCAATCACATGGCCAACCAATGCTTCTACAAGAAGACAGCACCACCTCCAAATCCAAGAAGAAATGGTCCAACGCCACCCGGCTCCCAAGTCAACATGGTGACCTCTGGAGCTGGCTCTTCTGGGACCGCTTTCAGGTCTGTTCTCTTCACCCCTGAAGTTAACATGACCTTTCAAGCATTTGATTGGTGGATTGACACAGGAGCTAACATTCATGTTTGCTCTGATCAATCTTTGTTTTCCACCTATCAGGTATCAGGTGGAGGAGCTGTAAGCATGGGGAACAATGCTGAGGCTCGTGTGCTAGGGATAGGACGAATCGACCTGAAGCTGACGTCGGAGAAGACCCTGACCCTGCGCGGAGTCCACCACGTTCCGAAGATTAGGAGGAACTTAATTAGTGGGTCCTTATTAGTCCAACAGGGCTATAAGCTTGTATTTGAGTCCAATAAGGTTGTAATCACCAAAGGAATGAATTTTATTGGAAAAGGATTTCTTTGTGATGGTTTGTTTAAATTGAATGTATTCAATCCCTCTTCTACTATTTTAAATGTTGAGTCTTCGGTCACTTGGCACCAAAGACTAGGTCATGTAAATTATAATTCAATTAAGAAACTCATGACCCTAAATATCATTCCCAAATCCGATACTAGGAATCTCGACAAGTGCGAGATATGCGTAGAAGCCAAACAACCTAAGAAATCTTTTAAAACCATCGATCGAGACTCCCATATACTTGAATTAATTCACAGCGATGTCTGTGATTCTGGGAAAACCTCGAGAGGTGGCAATAGATATTTTGTAACGTTCATAGATGACGCTTCAAAATATTGCCACCTATACCTTATTAAAACTAAGGATGAAGTACTCAGTAAATTTAAAATTTACAGAGCTCTGGTTGAAAACCAATTAGACGAATCCATTAAGATCCTTAGATCAGACCGAGGAGGGGAGTACACCTCAAATGAGTTAAGTGAGTACTGTGATGACTATGGAATACTCCATAAAGTCACAGCTTCTTACACTCCCCAATCCAACGGTGTAGCGGAGAGGAAAAATAGAACCCTAATGAACATGGTCAATTCCATGTTATTAAGCTCTGGAGCGCCAGAGAACTTGTAAGGGGAAGCCCTAATGACGGCTTGTTTTATCCTTAACCGCATTCCGTTCAAACATAATGACTTGACCCCATACGAAGTATGGAAACATAGGAAACCTAACTTAGAATACCTAAAAGTGTGGGGGTGCCTAGCTAAGGTAAAAATCCCTGATAACAAAAGGAAGAAGATAGGACCTAAGACTGTAGATGCCATCTTTATTGGCTACGCTTCAGAAAGTAACGCTAATCGTTTTTTAGTGTTTAACTCTGAAATAAGCGAAATAGCCAATAACACCATAATCGAAGCAAGAGATGCTTCATACTTCGAAAACATCTTTCTGTATAAGACTAGGATCAACACTAGGATTAATACCAATAACCAGGCCTCCAGTTCTAATCAGGTGACTCAGATCGAACCTGAAGTCCAATTAGAACCTGAAGACCAGACTGAACCGGTAACCCAAATCGAACCTAGGAGGAGTAAACATGCCCGTGTAGAGAAAGTCTTTGATGACTTCTATGCACTTATGGTGGAGAACTCCCCCTCCACCTATACAGATGCAATGAAGTCCATAGACTCACCTTTTTAGAAAGAAGCCATAGATAACGAGATCCAATCCATACTTCAAAACCATACCTGGGAACTCACCAATTTACCTCCTGGTTGTAAAACCATAGGATGTAAATGGGTGTTTAAGAAAAAGCTTAGACCCGACGGTACCATAGATAAATTGAAGGCACGACTTGTAGCCAAGGGCTTTACCCAAAAACCAGGGATAGACTACTTTGATGTCTACTCACCTGTCGCTAGGATAACCACGATTAGGATCCTCATCGCCTTAGCTTCAATATATAAGCTAGTCATACATCAAATGGATGTAAAGACTGCTTTCTTGAATGGCGACCTTAATGAGGAAATATACATGGACCAACCCGAGGGATTTACTGCACCTGGACAAGAGGGAAAGGTGTGTAAGTTAATTCGATCCCTCTATGGACTTAAACAAGCCCCAAAACAATGGCACATGAAATTCGATGAAGTTATCTTATCCTATGGATTTGATATCAATTCAACGGATGAATGTGTATACCATAAAGTAGATGGTAATAATATTGTCATTTTATGTTTGTATGTTGACGATATTCTGATATTCGGTTCAAACATACAAATCATAAATGATATCAAACAGTTTTTGTCCCAAAACTTTGACATGAAAGATTTAGGACAAGCCGACGTTATTTTGAACACTAAGATCATTAGGAAGAACAATGGTTTAGTGTTATCCCAATCCCACTATGTCGAGAAAATCCTTAGGAAATTTTACGATCCCGATTGCCAACCGGTATCCACACCATATGATCCAAATACCCATCTAACAAAGAATACTGGACTTCCTAGACTACAGAGCGAGTATGCTCAAATCATAGGATCGCTAGGTTTTCTAGCAAACTATACTCGACCCGATATCGCTTACGCGGTAAATAGACTTAGTCGTTATACGTCTAACCCGGATTTGTCCCATTGGAATGCGTTAGAAAGAATTTTTAGATATCTTAAGGGAACCATATCATTCGGTCTCCACTATAGTGGATATCCAGCTGTATTAGAGGGATACTCTGATGCTAACTGGATTAGTGACTCAATAGATATTAAGTCCACAACCGGATATGTATTCCTACTAGGAGGTGGAGCCATATCTTGGAAATCCACCAAACAGACCGTTATAGCTAGGAGTACTATGGAATCAGAAATGATAGCGCTAGATACCACTAGCACAGAAGCAGAATGGCTTCGAGATCTCCTATATGAGATCCCATTGATAGAAAAGCCTTTACCGGCTATATCTATCCATTGTGATTGTCGATCAGCTATTGATAAATGTAATCAAGAAAACGCTGACGTGAAAATAAATCGACATCTGAAAGTGAGACATAGATCTCTCAGATATAAGATGAAAAATCAAATAATTGCCCTAGACTTTGTTAGATCCGAAAAGAATTTGGCGGATCATCTAACTATGGGCCTATCTAGGACAGTGGTCTTAGAATCGTCGAGGGGGATGGGATTAAGCCCATAAGAAAAATCACCGCAGTGGGAACCCAACCTCACGGAGGTTCAATGGGTAGAAACAAACTGTAGTAGTGATTGAAAATGAGGAGCACTGAATAATGCTCCCGTCCCTATGACGTCAGTGCTTATTAAAAGCAAGGGGTAGGATGAGTTTTAAAACTCTTAATAAGTCCAAGACCCATGAGGCGGGGTGTCGCCTTGCTCACACCCCTATTAGGACTTACCTATATGTATGTCGTTGTGAGGCCGCAACTCTGGGACCAGGGCTGCTCCCTAGAAACATACAAGAAAAGATATATGCGCAAGGCCATTAATAGCGCAACCCGCTTAGAACCATCGAAAACTGTACTACGTGTACTACTTGTAGAAACCCGATAAATGAGACTGGTTCAAGGCGTAGTCCACCAAGTCCTCACGGATGTATACAACTGTACTAAGTGGAGGTTCAAACCGGAAGGTACCTACACCTACTGCGTAGTATAAGGAATCCAGCAAAGTCTTTTTACTTTACCTTTTGAATTTTTTAATTATTTAATATTTAGTGGTTTTAAACACATGTGGGGGATTGTTGGGTGTGTGTTTTAAAACCACACCAAACATTGGGTTTTTAGTCCCATATCGGTAAGGGGAGAAATCCCCTACCAACATATAAGGATTTGCCCACTTCCCCCCACTAGTCATCACACTAGAGGAGGGGCTCTACTAGCCCACACACGCGCGCGCGTGTGTGTGCCGTGCCGAGCCGAGCCGGGCCGGGCCGGGCCGGGCTTGGGCATGGGCTGGGCGGCGCGTGTGTGTGCGCCCGCGGACCCGGACACGATAGCACCTCCGAAATGGGCTGGTCCGCACCTGCCCCCTTTTTGTTGTTTGCTATTAAGTCCTCCCCCATTTATTAAATTCCTTTTTGGCTACTAGCCATTTTGCATGCGACCCGTTGCTGCATGCGAGCCGTTACGAGACTGCTCTCTGCGAGCTGTAACGTGCGAGGTTAATGGGCTTAATCGCAGCCCATTAACCGCTCCCCTCTTTCAGCCTCCCATTAACAGCCCGAGGCCTATATAAGGCCCGGTGCAGCCATGGGATTTACACACTCCGAAAATCGGAATTCCTCCCTGCTTACTGCCTCTCTCTCTCTTTCATTCTCTCGTCGTGGTGCTGTGGTGCTGCCACGTTGCTCCGAAGAGACTCCCTCTCTCGGACCAAAGCTCTGCTGCGGTGCTGCCTCCCCGATTCGAGAAGATCGTCATCCGAGTCGCTGGGTTCCTGAAAGTTCACGAGGTTCGCAATACCTTCTTGAGGTCGTGCCGACGAGAAGGAGGTCGCCTGACCGGGGTCGTCATATCTCCGAGAACCATTGCCACGAGACCCGCACGAGGGGGGCAATAAGTTTCTTGGGACAGTGCCTAGCACGTTTCGACCACAGGCCAGAGTTTCTAACTCTACTTTTGTCCTATCCTTCTAATTAATCAATTTGCATCTAATAGAGAAACCTAAATAATTAGAGATAGATTATTTCTCTCTTTTAGAAAAGTTCGGCAAGGTGAATGACGGTTCCATAGAACCCGCTCTGCCTTGGCAAACAATTTCTAAAAGAAATTTTGTGACTTGTCCTTGTTTGCAAAATTAACATTTGCTAATCAATTTTAATATTAATAATTTGATTAAATCTCAAATTTGCTAGTTTAGAACGATTAGATTTCCAACATTTCCAACAGCGAGATCTAGGTTCGATGGTGTGATAGGTTTTGTTTTCTTGTAGGTGGTCGATGGCCGGCGTAGGTTGGTGATGAGAGCCCCCAAAGCTCCTTTGTTTTCCCGAGCCCCCCCCCCCCCCCCCTTATATAGGAGAGAGAGAGAGTCCAGGATAGGTGGAGAGAAAGTCGGGTACGACAGGGGTCGATCGGGTGGAGGTGATCACGTTTGGTTATGAGAATCTGGCCGGTGGATGTGGAATGGACGGCTGGGTGTAAGGAATGCATGCATGGTGGGTTCGGTGCAATGTAGGGCTGTGATGGATTGCATGGCTCTCGGATGGCTGTGATCTGGTCGAGCAGGAGGAGTCGGATGGAGCTGTTATGGAAGGAGATAGAGAGAGAAAATCAAGGATATCGGATTGGGAACGCAGGGGTTCTCGGTACAGCTGGGTTCGCATGGGCTTTGCTAAGTGGGGCGGCTAGAGAGAGAAGATCGGGCTAGAGAGAGGTGGGCTGGGCGGTTAAGAAAAGAGAGGGAATTAGAGAGAGAAAATCAAGGAGGGAGAGAGGGACGTTCGGTGGAGAAAAACTAGGGAGAGAGAGCTGGGCGGCTGGGCCTGATCGGGTAAGGAAGAGAGAGAGATAAGTTCGGCTGGGTCCGGTTTTAGAGAGAGAAAGGAGAGAAAGAAACGGAAGAGAGAGAGAGTGGATCCCGGGTGTTTGTTATCGGGTTGAGAGATGCATGGATGGGAGAGGAAACGGATCGGACGGCTGCATGGATAGGAGAGGAAACGGATGGCTGTGATTAGGTGCAGCTGGTTCGGTTGAGAGAAAATAGGGAGCAGATGGCCCGGGTGGAAAGGACGGCTGTGATTGGGTTCTGAGTTTGGGTTTTGAGACAGAGAAACTGAGCGGTTGAGATGGAGGGATCCGGTTAGAGAAAAAGGTGCGCGGCTGGATGCCATCGAGTCCGGGGCCGGGTCTGATTCACGGGATGGATCGGACGGCTGGAATTTGGACTTCGGTTTTGATGGGCTTGGGTATTGGTCTGAGTTGCATGTGATTGGGCGGCTGGGATTCACACACAAATTGTTGCATGCTCCATGGATGCAAGGGCTTGCATACATGGGGATGGCTGGGATTGATTTGTAGGGACGGCTGCGATTACATCAGCAAGAGAGAAATACATGGGTATACATTGGGAATGGGGGTGCTCATGCATGGGACCTGAGTGTAATGGAGTGCGGGTAGAGCTTGGGTGCTAGGGACGGCCGGGATTAATTGGGACTAAAAAGAAATTAGAGAAATCGGAAAGAAGGGGCTCGAGTACAGCTGGGTATATGGCCAGCCGGGATGAGGCTTGGGCGACCGTGATTTGGTGCATGCATTGATGGGTATGGCGAAGGGTTGCAAGGCATGACCGGTCGGTTAGGGAATGGACGGCTATGATCAGCCCATGCACTGATGGTTGTGGATGTGGAGATATGGATGGGTAAGGGTCTTCGATGGTATCTGTTTAGGGGTGGTCATCCAGGGGTTTCATCATTCGAACCATCTGAGCTCGTCAACTTACGACATTCCATTTGCATGCGTGTATTCCTTCTCTAATTTGAATCAAGCACTGCATCGGTCGGCTTGTTGAAGTCTTTTCTCCTCAGAATCATCGCAATTATTCGTTTTCATCGTTCTTCAGAATTGGCCTCCAACGAGTTGTACATCCTCCATCGGAGAGCCGTGAGAGTATCCACAGCTTGGTCATATCGCTCTTGAGGTGACTGCATCGAAAACCGGATCAATTTCTTGAAAAACACACATGAAATGACGCTTATCAGATTCAAACGCGATTATCGATAAAAGGATAATTTGGACTTCCGGGCTTCGTACTTTTCATGCATGCAATGTATGAGAGCGAACCAATATGTCGTTGGGTTCGTATGAAGGTCTACTATATCATGGTGCAAAGAAACTCATGTAGTTTATGTGTATTATGAAAGGTTTACGTAAGAAACTGACGCTATGTGCATAATAAAGAAGGGATAATTCGCACCAAATGGACGCTCAACACATGCCCGGGGGAGGTGCCAGCCCCCACTCCTTCTCCCGGTGTGCCTCCTCCTACCGAAGCTCCGGGGGGTCCCAGCGCGGGCTCCTCTGCGGAAGAGGGGAGGGCGCCCTACTACGTGCGGCAGCTGTTGGGCCGCAACGTCTTCGCCCGAGCCCCCTTCGCTTCCAGAAGCGAACGCCTGGCCGAGGTACCTCTTACTCTCTCTACCCTTACGCCAAAATGTTAATTTTCACTAACTTTTTCATCTTCCTTATACAGGCGGAGAAACAGAGCCAGGCACTGGCCGCGGAGGTCGCTGGGGCCAGGAAAGCACTGGCCGCCTTGTTCGACGATTCCCTTCGGGGGTCCGAGCGCAAGGTGGACGAGCACATTCACGAGCTCCAGCGGGCTACGCACGCCGTGACGCTGAAAGAGGCGGAGGAGCTTCGGCAGAGGGTCGCGACCCTCGTGTCGGGTATGGCCGAACTGGAGATGGCCCAGCTCAAGACGTCCGACGACCTCCGAAAGGTCACGACGGAGCGGGACGAGGCTGTGACCGCCAGAGAGACCGCCAGGAAGGAGGCGGCTGAACTTCAGGGCGAGGTCGCTGCTCTGAAGGCAGAGATCGCCGCTATGAAGGAGACGCACGCCGAAGGCCTTCGGGCTCAACAAGGTCGCCCCCAAGCTCAGCTGGACGATCTCCTCAAGAAGGGCGCCCTGGCCGCTGTGGAAAAATACAAGACCGAGAGGTCGAAGAAACGGCGCCGAGGAGATGACAGCGGGGCAGAGACCAGCAAGCCTTGAGCTCGCGAATTTTGTAACTTTTCATTTTGATCAATAAAATCTTCATCTTTTTGAGCCCGCCTCTGTATCTTATTCTTCTGTGTTTCTTTTCTTTTCTGCGAGTCCGCTCATGGGTCTGCTCCAAAACCTTTCGCAGCGGCCTTGAGGGTCATACCCCGGGCGAGGCAGCTAATTCGATTCAACCATTTTATTTTAAAATATATGCAAACGAAAAACTCGGCATGCTCGCTAAAACTCGATATAGTCTCTGAGCCCGGAAAAGATAAGCGAACCAAATAACTTCAAAAACTTCCCTATACTCAGAGACTTAAATCATTTTTATTTTGGAAGAAAACTAATAAGTGCTAGCTGGCCCCTGCCCGGTTAAATTCCCCCGAAGGTCCTGTTCACCGGACACGCCCTTAGAGGGGTTACCAAGGGAAGTTCGGGCTACCTGAAAGGGTGGTCGCCCTTCTCAAGTTTCCCTAATTCGCGCCAGGATGCTTCCATTCATGGTAGGTGAACACGAAGGATCCTGGTTAGGTTTTGAGTCCACTAAACAGCGGACTACCCTGGAAATCTCAAGGTCGCTCATTTGCGGCCTTTGAGGATTCCAGTCTTGCTTTAAGTCCGCACAACGGCGGACTACCCCGGGAATCTCAAGGTCGCCTACTGGCGGCCTCTGAGGGTCCCGGTCTAGCTTTAAGTCCGCACGACGGCGGACTGCCCCGGGAATCTCAAGGTCGCCTACTGGCGGCCTCTGAGGGTCCCGGTCTTGCTTTAAGTCCACACGACGGCGGACTGCCCTGGGAATCTCAAGGTCGCTAACTGGCGGTTTCTGAGGGCCCCGGTCTTGCTTTAAGTCCGCACGATGGCGGACTGCCCCGGGAATCTCAAGGTCGCCTACTGGCGGCCTCTGAGGGTCCCGGTCTTGCTTTAAGTCCGTACGACAATGGACTGTACTTTTCTGAAGATCATACGTGCTCCTGCTACGTCGAGCTTCCGGGCTGACTTCTTTGGTGAAACCGCCATCGTTCATTCATAATTTCTTCAGAAAACGACTTACAAAAACCCACTGGTCTTATGCATAAAATTTTCGGAGGTGCAGGTACCCGCAAAGCAACGGGCAGGCCGAAGCCACGAATCGCATAATCCTGGACAACCTCAAGAAGAGGTTGGAAGGAAAATAGGGACTGTGGGAGCAGGAGCTCGATGGAGTCGTACGCCGCACGGACCAGCGAAAAATATCCCCAAACATAATCCATTCGTAATCTATTCTAATTCATTCGCACAAATGTATCCATTCTAATTCATTCTCACAAATGTAACCTTTCTAATTCATTTGTATGATCCATTCTAATTCATTCGTATGATCCATTCTAATCCATTCGTACAATCCATTCTAATCCATTCGTCCGATCCATTCAAATTCATTCGTACGATGCAATCTAATTCATTCGCACAAATGTATCTATTCTAATTTATTCGTACGATCCATTCTAATCCATTCGTACGATCCATTCTAATTCATTCACATGATGTATTCTAATTCATTCGTACGATTCATTCTAATTCATTCGTACAATGCGTTCTAATTCATTCGTTCTATCCATTCTAATTCATTCGTACGATCCATTCTAATTCAGTCGTATGAATGTATCCATTTTAATTCATTCGTACGATCCATTCTAATTCATTCGTACGATCTAATTCATTCGTACGATCCACTCTAATTCATTCATACGATCCATTCTAATTTATTCGCACGAATAAATTAGAATGGATCGTGCGAATGAATTTGAATGGATTGCACGAATTGAATTAGAATGGATCATACGAATGAATTAGAATGGATCGTGCGAATGAATTACAATTGATCATACGAATGAATTAGAATGGATCGTACGAATGAATTAGAATGGATCGTGCGAATGAATTAGAATGGATCGTACGAATGAATTAGAATGGATCGTACGAATGAATTAAAATGGATACATTTGTGCGAATGAATTAGAATGGATCATACGATCTAATTAGAACGGATCGTACGAATGAATTAGAATGGATCGTACGAATGAATTAGAATGGATAGTGCGAAAGAATTAGAATGGATCGTACGAATAAATTAGAAAGGATTGTACGAATGAATTAGAATAGATCGTGCGAATGAATTAGAATGGATCGTACGAAAGAATTAGAATGTATCGTACGAATGAATTAGAATGGATCATACGAATGAATTAGAATCGATCGTGCGAATGAATTAGAATGGATCGTACGAATGAATTAGAATGGATCGTGCGAATAAATTAGAATGAATCGTACGAATGAATTAGAATAGATCGTGCGAATAAATTAGAATGGATCATACGAATGAATTAGAATAGATCGTACGAATGAAGTAGAATGGATACATTTGTGCGAATGAATTAGAATGGATATATTTGAACGATCCATTCTAATTCATTCGTACGATCCATTCTAATCCATTCTAATTCATTCGTACGATCCATTCTAATTCATTCGCACGATCCATTCTAATTCATTCGTACGATCCATTCAAATTCATTCGTACGAATGAATAGAATGGATCGTACGAATAAATTAGAATGGATACATTTGTACGATCCATTCTAATTCATTCTCACAAATGTAACTATTCTAATTCATTCGTACGATCCATTCTAATTCATTCCTACGATCCATTCTAATTCATTCGCACGAATGTATCCATTCTAATTCATTTGCACGATCCAATCTAATTCATTCCTATGATCCATTTTAATCCATTCGTACGATCCATTCTAATCCATTCGAATGAATCGTACGAATGAATTAGAATAGATCGTAGGAATGAATTAGAATGGATCATACGAATGAATTAGAATGGATCGTGCGAATGAATTAGAATGGATCATACGAATGAATTAGAATGGATACATTTGTGTGAATGAATTAGAAAGGATCGTACGAATGAATTAGAATGGATCGTACGAACGAATTAGAATGGATCATATGAACGAATTAGAATGGATCGTACGAATGAATTAGAATGGATACATTCGAGCGAATGAATTAGAATGGATCGTACGAATGAATTAGAATGGATCATAGAAATGAATTAGAATGGATCGTGCAAATGAATTAGAATGGATACATTCGTGCGAATGAATTAGAATGGATCGTAGGAATGAATTAGAATGGATCGTACGAATGAATTAGAATGGTTACATTCGTGCGAATGAATTAGAATGGATCGTACGTATCGATTGGAATGGATAGTGCAAATGAATTAGAATGGATCGTGCGAATGAATTAGAATGGATCGTGCGAATGAATTAGAATGGATCATATGAAAGAATTAGAATGGATCGTACGAATGAATTAGAATGAATCGTATGAAAGAATTAGAATGGATCGTACGAATGAATTAGAATGAATCGTACGATCCATTCTAATTCATTCTCACAAATGTAACCTTTCTAATTCATTTGTACGATCCATTCAAATTCATTCTAATTCATTCGTATGATCCATTCTAATTCATTCGTACGATCCATTCTAATCCATTCGTACGATCCATTCTAATCCATTCGTACGATCCATTCTAATTCATTCGCACGAATGTAACCATTCTAATTCATTCGTATGATCCATTCTAATTCATTCGTACGATTCATTTTAATTCATTCGTATGAGCTATTCTAATTCATTCGTACGATCCATTCTAATTCATTCGTATGATCCATTGTAATTCATTCATACAATCCATTCAGATTCATTCACACAAATGTATCCATTCAAATTCATTCGTACGATTCATTCTAATTAATTCGCACGATCCATTCTAATTCAGTCGTATGAATGTATCCATTTTAATTCATTCGTACGACCCATTCTATTCATTCGTACGAATGAATTTAAATGGATCATACAAATGAATTAGAAAGGTTACATTCATGAGAATGAATTAGAATGGATACATTTGTGCGAATGAATTGGAATAGATTAGAATGGATCGTACGAATGGATTAGAATCCGTTCTATTCATTTGTATGATCCATTCTAATTCATCGCACGATCCATTCTAATTCATTCTCACGAATGTAACCTTTCTAATTCATTTGTATGATCCATTCTAATTCATTCGCACGATCAATTCTAATTCATTCGTACGATCCATTCTAATTCATTCGCTCGAAGTATCCATTCTAATTCTTTCGTACGATCCATTCTAATTCGTTCATACGATCCATTCTAATTCGTTCGCACGATCCATTCTAATTCATTCGTACGATCTATTCAAATTCATTCGCACGATCCATTCTAATTCACTCGCACAAATGTATCTATTCTAATTCATTCGTACAATGCGTTCTAATCCATTCGTACAATCCATTCTAATCCATTCGTACGATCTATTCTAATTCATTCCCACGAATGTAACCATTCTAATTCATTCATATGATCCATTCTAATTCATTCGTACGATCCATTATAATTCATTCGTATGATCCATTCTAATTCATTCGTACGATCCATTCTAATTCGTTTGCATGAATGTATCCATTCTAATTTATTCGTACGATCAAGTCTAATTTATTCGTACGATCCATTCTAATTCATTCGCACGAATATATCCATTCTAATTCATTCGTACGATCCATTCTAATGAATTGTACGATCCATTCTAATTCATTCTCACAAATGTGACCTTTCTAATTCATTCGTACGATCCATTCTAATTCATTCGCTCGAATGTATCCATTCTAATTTATTTGTACGATCCATTCTAATTCATTCACACGAATGTAACCATTCTAATTCATTTGTACGATACATTCTAATTCATTCCTACGATCCATTCTAATTCATTCGCACGAATGTATCCATTCTAATTCATTTGCACGATCCATTCTAATTCATTCGTACGATCCATTCTTATTTATTCATACGATCCATTCTAATTCATTCGTACGATCCATTCTAATTCATTCGTATGATCCATTCTAACTCATTTGGTGGATCCATTCTAATTCATTCGTATGATCCATTCTAATTCATTCGCACGATCCATTCTAATTTATTCATACGATCCATTCTAATTCATTCCTATGATCCATTCTAATTCATTCGCACGAATGTATCCATTCTAATTCATTTGCACGATCCATTCTGATTCATTCCTTTGATCCATTCTAATTCATTCATACGATCCATTCTAATTCATTTGATCGAATGTATCCATTCTAATTAATTCGTACGATCCATTCTAATTCATTCGTATGATCCATTCTAATTCTTTTGTACGATCCATTCTAATTCATTCGCACGATCTATTCTAATTCATTCGTACAATCCATTCTAATTCATTCGTATGATCCATTCTAATTCATTCGCACTATCCATTCTAATTCATTCGTACGATTCATTCTAATTCATTCGTATGATCCATTCTAATCCATTCGTACGATCCATTCTAATTCATTCATACAAATGAATTAGAATGGATCACACGAATGAATTAGAATGGATAGTGCGAATGAATTAGAATGGATCGTATGAATGAATTAGAATGGATTATACGAATGAATTAGACTATATCGTGCGAATGAATTAGAATGGATCGTACGAAAGAATTAGAATGGATCATACGAATGAATTAGAATGGATCATACGAATGAATTAGAATGGATCGTACGAATGGATTAAAATGGATCATACGAATGAATTAGAATGGATCGTACGAAAGAATTAGAATGGATCGTACGAATGAATTAGAATGGATCGAACGAATGAATTAGAATGGATACATTCGAGCGAATGAATTAGAATAGATCCTAGGAATGAATTAGAATGGATCATACGAATGAATTAGAATGGATCGTGCGAATGAATTAGAATGGATTGTACGAATGAATTAGAATGGATATATTCGTGCGAATGAATTAGAATGGATCGGACGAATGAATTAGAATGGATCGTACGAATGAATTAGAATGGATCGTGCGAATGAATTAGAATGAATCGTACGAATGTATTAGAATGGATACATTCGTGCGAATGAATTAGAATGGATCGTACGAATGAATTAGAATGGATCGTGCGAATGAATTAGAATGGATCGTACGAATGAATTAGAATGGATCGTGCGAATGAATTAGAATGGATCGTACGAATGAATTAGAATGGATACATTTGTGCGAATGAATTAGAATGGATCGTACGAATGAATTAGAATGGATCGTACAAATGAATTAGAATGGATACATTTGTACGAATGAATTAGAATGGATCTTGCGAATGAATTAGAATGGATCGTACAAATGAATTATAATGGATCGTACGAATGAATTAGAATGGATCTTGCGATTGAATTAGAATAGATCGTACGAATGAATTAGAATGGATACATTCGTGCGAATGAACTAGAATGGATACATACATTCATGCGAATGAACTAGAATGGATCGTATGAATGAGTTAGAATGGATCGTATAAATGAATTAGATTAGAATGGATCGTGTGAATGAATTAGAATGGATTGTACGAATGAATTAGAATGGATACATTCGTGTGAATGAATTAGAATGGATCATACGAATGAATTAGACTGAATTGTACGAATGAAGTAGAATGGATCGTACGAATGGATTAGATTGGATCGTACGAATGAATTAGAATGGATCGTACGAATAGATTAGAATGGATCGTACGAATGAATTAGAATTGATCATGTGAATGAATTTCAATGGATCGTACGAATGAATTAGAATGGATTGAACGAATGAATTAGAATGGATACATTCGAGCGAATGAATTAGAATAGATCGTAGGAATGAATTAGAATGGATCATACGAATGAATTTGAATGGATCGTGCGAATGAATTAGAATGGATTGTATGAATGAATTAGAATGGATACATTCGTGCGAATGAATTAGAATGGATCGGACGAATGAATTAGAATGGATCGTACGAATGAATTAGAATAGATCGTGCGAATGAATTAGAATGAATCGTACGAATGCATTAGAATGGATCGTACGAATGCGTTAGAATAGATCGTACGAATTAATTTGAATGGATTGTACGAATGAATTAGAATGGATCGTACGAATGAATTAGAATGGATGATACAAATAAATTAGAAAGGTTATCTTCATGAGAATGAATTAGAATGGATCGTACAAATGAATTAGAAAGGATCATGCGAATGAATTTGAATGGATCGTACGAATGAATAAGAATGGATCGTACGAATGAGTTAGAATGGATCGTACGAATGTATCCATTCTAATTCATTCATACGATCCATTCTAATTCGTTCATATGATCCATTCTAATTCGTTCGTACGATCCATTCTAATTTGTTCGTACGATCCATTCTAATTCATTCGCACGATACATTCTAATTCATTCGCACGATCCATTCTAATTCTTTCGTATGATCCATTCTAATTCATTCGCACGAATGTATCCATTCTAGTTCATTCGTACGCTCCATTCTAATTCATTTGTAAGCTCCATTCTTATTCATCGCACAAATATATCCATTCTAATTCATTCGTACGATCCATTCTAATTCATTCGCACGATCGATTCTAATTCATTCGTGTGATCCATTCTAATTCATTCGTACGATCCATTCTAATTCTTTCGTACGATCCATTCTAAATCATTCGAACGATCTATTCTAATTCATTCGTACAATCCATTCTAATTCATTCGTACGATCCATTCTAATTCATTCGCACTATCCATTCTAATTCATTCGTACGATCCATTCTAATTCATTCGTACGATCCAATCTAATTCATTCGCTCGAATGTATCCATTCTAATTCATTCGTACGATCCATTCTAATTTGTTCATACGATCCATTCTAATTCGTTCGTACGATCCATTCTAATTCATTCGTACGATCCATTCTAATCCATTCGTACGATCCATTCTAATTCATTCGTACAAATGAATTAGAATGGATCGTACGAATGAATTAGAATGGATTGTGCGAATGAATTAGAATGGATCGTATGAATGAATAAGAATGGATCGTACGAATGAATTAGAATGGATCGTGCAAATGAATTAGAATGGATACATTCGTGCGAATGAATTAGAATGGATCGTGCGAATGAATTAGAATGGATCATACGAATGAATTAGAATGGATATATTTGAACGAATAAATTAGAATGGATTATACGAATGAATTAGAGTGGATCGTACGAATGAATTAGAATGGATCGTGCGAATGAATTAGAATCGATCGTACAAATGAATTAGAATGGATCGTACGAATGAATTAGATCGTACGAATGAATTAGAATGGATCGTACGAATGAATTAAAATGGATACATTCATACGACTGAATTAGAATGGATCGTGCGAATTAATTAGAATGGATCGTACGAATGAATTTGAATGGATACATTTGTGCGAATGAATCTGAATGGATTGTATGAATGAATTACGATGGATCGTACAAATGAATTAGAATGGACCATACGAATGAATTAGAATAGCTCATACGAATGAACTAGAATGAATCGTACGAATGAATTAGAATGGTTACATTCGTGCGAATGAATTAGAATAGATCGTACGAATGAATTAGAATGGATCGTATGAATAAATTAGAATGGATCGTGCGAATGAATTAGAATGGATCGTACGAATGAATTAGAATGGATCCACCGAATGAGTTAGAATGGATCATACGAATGAATTAGAATGGATCGTACGAATGAATTAGAGGTGATTGAGCGAATGAATTAGAATGGATCTTATGAATGAATAAGAATGGATCGTACGAACGAATTAGAATGGATACATTCATGCGAATGAATTAGAATGGATTCTTTCTAATTCATTCGCACGATCCATTCTAATTCATTCGTACGATCCATTCTAATTCATTCGCACGATCCATTCTAATCTATTCGTACGATCCATTCTAATTCATTCGCTCGAATGTATCCATTCTAATTCATTCGTTCGATCCATTCTAATTCATTCGTACGATCCATTCAAATTCATTCGCACGATCCATTCAAATTCATTCGCATGATACATTCTAATTCATTCGTACGATCCATTCTAATTCATTCTCACGAATGTAACCTTTCTAATTCATTTGTATGATCCATTCTAATTCATTCGTACGATCCAATCTAATTCATTCGCACGAATGTATCTATTCTAATGCATTTGTACGATTCATTATAATTCATTCGCACGATCCATTCTTATTCATTCGTACGATCCATTCTTATTCATTCATACGATCCATTCTAATTCATTTGTACGAATAAATTAGAATGGATCGTACGAATGGATTAGAATGGATCGTGCGAATGAATTAGAATGGATCGTACGAACGAATTAGAATGGATCGTATGAACGAATTAGAATGGATCGTACAAATGAATTAGAATGGATACATTCGAGCGAATGAATTAGAATGGATCGTACGAATGAATTAGAATGGATCATAGTAATGAATTAGAATGGATCGTATGAACGAATTAGAATGTATCGTACGAATGAATTAGAATGGATACATTCGAGCGAATGAATTAGAATGGATCGTACGAATGAATTAGAATGGATCGTACAAATGAATTAGAAAGGTTACATTCGTGAGAATGAATTAGAATGGATCGTACGAATGAATTAGAATGGATCATGCGAATGAATTTGAATGGATCGTACGAATGAATTAGAATGGATCGAACGAATGAATTAGAATGGATACATTTGAGCGAATGAATTAGAATGGATCATATGAATGATTTAGAATGGACCGTGCGAATGAATTAGAATGGATCGTGCGAATGGATTAGAATGGATCGTACGAATGGATTAGAATTGATCGTACGAATGGATTAGAATGGATCGTGCGAATGAATTTGAATGGATCGTGCGAATGAATTAGAATGAATCCATTCTAATTCATTTGTATGATCCATTCTAATCCATTCGTACGATCCATTCTAATCCATTCGCATGATCCATTCTAATACATTCGTACGATCCAATCTAATCCATTCGCACGAATGTAACCATTCTAATTCATTCGTACGATCCATTCTTATTCATTCCTACGATCTATTCTAATTCGTTCGCTTGAATGTATCCATTCTAATTCATTGGTTCGATACATTCTAATTCATTCGTACGATCCATTCAAATTCATTAGCATGATCCATTCTAATTCATTCGTACGAATCATTCTAATTCATTCTCACGAATGTAACGTTTCTAATTCATTTGTATGATCCATTCTAATTCTTTCGTACGATCCATTCTAATACATTCGTACAATCCATTCTAATCCATTCATACGATCCATTCTAATCCATTCGTATGATCCATTCTAATCCATTCGTACGATCCATTCTAATTCATTCTCACAAATATAACCTTTCTAATTCATTGGTACGATCCATTCTAATTCATTCGTACGATCTATTCTAATACATTCGCATGATCCATTCTAATCCATTCGTACTATCCATTCTTTTTTCATTCGCACAAATGTAACTATTCTAATTCATTTGTACGATCCATTCTAATTCATTCCTGCGAACCATTTGTATGATCCATTCTAATCCATTCGCACAAAGGTATCCATTCTAATCCATTCGTACGATCCATTCTAATCCATTCGTACGATCCATTCTAATTCATTCGTATGAATGTATCCATTCTAATTCATTCGTACGATCCATTCTAATTCATTCTACGATCTATTCTAATTTATTCGCTCGAATGTATCCATTCTAATTCATTCGTTCGATCCATTCTAATTCATTCGTACGATCCATTCAAATTCATTCGCATGATCCATTCTAATTCATTCGTACGATCCATTCTAATTCATTCTCACGAATGTAACCTTTCTAATTCATTTGTATGATCCATTCTAATTCATTCGTATGATCCATTCTAATTTATTCGTATGATCCATTCTAATTTATTCATACGATCCATTCTAATTTATTCACACAATCCATTCTAATTCATTCGTACGATCCATTCTAATTCATTCATTTGATCCATTCTAATTCATTCGTACGATCCATTCTAATTCATTAGTACGATCCATTCTTATTCATTCATACGATCCATTCTAATTCATTCGCTCAATCCATTCTAATTCATTCGTACGATCCAATCTAATTCATTCGCACGATCCATTCTAATTCATTCGTACGATCCATTCTAATTCATTCGCATGAATATATCTATTCTAATTCATTCGTATGATCCATTCTAATTTATTCGCACGATCTATTCTAATTCATTCGTACGATCCATTCTAATTCATTCGTACAATCCATTCTAATTTATTCGTACGATCCATTCGAATTTATTCGTTCAAATATATCCATTCTAATTCATTCGTACGATCCATTCTAATTCATTAATACGATCCATTCTAATTCATTCGTATGCTCCATTCTTATTCATCGCACAAATGTATCCATTCTAATTCATTCGTACGATCCATTCTAATTCATTCACATGATCGATTCTAATTCATTCGTATGATCCATTCTAATTTATTCGTACGATCCTTTCTAATTCTTTCGTACGATCCATTCTAATTCATTCGCACGATCTATTCTAATTCATTCGTACAATCCATTCTAATTCATTCGTACGATCCATTCTAATTCATTCGCACAAATGTATCCATTCTAATTCATTCGTACGATCCATTCTAATTCATTCGCACGATCCATTCTAATTCATTCGTACGATCCATTCTAATTCATTCGCACAAATGTATCCATTTTAATCCATTCATACGATCCATTCTAATTCATTCGGACAAACCATTCTAATTCATTCGTACGATCCATTCTAATTCGTTCGTATGATCCATTCTAATTGATTCACACGAATGTATCCATTCTAATTCATTTGCACGATCCATTCTAATTCATTCGTACGATCCATTCTAATTTATTCATACGATCCATTCTAATTCATTCGCACGATCCATTCTAATTCATTCGTACGATCCATTCTAATTCATTCGCACGAATGTATCCATTCTAATTCATTCGTACAATCCATTCTAATTCATTCGTACGATCCATTCTAATTCATTCCTATGATCCATTCGCACAAATGTAACCTTTCTAATTCATTTGTACGATCCATTCTAATTCATTCGTACGATCCATTCCAATTCATTCGTACGATCCATTTTTATTCATTCATACGATCCATTCTAATTCATTCGCACAATCCATTCTAATTCATTCGCATGAATGTAACCATTCCAATTCATTCGTACAATCCATTCTAATTCATTCATACAATCCAGTCTAATTCATTCGCACGAATGTATCCATTATAATCAATTCGTACGATCCATTCTAATTCATTCGTATGATCCATTCGTATTCATTCGCACGATCCAGTCTAATTCATTCTCACGAATGTAACCTTTCTAATTCATTTGTACGAACGAATTAGAATGGATCATATGAACGATTTAGAATGGATCGTACGAACGAATTAGAATGGATCGTATGAATGAATTAGAATGGATCGTACGAATGAATTAGAATGGATTAGAATAGATCGTGCGAATGAATTAGAATGGATAGTGTAAATGAATTAGAATGGATCGTACAAATGAATTCCAATGGATACATTTGTGCGAATGAATCTGAATGGATCGGACGAATGAATTAGAATGGATCGTACGATTGATTCTAATTCATTCGTACGATCTATTCAAATGCATTCGTACGATTCATTCTAATTCATTCGCACGATCCATGTACTAATGAATTAGAATAGATCGTGTGAATGAATTAGAATGCATCGTACGAATGAATTAGAATAGATCGTAGGAATGAATTAGAATGGATCGTACGAATGAACTAGAATGGTTACATTCGTGCGAATGAATTAGAAAGGATCGTATGAACGAATTAGAATGGATCGTATGAATTAGAATGGATACATTTGTGCGAATGAATTAGAATGGATCGTACGAATGGATTAGAATGGATCGTACGAATGGATTAGAATGGATGTGCAAATGAATTAGAATGGATTGCACGAATGTATCCATTCTAATCCATTCGTACGAATGGATTAGAATGGATCATACAAATGAATTAGAATGGATCGTGCGAATGAATTAGAATGGATCGTATGAATAAATTAGAATGGATCGAACGAATGAATTAAAATGGATACATTTGTGCGAATGAATTAGAATGGATAATACGATTGAATTAGAATGGATCGTACGAATGAATTAGAATGGATCATGCGAATGAATTTGAATGGATCGTACGAATGAATTAGAATGGATCGAACGAATGAATTAGAATGGATACATTCGAGCGAATGAATTAGAATGGATCATATGAATGGATTAGAATGGATCGTACTAATGAATTAGAATGGATTCATACAAATGAATTAGAAAGGTTACATTCGTGAGAATGAATTAGAATGGATCGTACGAATGAATTAGAATGGATACATTCGAGCGAATGAATTAGAATGGATCGTAGGAATGAATTAGAATGGATCGTACGAATGAATTAGAATGGATACATTCGTGCGAATGAATTAGAATGGATCGGACGAATGAATTAGAATGGATCGGACGAATGAATTAGAATGGTTACATTCGTGCGAATGAATTAGAATGGATCGTACGAAAGGATTAGAATGGATCGTACGAATGGATTAGAATGGATCGTACGAATGAATTAGAATTGATCGTACAAATGAATTAGAAAGGTTACATTTGTGAGAATGAATTAGAATGGATCGTATGAATGGATTAGAATGGATCGTACGAATGGATTAGAATGGATCGTGCGAATGAATTAGAATGAATCGTACGAATGCATTAGAATGGATACATTCGTGCGAATGAATTAGAATGGATCGTACGAATGAATTAGAATGGATACATTCATGCGAATTAATTAGAATGGATCGTAGGAATGAATTAGAATGGATCGTAGGAATGAATTAGAATGGTTACATTCGTGCGAATGAATTAGAATGGATCGTACGAATGGATTAGAATGGATCGTACGTATGGATTAGAATGGATCCTACAAATGAATTACAAAGGTTACATTTGTGAGAATGAATTAGAATGGATCGTACGAATGAATTAGAATGGATCGTACGAATTGATTAGAATGGATCGTACGAATGGATTAGAATGGATCGTACGAATGAATTAGAATGGATCATACAAATGAATTAGAAAGGTTACATTCGTGAGAATGAATTAGAATGGATCGTACGAATGAATTAGAATGGATCGTATGAATGGATTAGAATAGATCGTACGAATGAATTAGAATGGATCGTATAAATGAATTAGAAAGGTTACATTTGTGAGAATGAATTAGAATGGATCGTACGAATGAATTTAAATGGATCGTAGGAATGAATTAGAATGGATCGTACGAATGAATTAGAATGGTTACATTCGTGTGAATGAATTAGAATGGATCGTACGAATGGATTAGAATGGATCGTACGAATGAATTAGAATGGATCGTACGAATGGATTAGAATGGATCGTACGAATGGATTAGAATGGATCATACGAATGGATTAGAACATTCATGCGAATGAATTAGAATGGATCGTAGGAATGAATTAGAATGGATCGTACGAATGAATTAGAATGGTTACATTCGTGCGAATGAATTAGAATGGATCGTACGAATGGATTAGAATGGATCACACGAATGGATTAGAATGGATCGTACGAATAAATTAGAATGGATTGTACGAATGAATTAGAATGGATACATTTGTACGAATGAATTAGAATGGATCGTACGAATGAATTAGAATGGATCATAGGAATGAATTAGAATGGATCGTGCAAATGAATTAGAATGGATCACGCGAATGAATTAGAATGAATCGTACGAATGAATTAGAATGGATACATTCGAGCGAATGAATTAGAATGGATCGTACGAATGAATTAGAATGGATTATAGGAATGAATTAGAATGGATCGTCCAAATGAATTAGAATAGATACATTCATGCAAATGAATAAGAATAGATCGTAGGAATGAATTAGAATGGATCATACGAATGAATTAGAATGGATCGTGTGAATGAATTAGAATGGATCGTACGAATCAATTAGAATGGATACATTCGTGTGAATGAATTAGAATGGATCGGACGAATGAATTAGAATGGATCGTACGAATGAATTAGAATGGATCGTACGAATGAATTAGAATGAATCGTACGAATGCATTAGAATGGATACATTCGTGCGAATGAATTAGAATGGATCATACGAATGAATTAGAATGGATCGTCCGAATGAATTAGAATGGATCGTACGAATGAATTAGAATGGATCGTGCGAATGAGTTAGAATGGATCGTACGAAAGAATTACAATGGATACATACAAATGAATTAGAAAGGTTACATTCGTGAGAATGAATTAGAATGGATCGTACGAATGAATTAGAACGGATACATTCGAGCGAATGAATTAGAATGGATCGTACGAATGAATTAGAATGGATCATAGAAATGAATTAGAATGGATCATGCGAATGAATTAGAATGGATCGTACGAATGAATCAGAATGGATCATACAAATGAATTAGAAAGGTTACATTCGTGAGAATGAATTAGAATGGATCGTAAGAATGAATTAGAATGGATCATGCGAATAAATTTGAATGGATCGTACGAATGAATTAGAATGGATCGAACGAATGAATTAGTGGAATGAATTAGAATGAATCGTACAAATGAATTAGAATGGTTGCATTCGTGCGAATGAATTAGAATGGATCGTACGAATGAATTAGAATGGATCGTGCGAATGAATTAGAATTGATCATACGAATGTATTAGAATGGATCGTACGATCCATTCTAATTCATTCGCACGATCCATTCTAATTCATTCGTACGATCCATTCTAATTCATTCGTACGATCCATTCTAATTCATTCTCACAAATGTAACTTTTCTAATTCATTTGTACTATCCATTCTAATCCATTCGTACGATCCATTCTAATCCATTCGTACGATCCATTCTAATTCATTCGCACGAATGTAACCATTCTAATTCATTCATACGATCCATTCTAATTCATTCGCACGAATGTATCCATTCTAATTCATTTGCACGATCCATTCTAATTCATTCCTATGATCCATTCTAATTCATTCGTACGATCCATTCTAATTCATTCGCACGAATATATCCATTCTAATTCATTTGCATGATCCATTCTAATCCATTCGTACGATCCATTCTAATCTATTCGTACGATCCATTCTAATTCATTCGCACGAATGTAACCATTCTAATTCATTCATATGATCTATTCTAATCCATTCATACGATCCATTCTAATTCACTCCTTCGATCCATTCTAATTCATTCGTATGATACATTCTAATTTATACGCACGATCTGTTCTAATTCATTCGTATAATCCATTCTAATTCATTCGTACGATCCATTCTAATTCTTTCGCACTATCCATTCTAATTCATTCGCACGATCCATTCTAATTCATTCGTACGATCCATTCTAATTCATTCGTATGATATATTCTAATTAATTCGCACGAATGTATCCATTCTAATTCATTTGCACGATCCATTCTAATTCATTCCTATGATTCATTCTAATTCATTCGTACGATCCATTCTAATTCATTCGCTCGAATGTATCCATTCTAATTCATTCATACAATCCATTCTAATTCATTCGCACGAATGTATCATACGAATGAATTAGAATGGATCATGCGAATGAATTAAAATGGATCGTACAAATGAATTAGAATGGATCGTGCGAATGAATTAGAATCGATCGTACGAACGAATTGGAATGGATCGTACGAACGAATTAAAATGGATCGTATGAACGAATTAGAATGGATCGTATGAATGAATTAGAATGGATACATTCGTACGATCCATTCGAATTCATTCGTACGATCCATACTTATTCATTTGCACGATCCATTCTAATTCATTCATAAGATCTATACTAATTCATTTGCACGATCCATTCTAATTCATTCCAACGATCCATTCTAATTCATTCGCACGAATGTATCCATTCTAATTCATTTGCACGATCCATTCTAATTCATTCTCATGAATGTATGTATTTATTCTAATTCATTCGTACGATTCATTCTAATTCATTCGTATGAGCTATTCTAATTCATTCGTGCGATCCATTCTAATTCATTCGTACGATCCATTCTAATTCATTCATATGATCAATTCTAATTCATTCGCACGATCCATTCTAATTCATTCTCACAAATGTAACCTTTCTAATTTATTTGTATGATCCATTCTATTTCATTCGTACGATCCATTCTAATCCATTCGTACGATCCATTCTAATTCAATTCGTGCAATCCATTCAAATTCATTCGCACAAATGTATCCATTCTAATTCATTTGTATGATCCATCCTAATTCATTCGCACGAATGTATCCATTCTAATTCATTCATACGATCCATTCTAATTTATTCGCTCGAATGTATCCATTCTAATTCATTCGTACGATCCATTCGTACGAATGAATTAGAATGGATCGTACGAATGGATTAGAATGGATCGTACGAATGGATTAGAATGGATCATACAAATAAATTAGAATGGATCGTACGAATGGATTAGAACGCATTGTACGAATGAATTAGAATGGATACATTTGTACGAATTAATTAGAATGGATCGTACGAATGAATTAGAATAGATCGTGCGAATGAATTAGAATGGATTGTACGAATGAATTAGAATGGATACATTCGTGCGAATGAATTAGAATGGATCGGACGAATGAATTAGAATGGATTTTACAATTCATTCTAATTCATTCGTACGATCCATTCTAATGCATTCGTACGATCCATTCTAATTCATTTGCTCGAATGTATCAATTCTAATTCATTCGTACGATCCATTCTAATTCATTCGTACGATTCATTCTAATTCATTCTCACGAATGTAACCTTTCTAATTCATTTGTATGATCCATTCTAATTCATTAGTACGAATGAATTTGAATGGATCGTACGAGTTAATTAGAATAGATCGTACGAATGAATTAGAATGGATCGTACGAATGAATTTGAATGGATAATAAGAATGAATTAGAATGGATCGTGCGAGATCCATTCTAATTCATTCCTATGATCCATTCTAATTCATTCGTACGATCCATTCTAATTTATTCGCTCGAATGTATCCATTCTAATTCATTCATACGATCCATTCTAATTCGTTCATACGATCCATTCTAATTTGTTCGTACGATCCATTCTAATTCGTTCGTACGATTCATTGTAATTCATTCGTATGATCCATTCTAATGCATTCGTACGATTCATTCTAATTCATTCGCACGATCCATTATAATTCATTCGTACGATCCATTCTTATTCATTCATACGATCCAATCTAATTCATTCGCACAATCCATTCTAATTCATTCGTACGATCCATTCTAATTCATTCATATGATCCATTCTAACTCATTCGGTGGATCCATTCTAATTCATTCGTACGATCCATTCTAATTCATTCGCACGATCCATTCTAATTCATTCGTACAATCCATTCTAATTCATTCGTACGATCCATTCTTATTTATTCATACGATCCATTCTAATTCATTCGCACGATCCATTCTAATTCATTCGCACGATCCATTCTAATTCATTCCTATGATACATTCTAATTCATTCGCACAAATGTATCGTACGAATGAATTAGAATGGATCATACAAATGAATTAGAAAGGTTACATTCGTGAGAATGAATTAGAATGGATCGTACGAATGAATTAGAATGGATCAAGCGAATGAATTTGAATGGATCGTACGAATGAATTAGAATGGATCGAACAATTGAATTTGAATGGATACATTCGAGCGAATGAATTAGAATAGATCGTAGGAATGAATTAGAATGGATCATACGAAAGAATTAGAATGGATTGTACGAACGAATTAGAATGGATCATACGAATGAATTAGAATGGATCGTGCAAATGAATTAGAATGGATACATTCGAGCGAATGAATTAGAATAGATCGTAGGAATGAATTAGAATAGATCATACAAATGAATTAGAATGGATCGTGCGAATGAATTAGAATGGATTGTATGAATGAATTAGAATGGATACATTTATACGACTGAATTAGAATGGATCGTACGAATGAATTAGAATGGTTACATTCGTGCAAATGAATTAGAATGGATCGTACGAATAAATTAGAATGGTTACATTCGTGAGAATGAATTAGAATGGATCGTACGAATAAATTAGAATGGATCGTGTGAAGGAATTAGAATGGATTGTACGAATGAATTAGAATGGATACATTCGTGCGAATGAATTAAAATGGATCGGACGAATGAATTAGAATGGATTGTACGAATGAATTAGAATGGATCGTACGAATGAATTAGAATGGATCGTGCGAATAAATTAGAATGAATCGTACGAATGCATTAGAATAGATCATACAAATGAATTAGAAAGGTTACATTCGTGAGAATGAATTAGAATGGATCGTGCGAATGAATTAGAATTTATCATACGAATGGATTAGAATGGATCGTACGAATGAATTAGAATAGATCGTGCGAATGAATTAGAATGGATCGTACGAATGAATAAGAATGGATCCTACGAACGAATTAGAATGGATCGTATAAACGAATTAGAATGGATCGTACGAATGAATTAGAATGGATACATTCGAGCGAATGAATTAGAATGGACCATACAAATGAATTAGAATGGATCATAGGAATGAACTAGAATGGATCGTGCAAATGAATTAGAATGGATACATTCATGCGAATGAATTAGAATGGATCGTAGGAATGAATTAGAATGGATCGTACGAATGAATTAGAATGGTTACATTCGTGCGAATGAATTAGAATGGATCGTGCGAATGAATTAGAATGGATCGTACGAATGAACAAGAATGGATCGTACGAATTAATTAGAATGGATCGTACGAATGAATTAGAATGGATCGTGCGAATGAATTAGAATGGATTGTTCGAATGAATTAGAATGGATACATTTGTGTGAATGAGTTAGAATGGATCATACGAATGAATTAGAATAGATCGTACGAATGAATTAGAATGGATCATACGACTGAATTAGAATGGATCGTGCGAATGAACTAGAATGGATTGTAAGAATGAATTAGAATGGATACAGTCGAGCGAATGAATTAGAATAGATCGTAGGAATGAAATAGAATGGATCATACGAATGAATTAGAATGGATCGTGCGAATGAATTAGAATGGATTGTACGAATGAATTAGAATGGATACATTGGTGCGAATGAATTAGAATGGATCGGACGAATGAATTAGAATGGATCGTACGATTCATTCTAATTCATTCATACGATCCATTCTAATGCATTCGTACGATTAATTCTAATTCATTCGCACGATCCATTCTAATTCATTCGTACGATCCATTCTTATTCATTCATACGATCCATTCTAATTCATTCGCATAATCCATTCTAATTCATTCGTACGATTCATTCTAATTCATTCGTACGATCCATTCTAATTCATTCGCACGATCCATTCTAATTCATTCTCACAAATGTATCCATTCTAATTCATTCGTACAATCCATTCTAATTCATTCGTATGATCCATTCTAATTCATTCATATGATCCATTCTAATTCATTCCTACGATCTATTCTAATTCATTCGCTCGAATGTATCCATTCTAATTCAGTCGTACAATCCATTCTAATTCATTCGCACGATCCATTCTAATTCATTCGTATGATCCATTCTAATTCATTCCTACGATCTATTCTAATTCATTCGCTCGAATGCATCCATTCTAATTCATTCGTACAATCCATTCTAATTCATTTGCACGATCCATTCTAATTCATTCGTATGAACCATTCTAATTCATTCGCACGATCCATTCTAATTCATTCGTATGATCCATTCTAACTCATTCGCACAAATGAATCCATTCTAATTCATTCGTACGATCCATTCTAATTCATTCGCACGATCAGTTCTAATCCATTCGTACGATTCATTCTAATTCATTCGTACGATCCATTCTAATGCATTCGTACGATTCATTCTAATTCATTCGCACGATCCATTCTAATTCATTCGTACGATCCTTTCTAATTCATTCGTCCGATCCATTCTAATTCATTCACACGAATGTATCCATTCTAATTCATTCGTACAATCCATTCTAATTCATTCGCACGATCCATTCTAATTCATTCGTATGATCCATTCTAATTCATTCCTACGATCTATTCTAATTCATTCGCTCGAATGTATCCTTTCTAATTCATTCGTTCGATCCATCCTAATCCATTCGTACGATCCATTCTAATCCATTCGTACGATCCATTCAAATTCATTTGTACGATCCATTCTAATTCATTCCTACGTACGATCCATTCTAATTCATTCGCACGAATGTAACCATTCTAATTCATTCGTACGATCCATTCTAATTCATTCCTATGATCCATTCTAATTCATTCGCACGAATGTATCCATTCTAATTCATTCGCACGATCCATTCTAATTCATTCGTATGATCCATTCTAATTCATTCGTATGATCCATTCTAATTCATTCCTACGATCTATTCTAATTCATTCGCTCGAATGTAACCTTTCTAATTAGAATGGATCGTACAAATGAATTAGAAAGGTTACATTCGTGAGAATGAATTAGAATGGATCATACGTATGAATTAGAAAGGATCGTACGAATAAATTAGAATGGATACATTCGTGCGAATGAATTAGAATGGATCGGGCGAATGAATTAGAATAGATCGTACGATTCATTCTCGCACGAATGTATCCATTCTAATTCATTCGTACAATCCATTCTAATTCATTCGCACGATCCATTCTAATTCATTCGTATGATCCATTCTAATTCATTCCTATGATCTATTCTAATTCATTCGCTCGAATTATCCATTCTAATTCATTCGTTCGATCCATTCTAATTCATTCATACGATCCATTCAAATTCATTCGCATGATCCATTCTAATTCATTCGTACGATTCATTCGAATTCGTTCTCACGAATGTAACCTTTCTAATTCATTTGTATGATCTATTCTAATTCATTCGTACGATCCATTCTAATCTATTCGTACGATCCATTCTAATCCATTCTAATTCATTCGCACGAATGTATCCATTCTAATTCATTCGCACGATCCATTATAATTCATTCGTATGATCCATTCTAATTCATTCGTATGATCCATTCTAATTCATTCCTACGATCTATTCTAATTCATTCGCTCGAATGTAACCTTTCTAATTAGAATGGATCGTACAAATGAATTAGAAAGGTTACATTCGTGAGAATGAATTAGAATGGATCATACGTATGAATTAGAAAGGATCGTACGAATAAATTAGAATGGATACATTCGTGCGAATGAATTAGAATGGATCGGGCGAATGAATTAGAATAGATCGTACGATTCATTCTCGCACGAATGTATCCATTCTAATTCATTCGTACAATCCATTCTAATTCATTCGCACGATCCATTCTAATTCATTCGTATGATCTATTCTAATTCATTCCTATGATCTATTCTAATTCATTCGCTCGAATGTATCCATTCTAATTCATTCGTTCGATCCATTCTAATTCATTCATACGATCCATTCAAATTCATTCGCATGATCCATTCTAATTCATTCGTACGATTCATTCTAATTCGTTCTCACGAATGTAACCTTTCTAATTCATTTGTATGATCCATTCTAATTCATTCGTACGATCCATTCTAATCTATTCGTACGATCCATTCTAATCCATTCGTATGATCCATTCTAATCCATTCGTACGATCCATTCTAATTCATTCGCACGAATGTAACCATTCTAATTCATTCATATGATCCATTCTAATTCATTCGTACGATCCATTCTAATTCATTCGTACGATCCATTCTAATTCATTCGTATGATCAATTCTAATTCATTCGTACAATCCATTCTAATTTAGTCATATGAATGTATCATACGAATGAATTAGAATGAATCATGCGAATGAATTAAAATGGATCGTACAAATGAATTGGAATGGATCGTACGAATGAATTAGAATACATCATGTGAATGAATTTTAATGAATCGTACGTTTGAATTAGATTGGATTGTGCGAATGAATTAGAATGGATATATTCGTGCGAATAAATTAGAATAGATCGCATGAATGAATTAGAATGGATAGTACGAATGAATTAGAATGGATCGAACGAATGAATTAGAATGGATCATACGAATGAATTAGAATGGATCGTACGAATGGATTAGAATGGATCATATGAATGGATTAGAATGGATCGTACGAATGGATTAGAATGGATTGTACGAATGAATTAGAATGGATCATACAAATGAATTAGAAAGGTTACATTCGTGAGAATGAATTAGAATGGATCGTACGAATGAATTAGAATTGATCATACGAATGTATTAGAATGGATCTTACGAATGAATTAGAATAGATCGTGCGAATGAACTAGAATGGATCGTGCAAACGAATTAGAATGGATCGTACAAACGAATTAGAATGGATCGTTTGAACGAATTAGAATGGATCGTACGAATGAATTAGAATGGATACATTCGAGCGAATGAATTAGAATGGATCGTACGAATGAATTAGAATGGATCATAGGAATGAATTAGAATGGATCGTGCAAATGAATTAGAATCGATACATTCGTGCGAATGAATTACAATGGATCATAGGAATGAATTAGAATGGATCGTACGAATGAATTAGAATGGTTACATTCGTGCAAATGAATTAGAATGGATCGTACGAATGAATTAGAATGGATCGTGCGAATGAATTTGAATGGATCGTGCGAATGAATTAGAATGGATCGAACGAATGAATTAGAATGGATACTGTGACGACCAAGATCCAATAGGCCAATAGCCAAGAGCCAAGACTCCTGAGGCGGGAATGCCAAGATGGATGAGGTGAGGTGAGATGTACAAGGCCATGAGTTAGCCCCACATCGCCTGGAGAGAAGGAGATCCTGAGCTACTTATATAATTTCCCCTCCCAAACATAGAAGACGCGTTTTAAAACCGTGCGCCGCTACGGAATTCGTAAGAACTCCGTAGTTAAGCGTGCTCGGGCAAGAGTAGTACTAGGATGGGTGACCACCCTGGGAAGTTCTCGTCCGGGCACGGGCAAAGCGGACAATATCTTGTGTGTTTGGGGCGGATGTTACAAAATGGTATCAGAGCTGGTTCTCCTCATGATGGGGGGGTCTAACCCTACACGAGGACGTGTAGCCCTAAGGGGGGTGGATTGTGACGACCAAGATCCAATAGGCCAATAGCCAAGAGCCAAGACTCTTGAGGCGGGAATGCCAAGATGGATGAGGTGAGGTGAGGTGAGGTGAGGTGAGGTGTACAAGGCCATGAGTTAGCCCCACATCGCTTGGAGAGAAGGAGATCCTGAGCTACTTATATAATTTTCCCTCCCAAACATAGAAGACGCGTTTTAAAACCGTGCGCCGCTACGGAATTCGTAAGAACTCCGTAGTTAAGCGTGCTCGGGCGAGAGTAGTACTAGGATAGGTGACCACCCTGGGAAGTTCTCGTCCGGGCATGGGCAAAGCGGACAATATCTTGTGTGTTTGGGGCGGATGTTACAGATACATTCGAGCGAATGAATTAGAATAGATCGTAGGAATGAATTAGAATGGATCAAACGAATGAATTAGAATGGATCGTGCGAATGAATTAGAATGGATTGTACGAATAAATTAGAATGGATATATTCGTGCGAGAATGAATCGTACGATCCATTCTAATTCATTCGTCCGATCCATTCTAATTCATTCACACGAATGTATCCATTCTAATTTATTCGTACGATCCTTTCTAATTCATTCGTATGATCCATTCTAATTCATTCTCACGAATGAATTAGAATGGATCATATGAATGAATTAGAATGGATCGTGCGAATGAATTAGAATGGATCGTACAAATGAATTAGAATGGATACATACGTGCAAATGAATTAGAATGGGTCGTAGGAATGAATTAGAATGGATCGTACGAATGAATTAGAATGGTTACATACGTGCGAATGAATTAGAATGGATCGTACGTAGGAATGAATTAGAATGGATCGTATGAATGAATTAGAATGGTTACATTCGTGCGAATGAATTAGAATGGATCGTACGTAGGAATGAATTAGAATGGATAGTACGAATGAATTAGAATGGATCGTACGAATGGATTAGAATGGATCGTACGAATGGATTAGAATGGTTCGTACGAATGAATTAGAATGGATCGAACGAATGAATTAGAATGGATACATTCGAGCGAATGAATTAGAATGGATCATATGAATGAATTAGAATGGATCGTGCGAATGAATTAGAATGGATCGTACAAATGAATTAGAATGGATACATACGTGTGAATGAATTAGAATGGGTCGTAGGAATGAATTATAATGGATCGTACGAATGAATTAGAATGGTTACATACGTGCGAATGAATTAGAATTGATCGTACGTAGGAATGAATTAGAATGGATCGTATGAATGAATTAGAATGGTTACATTCGTGCGAATGAATTAGAATGGATCGTACGTAGGAATGAATTAGAATGGATAGTACGAATGAATTAGAATGGATCGTACGAATGGATTAGAATGGATCGTACGAATGGATTAGAATGGTTCGTACGAATGAATTAGAATGGATCGAACAAATGAATTAGAATGGATACATTTGAGCGAATGAATTAGAATAGATCGTAGGAATGAATTAGAATGGATCATACGAATGAATTAGAATGGATCGTGCAAATGAATTAGAATGGATTGTACGAATGAATTAGAATGGATACATTCGTGCGAATAAATTAGAATGGATCGGACGAATGAATTAGAATGGATCGTGCGAATGAATTAGAATGAATCGTACAAATCCATTAGAATGGATCGTACGAATGAATTAGAATGAATCGTACGAATGGATTAGTACAGATCGTGCGAATGAATTAGAATTGATCGTACGAATGAATTAGAATGGACACATTTGTGCGAATGAGTTAGAATAGATCATACGAATGAGTTAGAATGGATCATACGAATGAATTAGAATGGATCGTACGAATGAATTAGAATGGATCGTGCGATGAATTAGAATGGATTGTACGAATGAATTAGAATGGATACATTCGAGCGAATGAATTAGAATAGATCGTAGGAATGAATTAGAATGGATCATACGAATGAATTAGAATGGATCGTGCGAATGAATTAGAATGGATTGTATGACTGAATTAGAATGAATACATTCGAGCGAATGAATTAGAATAGATCGTAGGAATGAATTAGAATGGATCATACGAATGAATTAGAATGGATCGTGCGAATGAATTAGAATGGATTGTACGAATGAATTAGAATGGATACATTTGTGAGAATGAATTAGAATGAGTTGTGCGAATGAATTAGAATGGATCGTACGAATGAATTAGAATGGATTGTGCGAATAAATTAGAATGGATCGTATGAATGAATAAGAATGGATCGTACGAATGAATTAGAATGGATCGTGCGAATGAATTAGAATGAATCATACGAATGCATTAGAATGGATCGTACGAATGAATTAGAATGAATCGTACAATCCATTCTAATTCATTCGTTTGATCCATTCTAATTCATTCGCACGAATGTATCCATTCTAATTCATTCGTACAATCCATTCTAATTCATTCGCACGATCCATTCTAATTCATTCGTATGATCCATTCTAATTCATTCCTACGATCTATTCTAATTCATTTGCTCGAATGTATCCATTCTAATTCATTCATACAATCCATTCTAATTCATTCGCACGATCCATTCTAATTCATTCGTATGATCCATTCTAACTCATTCGCACAAATGTATCCATTCTAATTCATTCGTACGATCAATTCTAATTCATTCGCCCGATCCATTCTAATTCATTCCTACGATCCATTCTAATTCATTCGTACGATCCATTCTAATTCATTTCTACGATCCATTGAAATTCATTCGTACGATTCATTCTAATTCATTCGTATGAGCTATTCTAATTCATTCGTACGATCCATTCTAATTCATTCGTGCGATCCATTGTAATTCATTCATACGAATGAATTAGAATGGATCATGCGATTGAATTAGAATGGATACATTCGTGAGAATGAATTAGAATGGATCGTACGAATCAATTAGAATGGATCATGCGAATGAATGAATGGATCGTGCGAATGAATTAGAATGGATCGTACGAATGCATTAGAATGGATACATTCGTGCGAATGAATTAGAATGGATCGTACGAATGAATTAGAATGGATCGTACAAATGAATTACAAAGGTTACATTTGTGAGAATGAATTAGAATGGATCGTACGAATGAATTAGAATGGATCGTACGAATGGATTACAATGGATTAGAATGGATCGTACGAATGAATTAGAATGGATCATACGAATGGATTAGAATGGATCGTACGAATGAATTAGAATGGATTAGAATGGATCGTACGAATGGATTAGAATGGATCGTACGAATGGATTAGAATGGATCATATGAATGGATTAGAATGGATCGTACGAATGGATTAGAATGGATCGTACGAATGAATTAGAATGGATCATATGAATGAATTAGAATGGATCGTACGAATGAATTAGAATGGATACATTCGTGTGAATGAATTAGAATGGATTGTACGAATGAATTAGAATGGATCATAGGAATGAATTATAATGGATCGTGCAAATGAATTAGAATGGATACATTCGTGCGAATGAATTAGAATGGATTGTAGTAATGAATTAGAATGGATCGTACGAATGAATTAGAATGGTTATATTCCTGCGAATGAATTAGAATGGATCGTACAAATGGATTAGAATGGATCGTACAAATGGATTAGAATGGATCGTACGAATGAATTATAATGGATCGTACAAATGAATTAGAAAGGTAACATTTGCGAGAATGAATTAGAATGGATCGTACGAATGAATTAGAATGGATCGTACGAATGGATTCGAATGGATCGTACGAATGGATTAGAATGGATCGTACGAATGGATTAGAATTGATCGTACGAATGAATTAGAATGGTTACATTCGTGTGAATGAATTAGAATGGATCGTACGAAAGAATTAGAATGGATCGTACGAATGAATTAGAATGGATCGTACAAATGAATTAGAAAGGCTACATTCGTGCGAACGAATTTGAATGGATCGTACGAATGGATTAGAATGGATCGTACGAACGAATTAGAATGGATCGTATGAACGAATTAGAATCGATCGTACGAATGGATTAGAATGGATCGTACGAATGGATTAGAATGGATCGAACGAATGAATTAGAATAGATCGTATGAATGAATTAGAATGAATCGTACGAATGAATTAGAATGGATCGTGCGAATGAATTAGAATGGATCATGCGAATGAATTAGAATAGATCGTGCGAATGAATTAGAATGGATCGTACGAATGAATTAGAATGGATCGTACGAATAGATTAGGATGGATCGTACAAATGGATTAGAATGGATCGTACGAATGAATTAGAATGGATACATTTGTGCGAATAAGTTAGAATGGATTAGAACGTATTGTACGAATGAATTAGAATAGATACATTTGTGCGATGAATTAGAATGGATCGTACGTTTGAATTTGATTGGATCGTACGAATTAATTAGAATGGATACATTCGTGCGAATGAATTAGAATGGATTATATGAATGAATTAGTATGGATCGTACGAATGAATTAGAATGGTTACATTCGTGCGAATGAATTAGAATGGATCGTACGAATGGATTAGAATGGATCATACGAATGGATTAGAATGGATCCTACGAATGAATTAGAATGGATCGTACAAATGAATTAGAAAGGTTACATTTGTGAGAATGAATTAGAATGGATCATACGAATGAATTAGAATGGATCGTACGAATGGATTAGAATGGATCGTATGAAAGAATTAGAATGGATCGTACGAATGAATTAGAATGGATCATACGAATAAATTAGAATGGATCGTACGAATGAATTAGAATGGATGCATTCGTGCGAATGAATTAGAATGGATTGTACGAATGAATTAGAATGGATCATAGGAATGAATTAGAATGGATCGTGCAAATGAATTAGAATGGATACATTCGTGCGATTGAATTAGAATGGATCGTAGGAATGAACTAGAATGGATCGTACGAATGAATTAGAATGGTTACATTCGTGCGAATGAATTAGAATGGATCTTACGAATGGATTAGAATGGATCGTACGAATGTATTAGAATGGATCGTACGAATGAATTAGAATGGATCATACAAATGAATTAGAAAGGTTACATTTGTGAGAATGAATTAGAATGGATCGTTCGAATGAATTAGAATGGATCGTACGAATGGATTATAATGGATCGTATGAATGGATTAGAATGGATCGTACGAATGAATTAGAATGAATCATACGAATGAATTAGAATGGATCGTACGATTGAATTAGAATGGATCATGTGAATGAATTAAAATGGATTGTACGAATGAATTAGAATGGATCATTTGTGCGAATGAATTAGAATAGATCATGCGAATGAATTAGAATGGATCATACGAATGAATTAGAATGGATATATTTATGCGAATGAATTAGAATGGATAGAACGAATGAATTAGAATGGATACATTTGTGCGAATGAATTAGAATGGATCGTACGAATGTATTAGAATGGATTGTATGAATGAATTAGAATGGATACATTTGTGAAAATGAATTAGAATAGATCGTACGAATGAATTAGAATGGATCGTACGAATGAATTAGATTGTACGAACGAATTAGAATGGATCATACGAATGAATTAGAATGGATAAATTTGAGCGAATTAATTAGAATGGATCGTACGAATGAATTAGAATGGATCATTGGAATGAATTAGAATGGATCGTGCAAATGAATTAGAATGGATACATTCGTGCGAATGAATTAGAATGGATCGTAGGAATGAATTAGAATGGATCGTACGAATGAATTAGAATAGTTACATTCGTGCGAATGAATTAGAATGGATCGTACGAATGGTTTAGAATGGATCGTACGAATGAATTAGAATGGATCGTACAAATGAATTAGAATGGTTCCATTATGAGAATGAATTAGAATGGATCGTACGAATGGATTAGAATGGATCGTACGAATGGATTAGAATGGATCATACAAATAAAATAGAAAGGTTACATTCGTGGGAATGAATTAGAATGGATCGTACGAATGAATTAGAATGGATCATACGAATAAATTAGAATGGATCGTACGAACGAATTAGAATGGATCGTACGAACGAATTAGAATGGATCATATGAACGAATTAGAATGGATCGTATGAATGAATTAGAATGGATACATTCGTACGATCCATTCTAATTCATTCGTACGATCCATTCTTATTCATTCGTACGATCCATTCAAATTCATTCGCATGATCCATTCTAATTCATTCGTACGATCCATACGATCCATTCTAATTCATTCGTACGATCGATTCTAATTCATTTGCATTATCCATTCTAATTCATTCGTACGATCCATTCTAATTCATTCGTATGATCAATTCTAATTCATTCGTACAATCCATTCTAATTTATTCTCACAAATGTAACCTTTCTAATTCATTTGTATGATCCATTCTAATTCATTTGTACGATCCATTCTAATCCATTCGTATGATCCATTCTAAACCATTCGTACGATCCATTATAATTCATTCGCACGAATGTAACCATTCTAATTCATTCGTACGATCCATTCTAATTCATTCCTATGATCCATTCTAATTCATTCGCACGAATATATCCATTCTAATTCATTTGCACGATCCATTCTAATTCATTCCTATGATCCATTCTAATTCATTCATACGATCCATTCTAATTCATTCGCTCAAATGTATCCATTCTAATTCATACGTACGATCCATTCTAATTCATTCGTATGATCCATTCTAATTCATTCATACGATCCATTCTAATCCATTCGTACGATCCATTCTAATCTATTCGTACGATCCATTCTAATTTATTCGTACGATCCATTCTAATTCATTCTTACAAATGTAACCTTTCTAATTCATTTGTACGATCCATTCTAATTCATTCGTACTATCCATTCTAATCCATTCGTACGATCCATTCTAATCCATTCGTATGATCCATTCTAATTCATTCGCACGAATGTAACCATTCTAATTCATTCGTACGATCCATTCTGATTCATTCATACAATCCATTCTAATTCATTCGCACAAATGTATCCATTCTAATTAATTCGTACGATCCAATCTAATTCAAACGTACGATCCATTCTAATTCATCGCACAAATGTATATATTCTAATTCATTCGTACAATACGTTCTATTCCATTCTAACTCACTCGCACAAATGTATCCATTCTAATTCATTCGTACGATCCATTCTAATTCATTCGTACGATCCATTCTAATCCATTCGTACGATCCATTCTAATCAATTCGTACGATCCATTCTAATTCATTCGCACGATCCATTCTAATTCATTCGCACGATCCATTCTAATTCATTCGTACGATTCATTCTAATTCATTCATACGATCTAGTCTAATTTATTCGTTCTATCCATTCTAAATCATTCGCACGATCCATTCAAATTCATTCGCACGATCTATTCTAATTCGTTCATACAATCCATTCTAATTCGTTCGTACGATCCATCCTAATCCATTCGTACGATCCATTCAAATTCGTTCGCATGAATGTAACCTTTCTAATTCATTTGTACGATCCATTCTAATTCATTCGTACAATCCATTCTAATTCATTCGTACGATCCATTCAAATTCATTCGCATGAATGTAACTATTCTAATTCATTCGTACGATCCATTCTAATCCATTCGTACGATCCATTCTAATCCATTCGTACCATCCATTCTAATTCATTCGTACGATCCATTCTAATTCATTCTCACAAATGTAACCTTTCTAATTCATTTGTATGATCCATTATAATTCATTCGTACGATCCATTCTAATCCATTCGTACGATCCATTCTAATCCATTCGTACGATCCATTCTAATTCATTCGCACGAATGTAACCATTCTAATTCATTCGTACGATCCATTCTAATTCATTCCTACGATCCATTCTAATTCATTCGCACGAATGTATCCATTCTAATTCATTTGCACGATCCATTCTAATTCATTCCTATGATCCATTCTAATTCATTCGTAAAATCCATTCTAATTCATTCGCACGAATGTATCCATTCTAATTCATTCATACGATCCATTCTAATTCATTCGTATGATCCATTCTAATCCATTCGTACGGTCCATTCTAATCCATTCGTACGATCCATTCTAATTCATTCGTATGATCTATTCTAATCCATTCGTACGATCCATTCTAATCTATTCTAATTCATTCGTACGATCCATTCTAATCCTTTCGTAGATCCATTCTAATTCATTCGTACGATACATTCTAATCCATTCATACGATCCATTCTACTTCATTCGTACGATCCATTCTAATTCATTCTCACAAATGTAACCTTTCTAATTCATTTGTACGATCCATTCTAATTCATTCGTACGATCCATTCTAATTCATTCGTACGATCGATTCTAATTCATTCGCACGAATATATCCATTCTAATTCATTCGTACGATCCATTCTAATTCATTCGCACGATCCATTCATTCATTCGCATGATCCTTTCTAATTCATTCATACGATCCATTCTAATTCATTCTCACGAATGTATCCATTCTAATTCATTCACATGACCCATTCTAATTCATTCGCATGATCCATTCTAATTCGTTCGTACGATCTAATTCATTCGTACGATCCATTCTAATTCATTCGTACGATCCATTCTAATTCATTCGCACAAATGTATCCATTCTAATTCATTCGTACGATCCATTCTAATTCATTCGTACGGTCCATTCTAATTCATTCGCATAAATGTATCCATTCTAATTCATTCGTTCGATCCATTCTAATTCATTCGCATAAATATATTCATTCTAATTTATTCGTACGATCCATTCTAATTCATTCGCACGATCCATTCTAATTCATTTGCACAAATATATCCATTCTAATTCATTCGGACAATCCATTCTAATTCATTCGCATGATCCATTCTAATTCAGTCGTACGATCCATTCTAATTCATTCGTACGATCCATTCTAATCCATTCGTACGATCCATTCTAATCCATTCGTACGATCCATTCTAATTCATTCGTACGATCCATTCTAATTCATTCTCACAAATGTAACCTTTCTAATTCATTTGTACGATCCATTCTAATTCATTCATACGATCCATTCTAATCCATTCGTACGATCCATTCTAATCCATTCGTACGATCCATTCTAATCCATTCGTACGATCCATTCTAATTCATTCGCTCGAATGTATCCATTCTAATTCATTTGTACGATCCATTCTAATTCATTCGCACAATCCATTCAAATTCATTCGCACGATCCATTCTAATTCATTCGTATGATCCATTCTAATTCATTCGCACGAATGTATCCATTCTAATGCATTCGTACGATCCATTCTAATTCATTCCTATGATCCATTCTAATTCATTCGCACGAATGTATCCATTCTAATTCATTTGCAAGATCCATTCTAATTCATTCCAATGATTCATTCTAATTCATTCGTACGATCCATTCTAATTCATTCGCTCGAATGTATCCATTCTAATTCATTCGTACGATCCATTCTAATTCATTCGTACGATGCAATCTAATTCATTCGCACAAATGTATCTATTCTAATTCATTCATACAATGCGTTCTAATCCATTCGTACGATCCATTCTAATTCATTCGCACGAATGTAACCATTCTAATTCATTCATACGATCCATTCTAATTCATTCGTACGATCCATTCTAATTCGTTCGTACGATCCATTCTAATTCATTCGTACGATCCATTCTAATTCATTCTCACAAATATAACCTTTCTAATTCATTTTACGATCCATTCTAATTCATTCGTACGATACATTCGTGCGAATGAATTAGAATGGATCGTACGAATGAATTAGACTGGATCGTACGAATAAATTAGAAAGGTTACATTTGTGAGATGAATTAGAATGGATCGTACGAATGAATTAGAATGGATCATGCGAATGAATTTGAATGGATCGTACGAATGAATTAGAATGGATACCTTTGTGCATATGAATTAGAATGGATCGTACGAATGAATTAGAATGGATCATATTAATGAATTAGAATGGATCGTACGAATGAATTAGAATGGATACATTCGTGCGAATGAATTAGAATGGATCATACGAATGAATTAGAATGGATCGTACGAATTAATTAGAATGGATACATTCGTGCGAATGAATTAGAATAGATTGTATGAATGAATTACAATGGATCGTACGAATGAATTAGAATGGTTACATTCGTGCGAATGAATTAGAATGGATCGTACGAATGGATTAGAATGGATCGTACGAATGGATTAGAATTGGTCGTACGAATAAATTAGAATGGATCGTACAAATGAATTAGAAAGGTTACATTTGTGAGAATGAATTAGAATGGATCGTACGAATGAATTAAATGGATCGTACGAATGGATTAGAATGGATCATACGAATGGGTGCGAATGAGTTAGAATGGATCATACGAATGAATTAGAATGGATCGTACGAATGAATTAGAATGGATCGTACGAATGAATTAGAATGGATTGTGTGAATGAATTAGAATGGATCATATGAAAAAATAAGAATGGATCGTACGAATGAATTCGAATGGATTGTGCGAATGAATTAGAATGGATCGTATGAATGAATAAGAATGGATCGTATGAATGAATTAGAATGGATCGTGCGAATGAATTAGAATGAATTATACGAATGCATTAGAATGGATCGTACTAATGAATTAGAATGGATCATAAGATCCATTCTAATTCATTCGTCCGATCCATTCTAATTCATTCGCACGAATGTATCTATTCTAATTCATTCGTACAATCCATTCTAATTCATTCGCACGATCCATTCTAATTCATTCGTACGATCCATTCTAATTCATTCCTACGATCTATTCTAATTCATTCGCTCGAATGTATCCATTCTAATTTATTCATACGATCCATTCCATTCTAATTCATTCGTTCGATCCATTCTAATTCATTCGTACGATCCATTCAAATTCATTCGCATGATCCATTCTAATTGATTCGTACGATCCATTCTAATTCATTCTCACGAATGTAACCTTTCTAATTCATTTACATGATCCATTCTAATTAATTCGTACGATCCATTCTAATTTATTTCTATGATCCATTCTAATTCATTCGTACGATCTAATTCATTCGTACGATCGATTCTAATTCATTCGTACGATCGATTCTAATTCATTCGCACGATCCATTCTAATTTATTCTCACGAATGTAACCTCTCTAATTCATTTGTATGATCCATTCTAATCCATTCGTATGATCCATTCTAATCCATTCGTACGATCCATTCTAATTCATTCGTACGATCCATTCTAATTCATTCCTACGATCCATTCTAATTCATTCGCACGAATGTATCCATTCTAATTCATTTGCACGATCCATTCTAATTCATTCCTATGATCCATTCTAATTCATTCGTACAATCCATTCTAATTCATTTGCTCGAATGTATCCATTCTAATTCCATCGTACGATCCATTCTAATTCATTCCTACGATCCATTCTAATTCATTCCTACGATCCATTCTAATTCATTCGCACGAATGTGTCCATTCTAATTCATTTGCACGATCCATTCTAATTCATTCCTATGATCCATTCTAATTCATTCGTACGATCCATTCTAATTCATTCGCTCGAATGTATCCGTTCTAATTCATTCGTACGATCCATTCTAATTCATTCGTATGATCTATTCTAATTCATTCGCACGAATGTAACCATTCTAATTCATTCGTACGATTCATTCTAATTCATTCGTATGAGCTATTCTAATTCATTCGTACGATCCATTCTAATTCTTTCGTACGATCCATTCTTATCCATTCGTACGATCCATTCTAATCCATTCGTACGATCCATTCTAATTCATTCGTATGATCCATTCTAATTCATTCGTACGATCCATTCTAATCCATTCGTATGATCCATTCTAATCAATTCGTACGATCCATTCTAATCCATTCGTACAATCCATTCTAATCCATTCGTACGATCCATTCTAATCCATTCTAATCCATTCGTATGATCCATTCTAATCCATTCTAATCCATTCGTATGATCCATTCTAATTCATTCGCACGAATGTAACCATTCTATTTCATTCATACGATCCATTCTAATTCATTCCCACGATCCATTCTAATTCATTCGCACGAACGTATCTATTCTAATTCATTTGCACGATCCATTCTAATTTATTCCTATGATCCATTCTAATTCATTCGTACGATCCATTCTAATTCGTTCATACGATCCATTCTAATTCATTCTCACGAATGTAACCTTTCTAATTCATTTGTATGATCCATTCTAATTCATTCATACGATCCATTCTAATTCATTCGCACGAATGTATCCATTCTAATTCATTTGCACGATCCATTCTAATTCATTTCTATGATCCATTCTAATTCATTCGTATAATACATTCATACGACTGAATTAGAATGGATTGTACGAATGAATTAGAATTGATCATACGAATGAATTAGAATGGATCTTACGAATGAATTAGAATGGAACGTGCGAATGAATTAGAATGGATCGTACGAATGAACTAGAATGGATATATTTGAGCGAATGCATTAGAATGGATCGTACGAATGAATTAGAATGGATCGTGCGAATGAATTAGAATGAATCGTACGAATGAATTAGAATGGATCATACGAATGAATTAGAATGGATACATTTGTACGAATAAATTAGAATGGATTGTACGAATGAATTAGAATGGATTGTATGAATAAATTAGAACGGATCGTACGAATGAATTAGAATTGATCGTGCGAATGAATTAGAATGGATATATTCTTGCAAATGAATTTGAATGGATCGTACGAATGGATCGTACGAATGAATTAGAATGGTTACATTCATGCAAATGAATTAGAATGGATCGTACGAATAAATTAGAATGGATACATTCGTGCGAATGAATTAGAATGGATCGTACAAATGAATTAGAATGGATCGTACGAATGAACTAGAATGGATCGTACGAATGAACTAGAATGGATCATTCGAATGAATTAGAATGGATTGTACGAGTGAATTAGAATGGATACATTTGTGCGAATGAATTAGAATGGATCGTGCGAATGAATTAGAATGGATCGTACGAATGAATTAGAATGGATATATTTATGCGAATGAATTAGAATGGATCGAACGAATGAATTAGAATGGATACATTTGTGCGAATGAATTAGAATAGATCATACGAATGAATTAGAATGGATCGTACGAATGAATTAGAATCGATACATTTGTGCGAATGAATTAGAATGGATTGTATATTCGTGAAAATAAATTAGAATAGATCATAGGAATGAATTAGAATGGATCGTACGAACGAATTAGAATGGATCGTACGAACGAATTAGAATGGATTATATGAACAAATTAGAATGGATCGTACGAATGAATTAGAATGGATACATTCGAGCGAATAAATTAGAATGGATCGTGCGAATGAATTAGAATGGATCGTGCGAATGAATTAGAATGAATCGTACGAATGCATTAGAATGGATCGTACAAATGAATTAGAATGAATCGTACGATCCATTCTAATTCATTCGTCCGATCCATTCTATTTCATTCGCACGAATGTATCCATTCTAATTTATTTGCACGATCCATTCTAATTCATTCCTATGATCCATTCTAATTCATTCGTACGATCCATTCTAATTCACTCGCTCGAATGTATCCATTCTAATTCATTCGTACGATCCATTCTAATTCGTTCGTACGATCCATTCTAATTCGTTCGTACGATCCATTCTAATTCATTCGTTTCATTCCTACGATCTATTCTAATTCATTTGCTCTAATGTATCCATTCTAATTCATTCATTCGATCCATTCTAATTCATTCGTACGATCCATTCAAATTCATTCGCATGATCCATTCTAAATCATTCGTACGATCCATTCTAATTCATTCGCACGAATGTAACCATTCTAATTCATTCGTACGATCCATTCTAATTCATTCTCACAAATGTAAACTTTCTAATTCATTTGTATGATCCATTCTAATTCATTCGTACGATCCATTCGAATTCATTCTCACAAATGTAACCTTTCTAATTCATTTGTACGATCCATTCTAATTCATTCGTACGATCCATTCTGATCCATTCGTACGATCCATTCTAATTCATTCGCACGAATGTAACCATTCTAATTCATTCGTACGAATGAATTAGAATGGATCGTACGAATGAATTAGAATGGATCATGCGAATGAATTAGAATAGATCGTACGAATGAATTAGAATGGTTCGTGCGAACGAATTAGAATGGATCATATGAACGAATTAGAATGGATCGTACGAATGAATTAGAATGGATACATTCGAGCGAATGAATTAGAATGGATCGTACGAATGAATTAGAATGGATCATAGGAATGAATTAGAATGGATCGTACGAATGAATTAGAATGGATCGTACAAATGAATTAGAATAGATACATTTGTGCGATGAATAAGAATGGAGCGTACGAATGAATTAGAATGTAACCATTCTAATTCATTCGTACGATCCATTCTAATTCATTCCTATGATCCATTCTAATTCATTCGCACGAATGTATCCATTCTAATTCATTTGCACGATCCATTCTAATTCATTCCTATGATCCATTCTAATTCTTTTGCACGATCCATTCTTATTCATCGCACGAATGAATTAGTATGGATCGTGCGAATGAATAAGAATGGATACATTTGTGCGAATGAATTAGAATGGATTGTGTGAATGAATTAGAATAGATCGTACGAATGAATTAGAATGGATCATACGAATGAATTAGAATGGATCGTGTTAATGAATTAGAATGGATATATTCGTGCAAATGAATTAGAATGGATCGTATGAATTAATTAGAATGGATCGTACGAATGAATTAGAATGAATCGTAAGAATGAATTAGAATGGATCATACGAATGAATTAGAATGGATCGTACGAATGAATTAGAATGGATCGTACGAATAAATTAGAATGGATCATAGGAATAAATTAGAATGGATCGTGCAAATGAATTGAATGGATACATTCGTGTGAATGAATTAGAATTGATCGTGCGAATGAATTAGAATGGATCGTACGAATGAATTAGAATGGATATATTTGAACGAATAAATTAGAATGGATCATACGAATGAATTAGAATGGATCGTACGAATGAATTAGAATGGATCGTACAAATGAATTCGAATCGATCATACGAATGAATTAGAATAGATCGTACGAATGAATTAGATCGTGTGGGTGCAAATTTTGGCATAAATCTACCACGGGACCCACCGGCCCTGCTTGGTGGGCCCACGAGGACTACAGCGGGACCCACCGGCCCTGCTTGGTGGGCCCACGAGGACTACAGCGGGACCCACCGGCCCTGCCTGGTGGCCCCACGAAGACTACCACGGGACCCACCGGCCCTGCCTGGTGGGCCCACGAGGACTACCACGGGACCCACCGGCCCTGCCTGGTGGGCCCACGAGGACTACAGCGGGACCCACCGGCCCTGCTTGGTGGGCCCACGAGGACTACAGCGGGACCCACCGGCCCTGCCTGGTGGCCCCACGAAGACTACCACGGGACCCACCGGCCCTGCCTGGTGGGCCCACGAGGACTACCACGGGACCCACCGGCCCTGCCTGGTGGGCCCACGAGGACTACAGCGGGACCCACCAGCCCTGCCTGGTGGACCCCCGAAGACAACCGCAGGGCCCGCAACTTTACCTGGAGAATCCCCAGATACTACAGCAGAAACCGCCATTCGCCACCCGGAATGCCTATAAATAGCAGAGCCTTCGAATGTAAAAAGGATCCCGATCCAAAAATCTGATTTCCATTCTGAGATCTGACTTTCAGAACCAGAGCTCTGGGATTTCAAACTTCCGATCTACCATCTCCCTTTGATCTTCTTTCAGAAAGATCAGTGTTTACAGTGATACTCGGCCTGTCGAGATCACTTCAACATAAGTGTTAGTGAATTCGGGTTGCTCCCTATAGCACGGAGACGTAGGCTTCGGCTGAACTCCGAGATCACTTCTCTTGTGTCGAAAACTCTCTCTGATTGCATCTCTCTTCAACTTCGATCAACAGATCGACCAACGATCTTCGACGTCAACACGAACATTCAATTGACTGGTGCTGCGAGAGTCTTCGGGTCGGCACGAAGATTTTCCCCCACAGTTTGGCGCCGTCTGTGGGATCCGAGCAAGAAGCCGTGTCCTCTCTACTTCGACTACCAGATCAATAGCCAAACTTCCTCGCCCCCTCGGTTGATCAGACAACTGATCGGACGTTGGCAATCTCGTTGCACCCTTCGCACTCTGAATGGCGAGAACCAAACATCAGGGTCAACCAGAAGGAAGTAACACTCAACATCAACCTCGTCCTGAGACTCGTTCAATGAGTCAAAGGCTCAACTTCGGGCAGCCCCTTGCTGTCCCCGAGATGGGAGTTCACTCAGGAAGCGGAAGATCAGTCGATCGACCGATCGCCCCTCATCCTCATCAATCAATTGGGCAGACTGTCCCTGCTCCTGCTGAAGATCCTCCATCGACTTACCAGATCTCTGCAATCGATTTCCAACTACTCCAATTGGCGAAGCAAAACGCCACCCTCACTGCTGAGAGGGATGCTCTGAAGAAGGCAGCTTCCGAAGCTGGAATTGCTATTCCGATCCCCTCCGCAAGTGAGAGGGTTGATCCTCCTCGACATTCAATTTACTCCGAACAACGGAGGTCAATGGGCACTGATGCTCTCGAGAGGATTCGACGCGACCCAACTCCCTCTGCTGCTCCTTGGAAGCAGAGTGTCTGGGATCGTCTTGAAGACGAGTCCTCCCAATCTTTATCTGGTCGTAACTGCGACAAAAGAGCACCATCGAAGCTCAACCTGCCAAGGAAGCACCAAATGAAAGGCGCTCCTTCAAAGAGTAGAGTCTCCCCTTCCATTCCACTCCAACGTGGACTTGGATCGGACCTTCGACATCGACTTCGACCGGCAAACACTCCGATGCCAGAACAAGACCTTGCGATCTTACCTCTTGACCCACCTCTAGGTCGAGGACACGGTCGTAGGGATGGCTACTCTTCTGCCGGGCCACTTCATCGAAGCCTCTTCGAATCAGCATTTCCAAGAGGATGGAGAACTCCTACCCTCCCCAAATTCAACTGCGTCCGAGGAGATCCAAGCCTCCATATACTTGCCTTCAAGCAAGCTCTAACGCCACACGAAGAGGAAAACAACGTGCTCTGCCGCACCTTCGCGGGAAGTCTCGACGAGCCTTCACTCGACTGGTATCACAATCTCCGAGCTGGGTCCATTACCCAGTTCGGTGTTTTGGCTAACCTCTTTGTGCAGCATTACCAGCTCAACCTGAAACCCGAGAAGAAGCTCGACTCTCTATATCGACTAAGGATGGGTGCAGATGAGACTCTCCGCAGCTTCACGAGGAGGTTTCGCAACGAGCATGCTGCTCTCTCTGGAAGGCATCTGGATGATGAAGCCATCATGTTGGCTTTCCAGAACGCTCTCCGCTTCGATCTACACATCTACAACGACTTCATCCGCAATCCCCCTCCTTCTCTGGGAGCTATGTTCGATCGAATTCAGAGGGAGATTGAGGTGGAAGACGATCAAGTCGCTCGAAAAGGGCGAGAAACTAAGAGAAGGCCTGCTGAAAGAGAAGCACCTAAATATGCTGCAAAGGCTCACAACACTGCAGCAGCAGCCCCTCCGGCCAACAAAAGATCAATGAATGATGGGCGTCGATCTCCAACGAAGACCACTTTCACCGAGTGGAACATGCCAGTCGAGCAGATACTCGACCGTATTCAACACGACGAGTATCTTCGGAGGCCCAATCCTCTTCAACCAAATTCCAAATTCACAGCAGACAAAACAGTCTACTGTGAATTCCATCGAAGTCACGGCCATTCCACCGATCGGTGTTTTCGGCTGAAATTCCATCTTGAAGACTTACTACGAGAAGGCCATCTTCAAGAATTCGTCAACAATGGGCACGATCAACGTCGAACCTCTGCCAAGGGGAAAGAAGTGTGTTGGATACATCAAATCTCTTCCAACCGGCAACCAATTTCTGTGAATGCCAATGTCTTTGGCATTCATGGAACCTTGCACAATCAAGCTTTGACCGGGAAGGAAGTCGATCGGCAGGTTCGACGCATCTTCCATGTTCGATCTACTGCAAACAAAGAAGATACCTGGATCGAGAAGCCCATCGAAGGTCTGGCTTGGCCATCCATAGTCTTCAACGACACCGATCTTCAAGGAGTTCACACTCCCCATCGAGACCCCCTGGTCTTGAAACTCATCATCGACGGAAGCACCGTCAATCGAATCCTCATAGACACTGGAATCTCCATTGACATTATGTTCTCAGACTGTTTCAAACGTCTGGGACATAAGTATCAAAGCCTCGACGTCGTCCCGACTGTGATCACCGGCTTCAACGGTGAACAAAGCATCACAGTGGGCGAATCCAGATTTACTATCGACCTCAGCCGAGAGACTCGAGTCTCGGTGAGGTTTGCAATCGTCGAAGGAATGTCTAGTTACAACGCCATTCTTGGGCGACCATTCCTCCATCAGATCAATGCCATCTCCTCCTCTTACCATCAACTACTCAAGTTTGCAACTGGAGAAGGCATCGTCTGCATTCGAGGCGATCAACAAGCTGGAAGATCTTGTGAAGCTGCTGCTGCTAAAACAGATCGAAAGATCAATATTGCTCCTCCAAAGCGGCCACGAGATGAAGCTGGTCCCTCTTCTAAATAGCAATCAAAGGAGATTCCGCTGACCGAACCTCCGCCAATCGAATGGGAAGCATCACCTTCAATTGAAGAAATCATCCCAATCAATATTGGCAGCGGAGATCTCCCTCGACAAACATTTATTGGTACCGGTCTTAGCGACGCAGAAGCGCAAGACATGGTATCCTTCCTCCAGTCCAATATCGACGTCTTCGCATGGTGCTTCGAAGACATGCCTGGGATCAATCCAGATGACGCTTGTCACCGACTTGCGATCAAAGAAGAGGTGAAGCCCGTCAAGCAAAAGCCTCGCACCATTCGACCAGAGCTGCAAGTTGCTGTTCAAGAAGAAATTACCAAGCTGCTCGCAGCCGGATTCATCCGAGAAGTAGAGTATCCAACTTGGATCTCTAATATAGTGGCTGTTCCAAAGAAAAATGGGAAAGTCAGAGTATGCATCGACTTCACCAATCTCAACAAGGCTTGCCCCAAAGATCCTTTTCCCATGCCAAGGATAGATAGACTCGTCGACGCCACTGCTGGCCACGAGCTATTGTCTTTCATGGATGGGTATTCCGGATACAATCAAATTCCACTCCACGCTGACGATCAAGAGAAGACATGTTTTGTGACTAGCCGAGGCCTTTATTGCTACAATGTCATGCCATTCGGCCTCAAAAATGCTGGTTCCACCTATCAAAGGTTAGTCACGAAAATGTTCGAAGATCAGATCGGTCGCAACGTCAAAGTCTATGTAGATGATCTCCTTACCAAGAGCTTCACTAGAGGGAAGCATCTATCTGATCTAGCTGAAACCTTCCAAGTCCTTCGAAAGTATCGAATGAAGCTCAATCCAGCCAAGTGCGCCTTCGGAGTTCAATCTGGCAAATTCCTGGGTCATCTTGTGACCAGGAGAGGTATTGAAGCCAATCCTGATCAAATTCGAGCCATCATTGATATGCCTTCACCTACAAATCGAAAAGAAGTTCAACGTCTCACTGGAAGGTTAGCAGCACTCAATCGATTCATCTCAAAGTCCTCAGACAAGTGCAAGCCACTCTTCGACAAACTACGAAAGGCGGATACCTCCGGCTGGAGTCCAACCTGTGAAGAAGCATTTCAAAGCATCAAGAAATATCTGGTGCAAGCTCCTATCCTGACTGCTCCACTTCCAAAAGAAGACTTGTGGCTCTACCTTGCCGTGACCGATCAATCAATCAGCGCGGTCTTAGTCAGTAGAAGAGAAGGCATTGAACATCCAGTCTACTACATCAGCCACACTCTTCTTCCGGCTGAGACTCGCTACTCAAAAACTGAGAAGGTCATCTTGGCCTTGCTCACTGCTTCGCGTCGTCTTCAACCGTACTTCATCTCCCACCAGATTACTGTCATTTCAGAACACTCACTCAAAGATATCATTGACAAAGCTGGTCGAGCTGGTCGAATGACCAAATGGGTGATCGAAATGAGTGCTCTGGGGATTCAATTCGAATCTCGCACTTCTATCAAAGGTCAAGCAATTGCTGATTTTCTAGCTGACTTTCCAGTTGAAGACCCCATCACTTGGGAAGAGGATGTCGACATGCGCTTGGAAGATGAGGATACTCCTCCGATCAATCCTGCAACAAAAATTGATCCAAGTCTTGAAGTTATTTCTGCAACTCCTCCATGGAAGCTTTATACTGATGGAGCATCAAGTTCGATCGGTTCGGGAACTGGGATAGTCTTAATATCCCCCGAACTCGATCATCTCCAGAAGGCCACTCTCCTTGGGTTTAATGCCACCAACAACGAAGCTGAATATGAAGCACTCATTTCCGGACTCGAAATTGCAGAATCTCTGGGGGTAGATCGAATCATCATATACAGCGACTCCCAACTGATCATAAGGCAAATCAATGGAGAGTACACAGCTCGAGAAGAAAGAATGCAACTCTACTTGGCCTTAGTACGACGTCTTCAACAACGTTTTACTAGCGCTGAATTCATTCAAATCCCCAGAACAGAGAACCGAGAAGCAGATGCCTTAGCTAATGCTGCCTCAGTTCTTGGAGACTCACTCGGAGGAAGGCAAATACAGATCGATTATCAAGAAGTGCCCAAGACCATCCCCGATCAACAGATTCTTACTACTACAAAAGGATCTGGGGGTGGAGATCAGCTTGAAGATTGGAGACGACCAATTCTTGACTTCTTCAAACATGGCAAAATGCCAGAAGATCCAAATCAAGCCCGAAGGCTTCAAAGGAAGCTCCCTTGCTACACTTTACAAGGTGAAGATTTATATTTCAAATCTCACAGCGGGATGTTACTCAAGTGCCTTGGTCCTGAACAAGCACAGGCAATCCTGATTGATATCCACTCCGGAGCTTGTGGAAATCATTCGGGAGGAAGATCCCTTGAAGCCAAGACGAAGCTACAAGGGTACTACTGGCCAACAATGGCAAGGGATGCTCAACAAGTCGTTCAAAGGTGCGAGCCTTGTCAACGGCACGCTCGAGCTATTCATCTCCCTGCAGATGAACTCCATCAATTATCAAGTCCCTGGCCCTTCCATCAATGGGGGTTAGACTTCTTGGGTCCTTTCCCTCCAACTCCAAGCAAGAAGAAATATCTACTGCTGGCCACAGATTACTTCACCAAATGGGTTGAAGCTGTGCCCCTCTTTCGAGAGACTGACGACGAAGTGATCAAATTCATTCGGCACAACATCTTCTCAAGATTTGGCACACCTCAAGTTCTTGTTGCTGACAATGGAGCTCAATTTGACTCAGACAAATTCCGAGAGTTCTGTCTGAACAACGGTATCAAGCTATTCTATTCAACTCCAAGATATCCTCAATGCAATGGTCAAGCTGAAGCCTCAAACAGAGCTATACTTGATATACTCAAGAAGAAACTCAACGACAAGAAAGGATTGTGGGAGCAAGTCCTACCTGAAGTTCTTTGGGGGTATCGCACAACTCCGAGAAGATCAACAGGGTTCTCACCCTTCCGTCTAACATATGGATCCGAAGCAATACTCCCAACAGAAAATATATCTAGTACTTTGAAGACCAAAGCTGTTGAAGAAGGAGTCAATGAAGAACTTCGGATCAATGATCTAGACTTCTCTGAAGAACTACGAGATCTAGCATCACTTCGTGTGGCCAAATATCAACAGAAGATCAAAAGAGCCTATGACAAGAAAGTCCACAAGAGACAGTTCCCAGTGGGTAGCTTAGTTCTCAGAGCAGTTTTCTACAATACCAAAGAGCACAGCAGTGGAAAGCTTGCTCCCAACTGGGAAGGTCCATACATCATTGAGTCAGTTGGAGGCAAAGGTTCTTACAGACTGATCACACCAGAAGGAGATAGATTGCCTCGAGCTTGGAATTCTAGACACCTCAAGTTGTTCTATCCATAATGTAAATTCTGTGATGAATAAAGCTCTCTTTCAAATGTTCAAGTGTACAAGTGTTCTGATTTTCAATCCAAGTTCTGAAGCAGTTTCAAGTTATCCATATTCAAATTACCAGGTCTTTTAACAAGTTTGGGTGTTAGGGTTGCGACCCAACCCCTTACTAGCAAATGTTAAAAACTGACCATTTTCAAGTTAACAGGTCTTAACATGTTTGGGTGTTAGAGTTGCGACTCGACCCCTTACTAGCGAATGTTAAACTGACCTTCGAAATTCAATATCCAATTTCAATCAATTCGATATCGTCTAACAGGTTTGGGAGTTTGAGTTGCGACTCGACCCCTTACATTCAAAAGTTATTCGAATTCAAATTCAATTTTCAAAGTTACAAGTTTGGGTGATTGAGTAGCGACTCAACCCCTTACATTCAAGTATATGCGTATTCAAATTATGTTCAAATTTATGAATACTCAATCATGTCAAATAGCATTCCAGAACTCGACATTCAAAGACATTCAACTCAAAAGAAGTGCAAGTTTCAAATACCAAAAAGATGTCTTCTATTATCATCAAAATATGTCAGATACAAGGAGCTGTTACATTTCAAAAATTCACAAGTACAACAACAAAGAAGAAGAAAAGTCTCAGGGCTTGGCCACACTCTTTGCATGCGACTTCTCCCCTTCAGATCCAGGACGAGCTTTACTCGCTACTGATGCCTTGGAGGATCGAACGCTAGCTACATGAGTCCTGAGCGCTTCTGCTGCCTTCTCTGCTGTTTCCTTGTAAACCTTGCACTCTGACAGCGCATGCTCCAGTGCCTTCTTGGATGTCTCCTCTCTGGCAGTGAAGGCAGCGTGCTGAGTAGCAAGTTGTTGCTTCAGCTCTTGAATCTCGACGGTGCGGCCACAGGACACGTCCTCAACCTTGGAGAGTCGAGTCTTCAAGGATTCGAGCTCGTGACTCTGTGCCTCACACCGATCCTTCAGCCCCTTGATCTCCAGCCTTCCCTTGCGAAGTTCCTCAATCTTGGATTTGAGAGAGGCTTTCTTCGAAGTCAGGAGATCTCTCAGCTCATCTCTCTCCGCGGTCAACTGATTTATTTCAGCTACAGCTTCTTTTGCTCCCGCCCTCAAGGAGAGTTTGGTTGCAACATTCATAAGTGCTGAGTTCTGCAAAAGAACAAAGAGTTGAATTATTCTGAAGAAAGATACGATTCAAATAATCGATCAAGCAGATGCACCTACCAACAGGTTAATTCTATCAAAAGCTTCATCCAAAGTGGCACTCGGAAGGTTGATGAGTTTTCTGATCGCAGCAGTGGGGCGGTTGATATCAACGTCCCCCAAGTTTTTTATTGTTGGAGTCAATCCAGCAGGCGTACCTGCAATCAAAGGGAATCAAAGTGTTAGATTATTTTCGAACTTCAAAGACAAGACATTCAAAGCAAGTTAAGTTCAATTACCTGATGTTTCGACCCTCGGCTCTTTGCCCTTCCGACGATCAGAGCCACTCTTAGGAGTCGATTTCTCCTGAATCGGGGTTGGCGCTGGTTGAGGTTGAGGAGCCCCATCGCCCACTCGACTTCCCCTCTCCAAATTAGCAGGGGGGGAAGCATTCCTGGGAGGTGAGGCTCTCTCTTCTTGCGACCCGCCTGGCTGGATGAGCCCGGCCATCATGGCCTCCACCTCGTTGAGCAGAGAGTGAGAGGGGGGAGGGGGTTGCTCAACCTCTACACCCCCACTCGTTGTCGCTCCCTCAATGCGAAGAGCGTCGGGGGGGATTTGATCAAGAGGCATGGGGTTGCTTCCAACCCCAGCACTCTTCGATAGTTTAATTTTGAAGCGCATCGGCCTCTTCAATTCTTCAAACTTATAGGTGGGAACCGCCTTTGGGCCATCACCTTCTATGTCGAGCACTTCCTCCATCTGACGGGCTTTAACCTCGTCAATGGGAATAGGGATCGAATCCTCCCCCGTTGCACCATCAGTGGGGGTGGGAGGAATTTCTTCCTCACCACCCCCATTCTCATCATCCCCACTGGAGGGGGTAGAAGACGGATCGTCCTCGCCGTCCCCGTCCTCATCTTCGCCATTGCCACTGTTGTCGTGGCTGGCATTCTCAGTTTCTTCTTCTTCATTCTTCTTTTCTTCTTCTTCATCTTCATTCTTTTTGTCTTGGTCTTCATCTTCCTTAGGCTTGACGAGAGTTTTTCGCTTCTTCTTCACTGGGCCTCTTTGGAGCACCAGTTTCTCGTCCATGGTAGGTAACCGGCGCCTCGAAGTGTAGATTTTCTTCTCAGCCCGAACCTTCCGGATGACCTTGCCTGACTGAGGGTCCTCCTCGTAGTCAGAGTATAGGACTTCGTTGTCCTCGTACCTGTCCTTTGACCTGTGGAGGAGATTGGCCTTGCCATATCTCACAGGACAGTTAGAAAACTATTTCCACGACCTGGTTCCACAGGTTAGTTCGAGGAACAAGTTATCTATGGCTCCCGCCCTCTCAGAATTCCAGGCGAAGATGCCTCCAGCGCTGTACATTTTCACCGCCTCGTGCACGCTGTCTCGGGGGGTGTCGGGCACTGACATGGACGTCCAGGCGCCAGATACAGAAATTGGCCAGTCAGTATACAATTTGTCTGAGGGGACTGTATCGGTGAGTGGGCGCAGTGGAGATACTCCTGTCAAATTGTAGAACGGGCTGTCCTTCCTGTAATTCCATCGATAATGGAAGAAGAAGTATCCGAGCTCAATCCTGGCAGGTTCACCTTCCGGGATACTGGAGTAACAGGCCCTCAAGTCCTCTTGAAAATCTGATTCCACCCGGCAGAACGCATAGATGATTCGCCAGGCATTCCCTGTGACTTGCCCCGGGCAGAGGCCAGAGGTGTTCAGTAGTCTTGCAGCGAATGGTGGCAGAGGCAGACGTAGGCCGCAGTTCATTTGGCCAATGGTCACGATGGTTCCCATGACCTTCTCGTTGCTGGCAAAACTGGTGAAGACGGTCTTCTTGTCGATGCCGAAAGCCGTCTGGATGCTAGGGAGTGAAGGCTGCGCTCCCTTCCCTTCAGTGAAATAAGAGAGAAGTGCTTGCCACTTCTTTCTCTTCGTATCTGTGAACTCACCACCAACATTGTACATGTACTCCGTCTCGTCTGTCAGGGGCATAAGCGGACCCAGAACAAACTTCACTTTGGGAATGAATTCTGGCCTTGATAGCGCTGAGGCAAAACCTACCCCTTGGTGCCTCTTGCCCAGTTGGCCAAGTTCAGCGAGAGCAGCCTTGCCTTTGCCACGGCCCCTCGGAGGAGATTGAACCTCGACAATTTCCTTCCCCTTTCTCTTCGAGGGAGCTGTACCGGACTTCTTCGAACTGCCAGATGAAGCCATTTGACCGATCGAACGAGAACAAGAACAAGAGCAGAAAATCAAGAGAACAAGGGTCTGGACTTCGAAAAATTTTGGAAGCGTGAGGCAAAATGACAGCCGGTGAAAGCTTTTGTACCCAGGGTAAAACAGGTGCGCAAATCGAGAAGACACGTGTCTTCACCATATCAAATCGCGTGTTTTTGTAGGTACACGTGGCATCCATCCGTAGCAAGCGCAAAACCAGGCGAACAGTCGCGACCAGGCGAAACGTCGGACCTACCGGTCCACATGAACCAACGGTCCAATCAAGCCACCGGTCTGGGTAAACCGGACCGCCGGTTCAAAGCAACCATCAAGCCAACCAAGGATTCAAAACAAGAAGAATCAAGCTCCATCAATGTTCAAAACTCTGCCAGAATATCGAAGAACAAAGCAGTAAATCTTCTCTGAAGGGCAGGTTCAAAACTTTACTTCGATCAGTCCAATTTCTACTGGATCTGGCAAAAAACCAAGGTTTTTTGCCGATCACTCGAACCTTGACCGGATATTTTTCACCGATCGGACAAACATGTCCGATCGGCGAAAGTTATCTGATCGGTCAAATTTCTACTGGATCTGGCAAAAAACCAAGGTTTTTTGCCGATCACTCGAACCTTGACCGGATATTTTTCACCGATCGGACAAACATGTCCGATCGGCGAAAGTTATCTGATCGGTCAAAATTCTACTGGATCTGGCAAAAAACCAAGGTTTTTTGCCGATCACTCGAACCTTGACCGGATATTTTTCACCGATCGGACAAACATGTCCGATCGGCGAAAGTTATCTGATCGGTCAAATTTCTACTGGATCTGGCAAAAAACCAAGGTTTTTTGCCGATCACTCGAACCTTGACCGGATATTTTTCACCGATCGGACAAACATGTCCGATCGGCGAAAGTTATCTGATCGGTCAAAATTCTACTGGATCTGGCAAAAAACCAAGGTTTTTTGCCGATCACTCGAACCTTGACCGGATATTTTTCACCGATCGGACAAACATGTCCGATCGGTGAAAGTTATCTGATCGGTCAAATTTCTACTGGATCTGGCAAAAAACCAAGGTTTTTTGCCGATCACTCGAACCTTGACCGGATATTTTTCACCGATCGGACAAACATGTCCGATCGGCGAAAGTTATCTGATCGGTCAAATTTCTACTGGATCTGGCAAAAAACCAAGGTTTTTTGCCGATCACTCGAACCTTGACCGGATATTTTTCACCGATCGGATAAACATGTCCGATCGGCGAAAGTTATCTGATCGGTCAAATTTCTACTGGATCTGGCAAAAAACCAAGGTTTTTTGCCGATCACTCGAACCTTGACCGGATATTTTTCACCGATCGGACAAACATGTCCGATCGGCGAAAGTTATCTGATCGGTCAAATTTCTACTGGATCTGGCAAAAAACCAAGGTTTTTTGCCGATCACTTGAACCTTGACCGGATATTTTTCACCGATCGGACAAACATGTCCGATCGGCGAAAGTTATCTGATCGGTCAAATTTCTACTGGATCTGGCAAAAAACCAAGGGTTTTTGCCGATCACTCGAACCTTGACCGGATATTTTTCACCGATCGGACAAACATGTCCGATCGGCGAAAGTTATCTGATCGGTCAAATTTCTACTGGATCTGGCAAAAAACCAAGGTTTTTTGCCGATCACTCGAACCTTGACCGGATATCTTTCACCGATCGGACAAACATGTCCGATCGGCGAAAGTTATCTGATCGGTCAAATTTCTACTGGATCGGTCAAAAAACCCTGTTTTTTGACCGATCACCCGATTCTTGACCGGTTGAATTTTGCCCGATCGGTCAAAATTTGACCGATCGGTCAAAAGTGACCGATCGGTCAAAATTTAACCGATCGTCCAAATTTCAGCTGATCGGTCAAAATTACTACTGGATCGGTCAAAAAACCCTGTTTTTTGACCGATCACCCGATTCTTGACCGGTTGAATTTTGACCGATCGGTCAAAATTTGACCGATCGGTCAAAATTTGACCGATCGGTCAAATTTGACCGATCGGTCCAAATTGACCGATCAGTCCCTTTTTTCTCTAACATACGACAAGTTTCTTCGTGTCCGTTTTTCTAAACAGGAAGTTGCTATTTTTTGCACCAAGTCCAAGCCAGCTAGAATGCACTCTAGCTAACTTGGAGGGGGTAACTGTGGGTGCAAATTTTGGCATAAATCTACCACGGGACCCACCGGCCCTGCTTGGTGGGCCCACGAGGACTACAGCGGGACCCACCGGCCCTGCTTGGTGGGCCCACGAGGACTACAGCGGGACCCACCGGCCCTGCCTGGTGGCCCCACGAAGACTACCACGGGACCCACCGGCCCTGCCTGGTGGGCCCACGAGGACTACCACGGGACCCACCGGCCCTGCCTGGTGGGCCCACGAGGACTACAGCGGGACCCACCGGCCCTGCTTGGTGGGCCCACGAGGACTACAGCGGGACCCACCGGCCCTGCCTGGTGGCCCCACGAAGACTACCACGGGACCCACCGGCCCTGCCTGGTGGGCCCACGAGGACTACCACGGGACCCACCGGCCCTGCCTGGTGGGCCCACGAGGACTACAGCGGGACCCACCAGCCCTGCCTGGTGGACCCCCGAAGACAACCGCAGGGCCCGCAACTTTACCTGGAGAATCCCCAGATACTACAGCAGAAACCGCCATTCGCCACCCGGAATGCCTATAAATAGCAGAGCCTTCGAATGTAAAAAGGATCCCGATCCAAAAATCTGATTTCCATTCTGAGATCTGACTTTCAGAACCAGAGCTCTGGGATTTCAAACTTCCGATCTACCATCTCCCTTTGATCTTCTTTCAGAAAGATCAGTGTTTACAGTGATACTCGGCCTGTCGAGATCACTTCAACATAAGTGTTAGTGAATTCGGGTTGCTCCCTATAGCACGGAGACGTAGGCTTCGGCTGAACTCCGAGATCACTTCTCTTGTGTCGAAAACTCTCTCTGATTGCATCTCTCTTCAACTTCGATCAACAGATCGACCAACGATCTTCGACGTCAACACGAATATTCAATTGACTGGTGCTGCGAGAGTCTTCGGGTCGGCACGAAGATTTTCCCCCACAGATCGTACGAATGAATTAGAATGGATCGTACGAATGAATTAAAATGGATACATTTATACGACTGAACTAGAATGGATCGTGCGAATTAATTAGAATGGATCGTACGAATGAATTTGAACGGATACATTTGTGCGAATGAATCTGAATGGATTGTATGAATGAATTACAATGGATCGTACGAATGAATTAGAATGGATCGTACGAATGAATTAGAATAGCTTATACGAATGAATTAGAATGAATCGTACGAATGAATTAGAATGGTTACATTCGTGCGAATGAATTAGAATAGATCGTACGAATGAATTAGAATGGATCGTACGAATAAATTAGAATGGATCATGCGAATGAATTAGAATGGATCGTACAAATGAATTAGAATGGATCCACCGAATGAGTTAGAATGGATCATACGAATGAATTAGAATGGATCGTACGAATGAATTAGAATGGGTTGTGCGAATGAATTAGAATGGATCGTATGAATGAATAAGGATGGATCGTACGAATGAATTAGAATGAATCGTACAAACGAATTAGAATGGATCGTACGAATGAATTAGAATGAATCGTCCGATCCATTCTAATTCATTCGTCCGATCCATTCTAATTCATTCGCACGAATGTATCCATTCTAATACATTCGTACAATCCATTCTAATTCATTCGCACGATCCATTCTAATTCATTTGTATGATCCATTCTAATTCATTCCTACGATCTATTCTAATTCATTCGCTCGAATGTATCCATTCTAATTCATTCGTACAATCCATTCTAATTCATTCGCACGATCCATTCTAATTCATTCGCACGAACCATTCTAATTCATTCGTATGATCCATTCTAATTCATTCGTACGATCTATTCTAATTCATTCGTATGATCCATTCTAACTCATTCGCACAAATGTATCCATTCTAATTCATTCATACGATCCATTCTAATTCATTCGCACGATCCATTCTAATTCATTCGTACGATCCATTCTAATTCATTCGTACGATCCATTCTAATTCATTCGCACAAATGTATCCATTCTAATTCATTCGTACGATCCATTCTAATTCATTCGCACGATCCATTCTAATTCATTCGTATGATCCATTCTAATTCATTCACACGATCCATTCTAATTCATTCGTACGATCCATTCTAATTCATTCGTATGAATGTATCCATTCTAATGCATTCGTACGATCCATTCTAATTCATTCGTACAATCCATTCTAATCCATTCGTACGATCCATTCTAATTCATTCGTACGATCCATTCTAATTCATTCTCACAAATATAACCTTTCTAATTCATTTGTACGATCCATTCTAATTCATTCGTACGATCCATTCTAATCCATTATTACGATCCATTCTAATCCATTCGTACGATCCATTCTAATTCATTCGCACGAATGTAACCATTCTAATTCATTCGTACGATCCATTCTAATTCATTCCTAAGATCCATTCTAATTCATTCGCACGAATGTATCCATTCTAATTCATTTGCACGATCCATTCTAATTCATTCCTATGATCCATTCTAATTCATTCGTACGATCCATTCTAATTCATTCGCTCGAATTTATCCATTCTAATTCATTCGTACGATCCATTCTAATCCATTCGTACGATCCATTCTAATTAATTCGAACATTGCGTTCTAATCCATTCGTACGATCCATTCTAATCCATTCGTACGATCCATTCTAATTCATTCGTACGATCCATTCTAATTCATTCTCACAAATGTAACCTTTCTAATTCATTTGTACGATCCATTCTAATTCATTCGTACGATCCATTCTATTCCATTCGTACGATCCATTCTAATTCATTGGTACGATCCATTCTAATTCATTCGCACGAATGTAACCATTCTAATTCATTCATACGATCCATTCTAATCCATTCGTACGATCCATTCTAATCCATTCGTACGATCCATTCTAATCCATTCGCACAATCCATTCTAATTCATTCGCACGATCCATTCTAATTCATTCGCACGATCCATTCTAATTTATTTGTACGGTTCATTCTAATTCATTCATACGATCTATTCTAATTCATTCGTTCGATCCATTCTAATTCATTCGCACGATCCATTCAAATTCATTCGCACGATCCATTCTAATTCATTCATACGATCCATTCTAATTAGTTCGTATGATCCATTCTAATCCATTCGTACGATCCATTCTAATCCGTTCGCACGAATGTAACCTTTCTAATTCATTTGTACGATCCATTCTAATTCATTCGTACGATCCATTCTAATTCATTCGTACGATCCATTCTAATTCATTCGAACGAATGTAACCATTCTAATTCATTCGTACGATCCATTCAAATCCATTCGTACGATCCATTCTAATCCATTCGTACGATCCATTTTAATTCATTCGTACGATCCATTCTATTTTTTATTTTTTTTAATCAAAGTTAGGGGATTTTATTAGGGACCCCGCCCATGAAAGCAGATTGTCATTTAACAACTTACATCTCTGGCCTTCAAAAGTAACAAGGCAACAGTGAGAAAGAAAACAAAACAAGTAAAGAGCATCTCTTAGATGTAATGGAGCAAATCTTGGCTGCAACACTCACTTCAATTCAGGTATCTTCATATCAAAGTGGCCGATCAACTCAAAATCCGGAATCCCAGTGCAGTAGAAATAGCTATTCGACACATCTCAGGAAATCTCAATTCTCCATCTTAGATCCAATATTTGTTAGCACAAGTAGTTGTAGATCTTCTGTATATACCCCTTTTGCAATCAGATTCAATTGCAACCCTCAGATTTTCTTTGAACTGAGTAGGGAACAATCTAACCATCTGATTGTTACAATCGTGATCAATTTTTGAAAGGATATCAGCTGGTTGATTCCCTTCCCTCCAAATGTGAGAGATATTATGCATGGCATATTTATTAAAACTGTTTTGAATATTCATAACCTGATGAGCAGCATTCCAAGGAATTGTACATTCATTCCTGATGCATTGAACTGCTGTAAGAGAATCTGTTTCAACCCAGAGATTTGCAATATTCATATCTTTTGCATATGCTAGACCCTTCTCTATAGCCTCCAGCTCAACATTTAGAATACATTTATGCTTTGAGGGACCATAGTAGCCTAAAGAGGGAATACCATTACTGTTTCTAAATATCCCTCCCACCTGGGATGTTTTAACTGTGAGGGCTCCATCAGTGTTAAGCTTCATCCAGTCATTCATAGGTTTCTCCCATTTGACTTCTTGGGTTGCCTGTATTGCAGTATTCAAATAACACCCCCACTTAGCTATTGTGATTCTATTCTCCAAAGTATCTTCATCAACTGTGTTAGAAGTCATATGTCTCAATGTTGTTGTACTAGTAATAAGAGCCATCAAAACTCTCTTATGTCTAGTTTTTCTTTCAAAAATTCTTCTGCATCTCTCATCCCACAAAAATTTAATCACACAACCAGTTGCAATTCTTGCTAAAGTAGCTATTTGTCCTTTCCCATGATACTTGGACTGAAGCCTAGCTATCTCCTCATTTAGAGTGCCAATCCTTGTAGCTTTAATACCAAATTTTGCTAACACGGACCTCCATATCCAATTCGAGTAGGAGCATCGAAAAAATAGATGATCATGTGTCTCCTCTTCAGACCAGCAGAGAGTGCAAAGAGAAGGAATTGACATACCTCGTGCTTGAAGCTTATCACAAGTGAGTAATTTTTTAAGTGTTGCTCTCCACAAACAAACTGCATGACTCTCTATTCTACAGTTATGCCAAATCCATCTAGCTTCTGGGAGAATGGGCCTTTTCCCTCTGATAGCATTCCATGCTGTTTTGAGAGTGAACAATCCGCTAGTGGATGGCTTCCAAACTAACAGATCAGGTAAATCTGGATACTGGATCTCAATTTTGGAAACAATGTCAAAAATCCTCATAATGTCAGCAGATGAAGGAGATGGGAGAGACCAAGATCCATTAACTATAAAATCGCTGACCTTTATGTCTAAACCCTGACCCATATCATAGACTGCTCTACTATCAAAGGTGTCAACAAGTCTGCCTTGTGGTAGCCAATTATCAGTCCAGAATTTAATATTTTTGCCATCCCCCAAAATGTTCACAATAAAAGGTTTAATGATCTGTCTAACTTTTAAAATTCCCTTCCAGATACCTGAAGAATTTGGTGAAGGCTTGCAATCCCATCGCTGATCCTTTCTCAAGTATTTCCTAGTAACCCATCTCACCCAAAGCGAGTCTTCATGAGAGCATATTCTCCAGAGATGCTTAGTTAGAGCTGCCTTATTCCAGTCACCAATGCTTCTGAACCCGATACCCCCTTCCTTCTTAGGGAAACAAAGTTTATGCCAGGCAATAGGCACCATTTTTTTATCAAGAGTTTTTCCTCCCCATAAGAACTTAGTAAAAATCCTTTCAATCTCATTTGTGACTGATTTAGGAAAGTGAAACACACCTGACCAATACAAGTGAAGGGAATTCAACACTGATTTAATGAGTTCTATCCTGCCTGCAAGAGAGAGAAAATTTCTGCTCCAAGACCCAATTCTATCTCTGATTTTATCAAAAAGAATATGACAATCTGAATACTTGAGACTCTTAGAGAGCAAAGGTAACCCAAGGTATTTTATAGGAAGCGTGCCTTCTCCTATATTGAGAGTGGTCAGCAATAGTTGCTTGCCTACAACATTGTGACTGAAGAACACTTTTGATTTAGCTTGATTAATCTGTAGACCAGATTGCTCATTGAAAGATTTAAGAACCTGAGTAATACCTTCAGCTGAATTTTGATTGGCCTTTGAGAATATAAGAAGGTCATCTGCATAAGCCAAATGCGAAATAGGGAAACTCCCTAAGGATGGAACATCTATTTGCTTTGCAAGCTCTGCCTTCTTGAGATTACAAGAAAGAGTATTCATCACAATAGTGAAAAGGTAAGAGGAAAGAGGATCCCCTTGTCTGATACCTCTATAAGCTGGAAAATAGCCCACTGCTGCTCCATTTATTAGTACTGAAAATTTGACTGATGTTAAACATTCTTCAATCCATTTAATCCAACAATCTGGAAAGTTCATAGCTGTCAAGGTCTGGAGAATAAAAGAGTGACTAACTGTGTCAAAAGCCTTTCTAAGATCAATCTTGAGGCACATATGGGGAGGACCTGATTTAACATGAAATCTATTTGTTAATTCATGAGCCAGCATCACTGCATCCTGAATATGTCTTCCATGAAGGAAAGCAACCTGATTTTCTGTAATAAGCTGTGGAAGAATCGATTTCATTCTATGAGCCAAAATAGAGGAAATAATTTTATAAGAGAAATTGCAAAGCGAGATAGGCCTGCAGCTGGCAAAATTGGTAATCCGTTCTTCTTTAGGGATAAGTGCAATCAGTGTATGGTTAAGGTAAGAAATCCTTTGCGGATGACTATAGAAGAACTGCACCATATTAATAAAATCATCCTTGATAATTGACCAGCAGCATATATAGAAAGCCTCTGAAAAGCCGTCAGCTCCTGGAGCTTTATCCCTGGGAGCATTATGGACTGCATAATGAATCTCCTCATAAGAAAAAGGCTTACCTATCCATAAATTTTGTTCATGGGTCAGTCTCCCCATAGTGTTACAAGTGAGTGTTGCACAACTATCTCTTGCAAATAAGTTCGAGAAGTAGGAAACCCCTTCTTTCTTGATACTTTGTGGGTCATCCAGCATTTGATCTTCCATAGAGAGGATAGAATAAATACTAGATTTAGATCTACGCCCTTGGATGATTGCATGATAAAATTTGGTGTTAGCATCCCCTTTAGAGAGCCAGTTCACTCTAGACTTTAATCTGAGCAGATCATCATGAATCTCTCTCTCTCTCGTTTTAGATTGACAAGAGCCTCTCTTTCTGCAATAGCTAATTCTGCATTTAACGGATCCAAATTGATGCATTCTTGAATCTCCTCTAGCTGTCTTTCTGCTTGAGCACATCTCAGTTTTGTATGGCCAAAATCATTTTTGTTCCAATCTTTGAGCTTCTTCTTAAGACGTTTAAGCTTGGAACAAAAAATATAGAAAGGATCACCTAGAACAGTAGCATTCCAAGAAGTTGCAACAATTTGTACGATCCATTCTAATTCATTCTCACAAATGTAACCTTTCTAATTCATTTGTACGATCCATTATAATTCATTCGTATGATCCATTCTAATCCATTCGTACGATCCATTCTAATTCATTCGCACGAATATAACCATTCTAATTCATTCATACGATCCATTCTAATTCATTCCTACGATCCATTCTAATTCATTCCTACGATCCATTCTAATTCATTCGCACGAATGTATCCATTCTAATTCATTTGCACGATCCATTCTAATTCATTCGTACAATCCATTCTAATTCATTCGTACGATCCATTCTAATTCATTCGTACGATCCATTCTAATCCATTCGTACGATCCATTTTACTTCATTCGTACGATCTATTCTAATCCATTCGTACGATCCATTCTAATCTATTCTAATTCATTCGTACGATCCATTCTAATCCATTCGTATGATCCATTCTAATTCATTCGTACGATCCATTCTAATCCATTCGTACGATCCATTCTAATTCATTCGTACGATCTGTTGGGGGTAGCTGAAATCTGCCCTGGAGTTCGCACCCCCCCCCCCCCCCCCCCGTGCTCACCAAATCACCTTGACAGGGAGCGAGATCCACATTAGGCTGAAAGGGCCTAGGCCAAGAGCACTCTTAGGAGCTCGCCTAAGCTCGATGGAGCTCGCCTAAGCTCGCTCAAGAGCGCGCTAAGCTCACCCAGGAGCTCGCCAAACTCGCCCAGGAGCTCGCCTAAGCTCGCTCAGGAGCGCGCTAAGCTCACCCAGGAGCTCGCCAAACTCGCCCAGGAGCTCGCCTAAGCTCGCTCAGGAGCTCGCCAAGCTCACCCAGGAGCTCGCTAAGCTCACCCAGGAGCTTGCCAAACTCGCCCAGGAGCTCGCCTAAGCTCGCTCAGGAGCGCGCTAAGCTCACCCAGGAGCTCGCCAAACTCGCCCAGGAGCTCGCCTAAGCTCGCTCAGGAGCTCGCCAAGCTCACCCAGGAGTTCGCCAAACTCGCCCAGGAGCTCGCCTAAGCTCGCTCAGGAGCTCGCCAAGCTCACCCAGGAGCTCGCCTAAGCTCGCTCTGGAGCTCGCCCCGGAGCTCGCCAAGCCCGCGCGAGAACTCGCTAGCAGTGATAGCGGGAGTTAGACCGTCATGCATAACGAAGACACCGGCATCGCAAACGCCCCTAGCTCGCGCAGGAGCTCGCCCAAGCTTGCGAAGGAGCTCACCTTAGCTCCCCATCGGAGGTCGCCCACAATGTATGAGAGGATGCCAGGTGTCAAAACCCCACGGAAGCTACGTGGCCAAACGTGGTCCACGGAAGCTCGCTCGAATCAGTTCGAGACCTCCCGGACTTGAACATTCCAGAATGGCCACCTGGCCATGACAAGAAAGATTCCCTCCCCCACTCAAACCGCCTGGCAGGCTTGACGACAGAATGTCAGGGCGCGAGTACCAAGGACTGTCAGACCCACGCGAGCCAGAACGTGGGGGGTCTAGAAGGCGCCAGAAGAATCTCCACGTGTCGGGCCACGGTAGGCCGCCGATTGCTATAAATGCTCACCCCCAGGCTCCATAGTAGAGGTTCGAATTCCTTTTCCCTACTACTTTGGTATACCGCAGCTCGCCGTTGTGCCACCGTGACTGACTTGAGCGTCGGAGGGTCTGCGCTCCTAAGGGAGCCAGCCGTTCTCACGTTCTCTTTTCTTCGTCTTGCAGGCAGCCCACACGGACCAGCGAAAAATCCCCCGAACATTTGGCGCCGTCTGTGGGATCTTCGACTGGTTCCTGCGAGAACGCCCACGACCACGCGGTTGAGCGCCGTTCGCTCTCATAACCTCAAGGATGGCTCCGGCGACAAGGGGACTCAGGCGACCGAGGACTCGTGCCAGATCTGCGCGCAGCGAGCCTCCGGTCGAGACCCCTCAGCCCCAGGTCCCGCTCAGCGACCAACTCTTGTTGGAGATGTTGGCCACCCAGCGGGCCATGATGGAGGAACTGACGCGATTGCGTCAGGCTCCGGCGGCCAGCCGGCGGTCTGGGCCGGCGAAGACGGCGTCTCCGGTGCGACCACCGGTGTCAACATCGCGACCGCCCATGGTCGCTCCGGCGCGGCAGGTTTCCCATCCGGAACCCCTAGTCGGGAGAGCGGCTGCACGAGGGGTACCGGAAACCCCGCTCACGAGGTTGCAGAAGCTAGTCACCCAGCGATCTAGCAACCGGGCGACCTCGCGCGTGACCATCCCTTGCCGCCGTAGCCGGAGCATTGATTCTGACGGATCAGAGGAAAGGTCTCTAGAGCGGGACCGCGACCCGCGCCATCGGCGACGAGGGAAAGAGCCCGCGGTGGAAATACCTTCCGAAGCTCGCGAGGCAACGTCCTCCCACAGGCCAACTGACGCGTTGAAGGAATTCACGGGTGGACGGCAAGGAGGCCGCCGAGCGGTTGCCTCCGAGGGTCGCCGCGGGGTGGGACCGACCTCGCCACAAGGGAGCGTACGAGACCGCCTAGGACCTACGCAGCCGCCTCTGGGAGTTCTCCCTGGGCACTGGCAGCGATCTAGTGCGCCAGTAGATTTACTGGAAGATCTCGCCGCCCACGGAGGTAGCTCGCCTTTCACCAGCGAGGTCCACCGAGGGGGTTTTCCGCACCACTGGACCCCCCCGAAGTTTGTATTGTTCGACGGATCGCAGGATCCCGTTGACCATCTCTTGGCCTACAGAAAGCTTCTGTTTTTCCGGGACCAAGACCACGTCTTGTGCCGAGCATTCCCAAGCAGTCTGACCTGCTCGGCATTGAACTGGTTCCACAAGTTGCCGCCCGGCATGATCCCCGACTTTCCAACTCTCTCTAGGCTATTCCTGGAGCAGTATCGCTGCAATAGGCAGCCCCCGAAGAGAATCGAGTCTCTATTTACCTTAACCATAGGAGCTCGTGAGACGCTCCGGTGCTTCGCAACGCGATTCCGAAGTGCCTACCTCGCTCTGGAAGACGCAGCGGGCCAAGATCGTACCGTGGTGAGCGCTTTCAGAAGCGCCCTCCCCGAGGGTTGCAAGCTTCATGATGCTCTAGTGATCAAGGACCCTCGCACGATGGTTGAACTATTTGCCCTGGTCCAGCAACACATCAAGCTCGAAGACGCCGTGCTAGACCGGAAGGGAAAGGCAATCGAGCAGCGACCTCCTCCGGCCCCGCGACCGCTGGTCGTTAAGGCCGTAGAGAGAAGGGAGGTGCCCCTGGCGGTGCCTTTGCCTGGACCGCCCGCTGCCCCTGCTGAACAGCCCGCTGAAGCCCCCGCGGCTATCGCTGGAAGGCCGGCGAACTGGCGCCTGCCTCCAGGACCCAGGGAGCGGGACTTCACCGTGCTAACCCACTCGCCAGGACAAATCTTCCATCAGATTCGGAATGAACCTTTCTTCCAGTACCCGCCACCCCTACAGGTCGGAGAGCCCGGCTCTACCGACAACTCGCGGCGGTGCGCTTTTCATCGAAGCCCTGGGCATCACACTAACAGATGCCGGGCTCTCAAGAACCACCTTGAGGATTTGGTCACCCAGGGCCACTTGAATCAGTTTATATCACCTCCAAGGAGGTTCGAGGTGGTACCGGCACGAACTCCTCGGGAGGGAGATCGCCCGGGGCCCGCTGAACCCACCCTACCTCCGCCTCCCCCGGGAGGACCGGCGATCTGCCATACCATTAGCGGAGGGCTGAGCGGCCCGAGATCCAGTAATGAAGCCCGCCGACGAGTCAGGGAGATGGAGCGGGCACAGAAGGTATTTTCCGTCTCGCTAACTCCTACTTTACTTCAAGCACCAAGGGTGGAAGCCCGCGATTTTCTCTGGTTTTCGGAAGATGACATGACTGGGGTCGTTACGCCCCACAATGACCCCCTCGTCATACGCCTGATGATGGCTAACATCGAAGTGAGGCGGGCTCTGGTTGATTCGGGGAGCGCCGTGGACATCCTTTTTCTGTCGGCCTACCTGCGAATGGGGTTGAGACTCGCCGACCTGTCTCCCTCGACGAGCTCCCTCAGTGGATTCACCGGCGAGGTCGCCAAAGTGGCAGGGGAGATAACCCTCACTGTGACCGCCGGCCCGGAGGCTCGCCAAGTCCGCTTCGCGGTCGTGGATGGAAGTTCCGCATTTAACGCCATCCTTGGGCGGCCTTGGCTAAGGCAAATGAATGCGGTAGCTTCACCCAACCATCAGGCCCTCAAATTCCCGACCGCGAGCGGGGTCGTAGTAATTCGGGGTGATCAGGTAGCCGCTACCCGATGCGAGCAGGATGTCCTTCACCTTATGGACATGGAGGTCGCCGAGGCCAAAAGGCCCGCACCCTCCTAGCAATTACCGCTCGCTACGAGCGAGCTATTGGGGAGCCCGCTGGAGGCCTCCTTGCTTAAGTCCCCTACTCCACCCCCGGGTGGGAGCGGTGTGGACCATAAGTTAGAGGAGGGAGGTCGCCCGACAACCCCCAAGAAAGGAAGTCTTCCAATTGCCGAACCACTCCAAGAGGTCGACATCGGCGGCGAAGAAGGGCCAAGAGTTGTTAGCCTCGGGACCTCGCTAACCAAGGGCGAGGTCCTGGCCATAACCAACTTGCTCAGGGAATACCGTGACGTATTCGCCTGGAGCTTCGCGGACATGCCAGGGATTGACCCGGAGGTCGCCTGTCTCGTCTGCAAACCATGAAGGAGTTCCCGCCGATCAAGCAGAAAGCTCGGCACATACCTGCTGCAAAGTCCGTTGCAGTGGCGGCAGAGATAGACAAGCTGGAGCGAGCCGGCTTCATCCGCGAGGCGCACTTCCCCGAGTGGATCTCCAATATCGTGGCGGTGCCAAAGAAGAGCGGAGCGGTCAGGGTGTGCATCGACTTCTCCGACCTCAATAAGGCATGCCCGAAGGACGGATTTCCTCTTCCGAGAATAGGCGCACTAGTCGACGCAGCTGTCGGATTCCAGGCCCTGTCCTTCATGGATGGATGTTCGGGGTATAACCAGATACCTCTCCACGCCGACGATCAGGAGAAGACCGCTTTCTACTCTGGGGCGGGCTACCAGAAGTTGTACTGCTATTGAGTGATGCCGTTCGGACTTAAGAACGCTGGAGCGACCTACCAACGGTTAGTCACTCAGATGTTCAAAGATCAGATCGGCAGAAACGTCGAAGTTTATATAGACGACCTCCTGGTGAAGAGTCGGGAGCGGGAGGGGCATGTTGCCGATCTCCGCGAAACCTTCGAGGTACTGAGAAAGTACCAAATGAGGCTAAACCCGGCGAAGTGCGCATTCGGGGTGACGTCGGGGAAATTCCTCGGGTACCTGGTCACCCACAGGGGGATCGAGGCTGACCCTGGGCAAATCCGAGCGCTTGTCGAAATGCCCGCGCCGAGGACCCGGCAGGAAGTCCAGAGACTGAGCGGGCGAATCGCCGCGCTCAATCGGTTCATCTCCAAATCCTCAGACAACTGCCGACCTCTTTTCGAGCTGCTACGAAAAGGAGCGAGCATTTGTTGGGATGAGAAGTGCGAGCACGCCTTCCAAAAGATCAAAGACTATCTGGCGAGCCCACCGATCTTAGCGGCACCAAAAGAGGGCGCCGAACTCGGCGTGTACCTTGCGGTCACTGAGAATGCGGTGAGCGGGGTCCTGGTTGTGGAAGAAGCGAAGGTGGAGCGGCCTGTGTACTTTGTAAGCCACACAATGCTCCCCGCCGAGCTCCGGTATCGACCAATCGAGAAGGTCGCATTGGCCTTGGTCCTTACCGCAAGAAAGCTCCACCCCTACTTCTCGGCCCACCCTGTCAGGGTCATCACAGAGCACCCTCTAAAGAGCGCGCTCTCCAGGCCCTCAGTAGCCGGCAGGCTCTACCGTTGGTCCGCCGAGCTCGCCGCCTATGGTTTGGAGTATGTTCCTCGAGTTGCTGTCAAAGGACAGGCGCTCGCCGATTTCTTGGCGGACTTCCCCATAGAAGAACCGGTCCAGTACCGGGAGGATGAGCAAACTGAGGCACACCCTGGGAAGGCGAGGTTCTTGGACAATCAAGGCGAGCTTCCTCCAACTAAGCGTTCAGAGGAGGCAGGCTGGGAATTATTCGTCGATGGATCCTCCAACGCTTTGGGGGCTGGGATCGGGGTCGCACTGATCGCCCAGTCGGTACTTCTGGAGAAGTCAGTCCGACTGGATTTCGCCGCTACCAACAATGAAGCGGAATACGAGGCGTTACTGGCTGGACTGGAGCTCGCTCAAGAGGTAGGCGCCAAACGCTTGAAAGTCTTTAGTGATTCCCAGCTAATTGTTTGCCAAGTCAATGGGGAGTACGCCTCTCGGGATGCACGAATGGTGGGCTATGTGGATCTGGTGAAGCACAAGGCCGCGGAGTTCGAAAAGATCTCCTTCGAGCAAATTCCGCGAGCCGATAATAGGCGAGCTGATGCTTTGGCAAACGCCGCCTCTTTGCTGGGAACATCAGAGGCTCGCCAGATTCTCATCGAGGTCCAAAATCAGTCTCGGCTCCAACTGATGGAGCCCGCTGTTAACCAAGTCTCCGCCGACGTACCACCCAGCGGGTGGACCGCCCCCATTTTTCGCTTTCTCCAGAAGGGCGAGCTACCAGAGGATAGAGAGGAAGCCCGGCGAGTGGAGAAATGCGCTGGGCGCTATCTCATTCACTGGGATCGCCTTTTTCGAAGATCCTTTGGCGGGCCAAGTCTCCGTTGCGTCGAGAGCCCGGAAACCGAAGAAGTTCTAAAGTGCATTCACTCTGGCGAGCTGGGATACCACGCTGGTGGGCGGTCTCTGGCTGCGAAAGTACGAAGGCAAGGATACTGGTGGCCCACTCTGGAGCAAGACACTTTGAAGGTCGCCCAGAGGTGCGTCCAGTGCCAGAAGCACGCCACCACGAACCATATGCCCGCAGAAGAACTGCATCCTCTGGCGAGCCCCTGGCCTTTCCAGCAATGGGGGTTGGACATTGTGGGACCTTTCCCTGTGTCAGCCCGGCAAAAGAAATTTATCCTAGTAGCTACGGACTACTTCACCAAATGGTTGGAAGCGGTCCCGCTAGCTAAGATAGGCGAGAAGCAGGTAAAAGACTTCCTTTGGAAGAATATTTTCTGCCGGTTCGGTCTGCCTCGGGTACTTATCACCGACAATGGTTGCCAGTTCGACAATCGCTTAGTCAGAAGCTTTTGTGTTGAATATGGAGTCGACCTAAGATTCTCTTCCCCAAGGTACCCTCAAAGCAACGGGTAGGCCGAAGCAACGAATCGCGTGATCTTGGACAACCTAAAGAAGAGGCTGGAAGGGAAAAAAGGATTGTGGGAGCAGGAGCTCGATGGAGTCTTGTGGGCCTATCGCACTACTCCACGTCGCTCAACTAACGAATCCCCTTTCAGTCTCACTTTTGGTTGCGAAGCTGTGCTACCCATAGAGGCCGAGCTGCCCACTGAAAGAAGGCTTGCGTCGGCGGAGGTCGACAACGACAAACTGCTCGTCGACTCCCTTGATCAGCTCGAAGAAAGGCGAGAGCGCGCCAATCTACACCTCGCCGGATACAGACAAGAGATGAAGCGCGCCTATGACAAAAGAGTCCGCCATCGGGCATTTAAGGCCGACGATCTGGTGATGAGAAAGGTGTTTGCAAACACGCAAGAGCCTAATGCAGGAAAGCTCGCGGCGAACTGGGAAGGCCCCTACATAATACACGAAGCAGGAAGCTCGGGGGCTTACTGGTTGATGACCGCTGGAGGCGACCTGTTAGAGCGACCTTGGAACGCTCTGCACCTTCGCAAGTTCTATGCCTAAGGGAATTTTTGTAAATTCTGAAGAAGTTATGAATGAACGATGGGGGTTTTTAACCAATTTAACTAGGAAGCTCGGCGCAGACAGAGCCCGCATGATTTATAGTGTGCAGTCCACCGTTGTGCGGACTTAAAGCAAGACCGGGATCCTCAGAGGCAGCCAGTGGGCGACCTTGAGCTTCCCGGGGCAGTCCGCCGTTGTGCGGACTTAAAGCAAGACCGGGATCCTCAGAGGCAGCCAGTGGGCGACCTTGAGCTTCCCGGGGCAGTCCGCCGTTGTGCGGACTTAAAGCAAGACCGGGATCCTCAGAGGCAGCCAATGGGCGACCTTGAGTTTCCCGGGGTAGTCCGCCGCTGTGCGGACCTAAAGCAAGACCGGGATCCTCAGAGGCAGCCAGTGGGCAACCTTGAGCTTCCCGGGGAAGTCCGCTGCCTAGTGGACTCTAAACCTAACCAGGATCCTTCGCGTTCACCTGCCATGAACGGAAGCATCCTGGCGTTGGCAAACCCCTCAAAGGGCAAGTCCGCCAAACAGGATCATCGAGAGAAATTAACCGGGCAGGGGGCAGCTAGCACTTATTAGTTTCCTTTAAAATAAAAATGGTTTAAGTCTCTGAGTGTAGGGAAGTTTTTGAAGTCTTTTGGTTCGTTTAAACGTTTTCCGGGCTCAGAGACTATCGAGTTTTTACGAGCATGCCGAGTTTTTCGTTTGCATATACTTAAAAATAAAAAGGTTGAATCGAATTAGCTGCCTCGCCCGGGGTATCACTCTCGAGATCGCTGCGAAACTCCTGAAGCGGACTCATGAGCGGGACAGAGAAAGAAATAGAAACAGGTGGACTTGAAAACCTTCATTTCATTCATTGTTTCAAGATTACATAAGGATTACAAAGAGATACAGCCTAAGCTGGGCCCGCGCCAGCGCCCTCGTCATCACCGCCGCGCTTCCTCTTTTTCGACCTTTCGGCCTTGTACTTGTCGATGGCGTCGAGCGCGCCTTTCCGCAGAAGTTCGTTGAGCTGCGCCTGGAGGCGGCGTTGCTGAGAGTGGAGGTCTTGGAGATGCGTCTCCCTCAGAGACGCGATCTCATCCCTAGAGGCCGCCAACTGACGTTGGAGTTCGGAGATTTCCTTCTGGGCGGCCTCTTCAGCTCGACGGGCCCCTTGCGCATCGGATAGGGCGCGGTCGCGGGCGTCCTCAACCGAAGCTAGCGTGGTGGTGAAGGTGGCGGCCCGCTGGCGCAGTTCGTCGACCTCCGTGTTAGAGGAGGCGGCCTACTGGCGCAGCCGGTCCACTTCAGCCCGCAGCTCGCCCGACCGGTCCATTTGGCGGATTCGGAGGATGTACTCGTCTACTCTCCTCTCCGAGTCATGGAGAGTGTCATCGTAGAGAGCGACAGTGTCCCCCGCGACTTCCGCGACCTCGTCAGCGAGAGCCCGGCCGACCCGCTCTACCTGCGGAAAGGGCGAACAGTTTGAGTTAGAAGTTAGAACGGGAATTTGGGGACAAAGGAGTATGAAGGCGGCCTTACCTCGAGCAGTCGGTTGATAAGAGCGATGTAGGGAGTCCGGGCGAAGATATTGCGCCCCAGGATCGCCCGCATGAAGAAAGGGGCGCGCTCAGGACCGCCAGAGGAGGAGCCTGCTTGGCTCGCCTCGGTGGGAGCAGCTGGAGGGGGCGCACTGATGGCGACAGCAGCGGGCTCGGCCCCTTGAGCGCCGGCAATCCCTTCGTTGATAGGGGAAGGCACGGCGGCTCCCCTTCGCCCCGGCAGGTCCGGGTCCGAGGCTTCTGAGCTGGAGCACGGAAGGTCGTCCAGGATGGCCCCTAGGTCCGGAGACCAGTAGGCCAACCCGCCCAGCTCAGGGAGAGGAGGAACCTCAAGAGTGGTAGGCACGGGCTCGGGCACGAGCGCGATGATAGCAGGCGTAGGCGCGGGCTCGGGCATGCTGGGCGCGGGCTCGGGCGCAGGCGCGAGCTCGGACGCGGGTGCGCTGAGGGCAGGCGCGGGCTCGGGCGCAGGCGCGGGCTCGGACGTGCTGGGCGTGGGCTCGGGCGCGAGCGCGGGCTCGGACGCGGGTTCGGGCGCGAGCGCAGACGCGGGCTCGGGCGCGGGCGCGGGTTTGGACGCGGGCTCGGACGCGGGCGCAGGCGCGGGCCCGGGCGCAGGAGCGGGCTCGTTCGCGGGCGCAGGCTCGGACGCGGGCGCAAGCTCGGGCGCGAGCGTGCTGGGAGGCTCGGGTACAGGCGCGCTCGAAGCAGCGGCTGCGGGTAGGGGCGCGGGCTCGGGCGCAGGCGTGCTGGGGGCAGGCGCAGCCGGTGCCGAGGTCTTGGCCGGAGCGGGTGCAGAAGGCGTCGGGCTCGTTGGCGCCGGTCCCTCGAAGGGCAGGGGAGGCATCGCCGTCGCAGAAGCGGGCTCGCCCTCGAGAGACCGCGGCTCCTCTTCTTCCGAGCTGGACTCGTCGCTGGGATCCTCGCCCGATGCCAAGCCCGCTTCCTCGAGAGCGGCTTTCCTCCTATCCTCAACGACTTGTTCGTAGGCTTCACGAGCTTTGCGAACGACGTCGTCCTCCGCCATTGGGCGGGCAGTTGAAGCCTTCTTCTTCTTCTTCTTTATATGGGCGCCCTCCATCTCTGGGGTCATTACCGCGACAAAAAGAGGTTTAGAGAGGTCGCCCGGGAACCCGCGCATCAGCACCTCGGCCATTGGGGTTTCCACCTCAGCCATACCGAGTAGGAGCTCGACGCGCGGGTCCTCAGGGTCGACCATAACAACTTGGCGTCGAGGGGGTTCCGGAGCTGGAGAGTGCGGAGGAGAATTGGGAACTAAGGGAGAGTTCGCCTGACCTGGGGCAACCTCGCGGGAGGCAGGCGGCGGCGAGGGAATATCCTCCTCGCGGATCATATCGATGGCGTCTTCGTCGGCGAGCCTAATCGGGGAAGCCCGCTTCTTCTTCCCCTTCTTCGCCGAGGAGGTGCCGGCGCCGGAGGACGCCGCAGCAGCCTGGGAGGTCGCCCCGGTGCGGCGAGAGACCGCCACCTTCTTGCGCATAATCTTCTGGCGGGTAGTGATGGCGCCGGTCCGAAGATCCTTCCAGAGGAAGGAGAAATCCGGAGCCAGGATCTTCTCGGGAGTTCGCCCGCCAAGGAACTCGAAGATCGCCTTGTCAAGAGCTTGCTCCTGAGCCCCGGAGATACACTTCTTCCCTTTGGCCCGGTACTCGCCGATCGCTTTGAAGTTGGGGAGCGGCGGCCTTCCGGGATGGGCGGGAACGCCTGCACAGGGACCTCGCCACTCCCCCGCGACAACGAACGGATACTCCTTCCAGTACCGATCCTTGTTCTCGACCGCGGAGAAGGGCAGCACCTCGCCGGGGCGGCCTGAGAGGTAGAAGTGGCCGCAGTCCACCTCGCTGAAGACGGTCCCTGGCTTGAGGAGCCATTTCTTCAGAAGGTAGGCGAGGGGGATCCTCACGTTGAGGGCTTCCTCAATACGAGAAAGCCCGTAGAGGATCCCCCATGAGTTTCCTGGAAGCTGGGCGGGGCATAAGCCCGCCAGCTCCAGTAGCTCGCTGGCGAGGTGGTTCAGGGGCAGCCGGAGCCCTGACCAGACCTGCCCCACGGAGACCGCCGTGCCGGAAAGCGGCCTCCCCGAGCGTGGGAGGGGCAGAATGGCGAGCTCACGGGGAATGCCCGCCGCGGTCCGTAGACTGTCGGGGATGGGCGCGCCCCCGATGTCGTTGAACCAGACAACGGCGGGCACCTTAGGGGGAGCCTCGCCCTCGGTGCCGGGAGCACGCACCGAGATGGGAGCGACATTGAGAGGCTCCTCCTGAGAGGTCGCAGCAGCAGCAGCGGCTGAAGAAGAAGTGGCAGCAGAGGAAGCCATTGAGAGCGAGAGGGCTCTAGCGAGCTGCGAGCTGCGATTTGAAAGCAGAAGGAGAAAGGGAGAGCTGTTTTTCACGCAGCGGTAAAAACACACCCCTCATCCCCTATTTATAGGCAAGTGAGAGACAAGTGAATCGGGCTGCAGTTAATGCCCGAGCGCGCCCAACGAGGCAACACGCCGACGGTCGAAGCGACAGCTCGCCGTTCTCCAATCAGGCAGTGCCACGTGGACCACGCGTGGAAAAAGCTGCGCTGGCGCCGACACTGTCATTACTGACAAAAGAAGCGCGAATGACGAGGAGACACGTGTTTTGCGCCGATCGGGATCTCATGATGAGATTCGCCGTATCAGCGTTGAGCCTCGCGTCGCATTTAAGGTGAAGTGACCGTTGGAGATTTGGTGCGATACCCAAGTCACAAGATCGCTCGTGGCTGGTGCCCGCGGCTCGCTCGAGGCAGACCCTGACTGCATGTGACAAGCTCACATCGGAAGGAGATCGCTCGTGGCTGACGCTCCCGGCCCGCCCAGCGTTTGTGAAATACTGGGAGTCAAAACTCTCGACGCAGATCGCTCGCGGCAGGTGCCTGCAGCTCGCCCAAGGCAGACCCTGGCCGCATGTGACAAGCTCGCATCGGAAGGAGATCGCTCGTGGCTGATGCTCGTGGCCCGCCCACCGTTTTTGAAAAGTACTGAGAGTCAAAACTCTCGATGCAGATCGCCCACGGCAGGCGCCCAAGCTTGCCCGAAGCTGACCCTGACCGCATGTGAGGAGCTCGCATCGGAAGGAGATCGCTCGTGGCTGATGCTCGTGGCCCGCCCAAAGTTTTTGAAAAGTACTGAGAGTCGAAACTCTCGATGCAGATCGCCCACGGCAGGCGCCCAAGCTCACCCGAAGCTGACCCTGACCGCATGTGAGGAGCTCGCATCGGAAGGAGATCGCTCGTGGCTGATGCTCGTGGCCCGCCCAGCGTTTTTGAAAAGTACTGAGAGTCAAAACTCTCGACGCAGACCGCCCGCGGCAGGCGCCCAAGCTCGCCCGAAGCTGACCCTGACCGCATGTGAGGAGCTCGCATCGGAAGGAGATCGCTCATGGCTGATGCTCGTGGCCAGCCCAACGTTTGTGAAATACTGGCAGTCAAAGCTCTCGGCGCAGGCCGCCATCGCTACTATCTCCGCCCCATAAGAAAACTATTACGGCAGACATTGATATCAGGCACATTACCAGGGATAGGAGTTCGCTAAGACTCCTGAGCAAGCGCCAAAGTCTCCTTGGTCGCTCCCTCAGGAGGGGGTAATGTTGGGGGTAGCTGAAATCTGCCCTGGAGTTCGCACCCCCCCCCCCCCCCCCCCCCCCCGTGCTCACCAAATCACCTTGACAGGGAGCGAGATCCACATTAGGCTGAAAGGGCCTAGGCCAAGAGCACTCTTAGGAGCTCGCCTAAGCTCGATGGAGCTCGCCTAAGCTCGCTCAGGAACGCGCTAAGCTCACCCAGGAGCTCGCCAAACTCGCCCAGGAGCTCGCCTAAGCTCGCTCAGGAGCGCGCTAAGCTCACCCAGGAGCTCGCCAAACTCGCCCAGGAGCTCGCCTAAGCTCGCTCAGGAGCTCGCCAAGCTCACCCAGGAGCTCGCTAAGCTCACCCAGGAGCTCGCCAAACTCGCCCAGGAGCTCGCCTAAGCTCGCTCAGGAGCGCGCTAAGCTCACCCAGGAGCTCGCCAAACTCGCCCAGGAGCTCGCCTAAGCTCGCTCAGGAGCTCGCCAAGCTCACCCAGGAGCTCGCCAAACTCGCCCAGGAGCTCGCCTAAGCTCGCTCAGGAGCTCGCCAAGCTCACCCAGGAGCTCGCCTAAGCTCGCTCTGGAGCTCGCCCCGGAGCTCGCCAAGCCCGCGCGAGAACTCGCTGGCAGTGATAGCGGGAGTTAGACCGTCATGCATAACGAAGACACCGGCATCGCAAACGCCCCTAGCTCGCGCAGGAGCTCGCCCAAGCTCGCGAAGGAGCTCACCTTAGCTCCCCATCGGAGGTCGCCCACAATGTATGAGAGGATGCCAGGTGTCAAAACCCCACGGAAGCTACGTGGACAAACGTGGTCCACGGAAGCTCGCTCGAATCAGTTCGAGACCTCCCGGACTTGAACATTCCAGAATGGCCACCTGGCCATGACAAGAAAGATTCCCTCCCCCACTCAAACCGCCTGGCAGGCTTGACGACAGAATGTCAGGGCGCGAGTACCAAGGACTGTCAGACCCACGCGAGCCAGAACGTGGGGGGTCTAGAAGGCGCCAGAAGAATCTCCACGTGTCGGGCCACGGTAGGCCGCCGATTGCTATAAATGCTCACCCCTAGGCTCCATAGTAGAGGTTCGAATTCCTTTTCCCTACCACTTTGGTATACCGCAGCTCGCCGTTGTGCCACCGTGACTGACTTGAGCGTCGGAGGGTCTGCGCTCCTAAGGGAGCCAGCCGTTCTCACGTTCTCTTTTCTTCGTCTTGCAGGCAGCCCGCACGGACCAGTGAAAAATCCCCCGAACACGATCCATTCTAATTCATTCTCACAAATGTAACCTTTCTAATTCATTTGTACGATCCATTCTAATTCATTCGTACGACCCATTCTAATTCATTCGCACGAATGTATCCATTCTAATGCATTCGTACAATCCATTCTAATTCATTCGCACGATCTATTCATTCATTCGCATGATCCATTCTTATTCATTCGTACGATCCATTCTAATTCATTCTCACGAATGTATCCATTCTAATTCATTCGCATGATCCATTTTAATTCATTCGCATGATCCATTCTAATTCGTTCGTACGATCTAATTCATTCGTACGATCCATTCTAATTCATTCGTACGATCCATTCTAATTCATTCGCACAAATGTATCCATTCTAATTCATTCGTACGATCCATTCTAATTCATTCGTACGGTCCATTCTAATTCATTCGCACAAATGTATCCATTCTAATTAATTCGTTCGATCCATTCTAATTCATTCGCATAAATATATCCATTGTAATTTATTCGTTCGATCCATTCTAATTCATTCGCACGATCCATTCTAATTCATTCGCACAAATGTATTCATTCTAATTCATTCGTACAATCCATTCTAATTCATTCGCATGATCTATTCTAATTCATTCGTACGATCCATTCTAATTCATTTGTACGATCCATTCTAATTCATTCGTACGATCCATTCTAATCCATCCATACGATCCATTCTAATCCATTCGTACGATCCATTCTAATTCATTCGTACGATTCATTCTAATTCATTCTTACAAATGTAAGCTTTCTAATTCATTTGTACGATCCATTCTAATTCATTCGTACGATCCATTCTAATTCATTCGCTCGAATGTATCCATTATAATTTATTTGTACGATCCATTCTAATTCATTCGCACAATCCATTCATATTCATTCGCTCGATCCATTCTAATTCATTCGTACGATCCATTCTAATTCATTCGCACGAATGTATCCATTCTAGTGCATTCGTACGATCCATTCTAATTCATTCCTACGATCCATTCTAATTCATTCGCACGAATGTATCCATTCCAATTCATTTGCAAGATCCATTCTAATTCATTCCTATGATCCATTCTAATTCATTCGTGCGATCCATTCTAATTCATTCGCTCGAATGTATCCATTCTAATTCATTCGTACGATCCATTCTAATTCATTCGTACGATGCAATCTAATTCATTCGCACAAATGTATCCATTCTAATTCATTCGTACAATGCGTTCTAATCCATTCGTACGATCCATTCTAATCCATTTGTTCGATCCATTCTAATTCATTCGTAGGAATGTAACCATTCTAATTCATTCATATGATCCATTTTAATTCATTCGTACGATCCATTCTAATTCATTCGTACGATCCATTCTAATTCGTTCGTACGATCCATTCTAATTCATTCATACGATCCATTCTAATTCATTCTCACAAATGTAACCTTTCTAATTCATTTGTACGATCCATTCTAATTCATTCGTACAATACATTCGTGCGAATGAATTAGAATGGATCGTACAAATGAATTAGACTGGATTGTACGAATAAATTAGAAAGGTTACATTTGTGAGATGAATTAGAATGGATCGTACGAATGAATTAGAATGGATCATGCGAATGAATTTGAATTGATCGTACGAATGAATTAGATTGGATACCTTTGTGCATATGAATTAGAATGGATCGTACGAATGAATTAGAATGGATCATATTAATGAATTAGAATGAATCGTACGAATGAATTAGAATGGATACATTCGTGCGAATGAATTAGAATGGATCCTGCGAATCAATTAGACTGGATCGTGCGAATGAATAAGAATGGATCATACGAATGAATTAGAATGGTTACATTCGTGCGAATAAATTAGAATGAATTAGAATGGATCGTACGAATGAATTAGAATGGTTACATTCGTGCGAATAAATTAGAATGGATCGTACGAATGGATTAGAATGGATCGTACGAATGGATTAGACTGGATCGTACGAATGGATTAGAATGGATCGTACAAATGAATTAGAAAGGTTACATTTGTGAGAATGAATTAGAATGGATCGTACGAATGAATTAGAATGGATCATACGAATGGATTAGAATGGATCATACGAATGGATCCGAATGAGTTAGAATGGATCATACGAATGAATTAGAATGGATCGTACGAATGAATTAGAATGGATCGTACGAATGAATTAGAATGGATTCTGCGAATGAATTAGAATGGATCATATGAATGAATAAGAATGGATCGTACGAATGAATTAGAATGGATTGTGCGAATGAATTAGAAAGGATCGTATGAATGAATAAGAATGGATCGTATGAATGAATTAGAATGGATCGTGCTAATGAATTAGAATGAATTGTACGAATGCATTAGAATGGATCGTACTAATGAATTAGAATGGATCGTAAGATCCATTCTAATTCATTCGTTCGATCCATTCTAATTCATTCGCACAAATGTATCCATTCTAATTCATTCGTACAATCCATCCTAATTCATTCGCAAGATCCATTCTAATTCATTCGTATGATCCATTCTAATTCATTCCTACGATCTATTCTAATTCATTCGCTCGAATGTATCCATTCCAATTCATTCATACGATCCATTCCATTCTAATTCATTCGTTCGATCCATTCTAATTCATTCGTACGATCCATTCAAATTCATTCGCATGATCCATTCTAATTCATTCGTACGATCCATTCTAATTCATTCTCACGAATGTAACCTTTCTAATTCATTTACATGATCCATTCTAATTCATTCATACGATCCATTCTAATTCATTTCTATGATCCATTCTAATTCATTCGTACGATCTAATTCATTCGTACGATCCATTCTAATTTATTCGTACGATCGATTCTAATTCATTCGCACGATCCATTCTAATTTATTCTCACGAATGTAACCTATATAATTCATTTGTATGATCCATTCTAATTTATTGTACGATCCATTCTAATCCATTCGTACGATCCATTCTAATTCATTCGTACTATCCATTCTAATTCATTCCTACGATCCATTCTAATTCATTCGCACGAATGTATCCATTCTAATTCATTTGCATGATCCATTCTAATTCATTCCTATGATCCATTCTAATTCATTCGTATGATCCATTCTAATTCATTCGCTCGAATATATCCATTCTAATTCATTCGTACGATCCATTCTAATTCATTCGTACGATCCATTCTAATTCATTCACACGAATGTATCCATTCTAATTCATTTGCACGATCCATTCTAATTCATTCCTATGATCCATTCTAATTCATTCGTACGATCCATTCTAATTCATTCGCTCGAATGTATCCATTCTAATTCATTCGTACGATCCATTCTAATTCATTCGTATGATCTATTATAATTCATTCGCACGAATGTAACCATTCTAATTCATTCGTACGATTCATTCTTATTCATTCGTATGAGCTATTCTAATTCATTCGTACGATCCATTCTAATTCTTTCGTACGATCCATTCTTATCCATTCGTACGATCCATTCTAATTCATTCATACGATCCATTCTAATTCATTCTCACAAATTTAACCTTTCTAATTTATTTGTACGATCCATTCTAATTCATTCGTACGATCCATTCTAATCCATTCGTACGATCCATTCTAATCCATTCGTACGATCCATTCTAATTCATTCGCATGAATGTAACCATTCTAATTCATTCGTACGATCCATTCTAATTCATTCCGACGATCCATTCTAATTCATTCGCACGAATGTATCCATTCTAATTCATTTGCACGATCCATTCTAATTTATTCCTATGATCCATTCTAATTCATTCATACGATCCATTCTAATTCGTTCATACGATCCATTCTAATTCATTCTCACGAATGTAACGTTTCTAATTCATTTGTATGATCCATTCTAATTCATTCGTACGATCCATTCTACTTCATTCTCACAAATGTAACCTTTCTAATTTATTTGTAGGATCCATTATAATTCATTCGTACGATCCATTCTAATCCATTCGTACGATCCATTCTAATTCATTCGTACGATCCATTCTAATTCATTCTTATGATCCATTCTAATTCATTCGTACGATCCATTCTAATCCATTCGTACGATCCATTCTAATTCATTCGTACGATCTATTCTAATCCATTCGAACGATCCATTCTAATCCATTCGTACGATCCATTCTAATCCATTCTAATCCATTCGTACGATCCATTCTAATTCATTCGCACGAATGTAACCATTCTATTTCATTCGTACGATCCATTCTAATTCATTTCTACGATCCATTCTAATTCATTCGCACGAATGTATCCATTCTAATTCATTTGCACGATCCATTCTAATTTATTCCTATGATCCATTCTAATTCATTCGTACGATCCATTCTAATTCGTTCATACGATCCATTTAATTCATTCTCACGAATGTAACCTTTCTAATTCATTTGTATGATCCATTCTAATTCATTCATATGATCCATTCTAATTCATTCGCACGAATGTATCCATTCTAATTCATTTGCACGATCCATTCTAATTCATTCCTATGATCCATTCTAATTCATTCGTATAATACATTCATACGACTGAATTAGAATGGATTGTACGAATGAATTAGAATTGATCATACGAATGAATTAGAATGGATCGTACGAATGAATTAGAATGGATCGTGCGAATGGATCGTGCGAATGAATTAGAATGGATCGTGCGAATGAATTAGAATGGATCGTACGAATGAATTAGAATAGATATATTTGAGCGAATGCATTAGAACGGATCGTACGAATGAATTAGAATGGATCGTGCAAATGAATTAGAATGAATCGTACGAATGAATTAGAATGGATCATACGAATGAATTAGAATAGATACATTTGTACGAATAAATTAGAATGGATTGTACGAATGAATTAGAATGGATTGTATGAATAAATTAGAACGGATCGTACGAATGAATTAGAATTGATCGTGCGAATGAATTAGAATGGATACATTCTTGCGAATGAATTTGAATGGATCGTACGAATGGATCGTACGAATGAATTAGAATGGTTACATTCTTGCAAATGAATTAGAATGGATCGTGCGAATAAATTAGAATGGATATATTCGTGCGAATGAATTAGAATGGATCGTACGAATGAATTAGAATAGATCGTACGAATGAATTAGAATGGATACATTCTAATCCATTCGTACGATTCATTCTAATCCATTCGTACGATCCATTTTAATTCATTCGCATGAATGTAACCATTCTAATTCATTCGTACGATCCATTCTAATTCATTCCTACGATCCATTCTAATTCATTCGCACGAATGTATCCATTCTAATTCATTTGCACGATCCATTCTAATTCATTCCTATGATCCATTCTAATTCATTCGTACGATCCATTCTAATTCATTCGCTCGAATTTATCTATTCTAATTCATTCGTACGATCCATTCTAATCCATTCGTACGATCCATTCTAATTCATTCGTACATTGCGTTCTAATCCATTCGTACGATCCATTCTAATCCATTCGTACGATCCATTCTAATTCATTCGTACGATCCATTCTAATTCATTCTCACAAATGTAACATTTCTAATTCATTTGTACGATCCATTCTAATTCATTCGTACGATCCATTCTAATTCATTCGTACGATCCATTCTAATCCATTAATACGATCCATTCTAATTCATTCCTACGATCCATTCTAATTCGCACGAATGTATCCATTCTAATTCATTTGCACGATCCATTCTAATTCATTTGCACGATCCATTCTAATTCATTCCTATGATCCATTCTAATTCATTCATACGATCCATTCTAATTCATTCGCTCGAATGTATCCATTCTAATTCATTCGTACGATCCATTCGAATTCGTTCATACGATCCATTCTAATTCGTTCGTACGATCCTTTCTAATTCGTTCGTACGATCCATTTTAATTCATTCGCACGATCTATTCTAATTCATTTGTACGATCCATTTTAATTCATTCGCATGATCCATTCTAATTCATTCGTATGATACATTCGTGCGAATGAATTAGAATGGATCGTACGAATGAATTAGAATGGATCGTACGAACGAATTAGAATGGATCGTATGAACGAATTAGAATGGATCGTACGAATGAATTAGAATGGATACATTCGAGCGAATGAATTAGAATGGATCGTACAAATGGATTAGAATGGATCGTACGAATGGATTAGAATGGATCATACAAATGAATTAGAAAGGTTACATTCGTGTGAATGAATTAGAATGGATCGTACGAATGAATTAGAATGGATCGTACGAATGAATTAGAATGGATACATTTGAGCGAATGAATTAGAATGGATCGTACGAATGAATTAGAATGGATCATAGGAATGAATTAGAATGGATCGTGCAAATGAATTAGAATGGATACATTTGTGCGAATAAATTAGAATGGATCGTAGGAATAAATTAGAATGGATCGTACGAATGAATTAGAATGGTTACATTCGTGCGAATGAAATAGAATGGATCATAGGAATAAATTAGAACAGATCGTGCGAATGAATTAGAATGGATCGTACGAATGAATTAGAATGGATCGTACGAATGAATTAGAATGGATACATTAGAGTGAATGAATTAGAATGGATCATATGAATGAATTAGAATGGATCGAACGAATGAATTAGAATGGATACATTCGAGCGAATGAATTAGAATAGATCATAGGAATTAATTAGAATGGATCATACGAATGAATTAGAATAGATCGTAGGAATGAATTAGAATGGATCGTACGAACGAATTAGAATGGATCGTACGAACGAATTAGAATGGATCGTATGAACGAATTAGAATGGATCGTACGAATGAATTAGAATGGATACATTTGAGCGAATGAATTAGAATGGATCGTACGAATGAATTAGAATGGATCATAGGAATAAATTAGAATGGATCGTGCAAATGAAATAGAATGGATACCTTTGTGCATATGAATTAGAATGGATCGTACGAATGAATTAGAATGGATCATATTAATGAATTAGAATGGATCGTACGAATGAATTAGAATGGATACATTCGTGCGAATGAATTAGAATGGATCGTGCGAATCAATTAGACTGGATCGTGCGAATGAATAAGAATGGATCATACGAAATAATTAGAATGGATCGTACGAATTAATTAGAATGGATACATTCCTGTGAATGAATTAGAATGGATTGTATGGATGTATTAGAATGGATCGTACGAATGAATTAGAATGGTTATATTCGTGCGAATGAATTAGAATGGATCGTACGAATGGATTATAATGGATCGTACGAATGGATTAGAAGTGATCGTACGAATGAATTAGAATGGATCGTACAAATGAATTAGAAAGGTTAGATTTTTGAGAATGAATTAGAATGGATCGTACGAATGGATTAGAATGGATCGTAGGAATGGATTAGAATGGATCATACGAATGGATTAGAATGGATCGTACGAATGAATTAGAATGGATCATGCAAATGAATTAGAATGGATACATTCGTGCAAATGAATTAGAATGGATCATAGGAATGAATTAGAATGGATCGTACGAATGAATTAGAATGGTTACATTCGTGCGAATGAATTAGAATGGATCATACGAATGGATTAGATTGGATCGTACGAATGGATTAGAATGGATCGTACGAATGAATTAGAATGGATCGTACAAATGAATTAGAAATGTTACATTTGTGAGAATGAATTAGAATGGATCGTACGAATGAATTAGAATGGATCGTACGAATGGATTAGAATGGATCGTACGAATGAATTAGAATGGATCATACAAATGAATTAGAAAGGTTACATTCGTGAGAATGAATTAGAATGGATCGTGTGAATTAATTAGAAAGGATCATACTAATGAATTTGAATGGATACATTTGTGCGAATGAATCTGAATGGATTGTATGAATGAATAAGAATGGATACATTTGTGCGAATGAATTAGAATGGATCGTGCGAATGAATTAGAATAGATCGTACGAATGAATTAGAATGGATCGTACGAATGAATTAGAATAGCTCATACGAATGAATTAGAATGAATCGTACGAATGAATTAGAATGGTTACATTCGCACGAATGAATTAGAATAGATCGTACGAATGAAATAGAATGGATCGTACAAATGAATTAGAATGGATCGTACGAATGAATTAGAATGGATCGTACGAATGAATTAGAATGGATATATTTGTGTGAATGAATTAGAATGGATCGTGCGAATGAATTAGAATGGATCATACGAATGAATTAGAATGGATACATTTGTGAGAATGAATTAGAATGGATCATACGATCCATTCTAATTCATTCGTACGATCCATTCAAATTCATTCGCATAATCGATTCTAATTCATTCGTACGATCCATTCTAATTCATTCTCACGAATGTAACCTTTCTAATTCATTTGTATGATCCATTCTAATTCATTCGTACGATCCATTCTAATCCATTCGTACGATCCATTCTAATTCATTCGAACGATCCTTTCAAATTCCTTCGTACGATCCATTCTAATTCATTCGTATAATCCATTCTAACTCATTCGGTGGATCTATTTTAATTCATTCGAACGATCCATTCTAATTCATTCGCACGATCCATTCTAATTTATTCGTATGATCCATTCTAATTAATTCGCACAAATGTATCCATTCTAATTCATTCGTACGATCCATTCTAATTTATTCGTTCAAATATATCCATTCTAATTCATTCGTACGATCCATTCTAATTCATTCGCACGATCCATTCTAATTCATTCGCACGAATGTATCCATTCTAATCCATTCTAATTCATTGCACGAATTCGTTCTAATTCATTCGCACGAATGTATCCATTCTAATTCATTCGTGCGAATGAATTAGAAAGGATTCGTGCAATGAATTAGAATGGATCATACGAATGAATTAGAATGGATTGTACGAATGAATTAGAATGGATCGTACGAATGAATTAGAATGGATCGTACAAATGAATTAGAAAGGTTACATTTGTGAGAATGAATTAGAATGGATCGTATGAATGGATTAGAATGGATCGTACGAATGGATTAAAATGGATCGTACGAATGAATTAGAATGGATCATACAAATGAATTAGAAAGGTTACATTCATGAGAATGAATTAGAAAGGATCGTACGAATGAATTAGAATGGATCATGCGAATGAATTTGAATGGATCGTACGAATGAATATGAATGCATCGTACGAATGAATTAGAATGGATCATACGAATGTATCCATTCTAATTTATTCGTACGATCCATTCTAATTCGTTCGTATGGTCCATTCTAATTCGTTCGTATGATCCATTCTAATTCATTCGCACGATTCATTCTTATTCATTCGCACGATCCATTCTAATTCTTTCATATGATCTATTCTAATTCATTCGCACGAATGTATCCATTCTAGTTCATTCGTACGCACCATTCTAATTCATTCGTACGCTCCATTCTTATTCATCGCACAAATGTATCCATTCTAATTCATTCGTACGATCCATTCTAATTCATTCGCACGATCGATTCTAATTCATTCGTACGATCCATTCTAATTCTTTCGTACGATCAATTCTAATTCATTCGCACGATCTATTCTAATTCATTCATACAATCCATTCTAATTCATCATTCGTACGATCCATTCTAATTCATTCGTACGATCCATTCCAATTCATTTGTACTATCCATTTTAATTCATTCGCATGATCCATTCTAATTCATTCGTATGATACATTCATACGACTGAATTAGAATGGATTATACGAATGAATTAGAATTGATCATACGAATGAATTAGAATGGATCGTACGAATGAATTAGAATGGATCGTGCAAATGAATTAGAATGGATCGTACAAATGAATTAGAATGGATCGTACGATTCATTCTAATTCATTCGTACGATCCATTGAAATGCATTTGTACGATTTATTCTAATTCATTCGCACAATCCATTCTAATTGATTCGTATGATCCATTCTAATTTATTTGCACGAATATACGATCTATTCTAATTTATTCGAAAGAACGTATCCATTCTAATTCATTCGTACAATCCATTCTATTTTTTTCGAACAAATGTATCCATTCTAATTCATTCGTACGATCCATTCTAATTCATTCGTACGATTCATTCTAATTCATTCGCACGATCTATTCTAATTCATTCGTACGATCCATTCTAATTCATTCACTCGGATGTATCCATTCTAATTTATTCGTAAGATCCATTCTAATTCATTCGTACGATCCACTCTAATTCATTCGCATGATCCATTCGTACGATCCATTCTAATCCATTCGTACGATCCATTCTAATTCATTCATACGATCCATTCTAATTCGTTCATACAATCCATTCAAATTCATTCGTACGATCCATTCTAATTCATTCGCACGATCCATTCTAATTCATTCGTACGATCCATTCTAATTCATTCGTACGATCCATTCTAAATCATTCGCACGAATGTATCCATTCTAATTCATTCGTACGATCCATTCTAATTCATTCGTACGATCCATTCTAATTTATTCGCACGAATGTAACCATTCTAATTCATTCGTACGATCCATTCTAATTCATTCCTACGATCCATTCTAATTCATTCGCACGAATGTATCCATTCTAATTCATTTGCACGATCCATTCTAATTCATTCCTATGATCCATTCTAATTCATTCGTACGATCCATTCTAATTCATTCGCTCAAATATATCCATTCCAATTTATTCGTACGATCCATTCTAATTCATTCGTATGATCCATTCTAATTCATTCATACAATCTATTCTAATTCATTCGCACGAATGTATCTATTCTAATTCATTCGCACAATCAAATCTAATTCAAACGTACGATCCATTCTAATTCATTCACATGATGTATTCTAATTCATTCGTATGATCCATTCTAATTCATTCATACGATCCATTCTAATTCATTCATACGATCCATTCTAATTCATTCGCTCGAATGTATCCATTCTAATTCATTCGTACGATCCATTCTAATTTGTTTATACGATCCATTCTAATTCGTTCGTATGATCCATTCTAATTCATTCGTACGATCCATTCTTATTCATTTGTACGAATGAATTAGAATGGATCGTACGAATGGATTAGAATAGATAGTACGAATGAGTTAGAATGGATCGTGCAAATGAATTAGAATGGATACATTCGTGCGAATGAATTAGAATGGATCGTGCGAATGCATTAGAAAGGATCGTACGAATGAATTAGAATGAATCGTACGATCCATTCTAATTCATTCGTACGATCCATTCTAATTCATTCGCACGAATGTATCCATTCTAATTCATTCGTACAATCCATTCTAATTCATTCGTACGATCCATTCTGATTCATTCATACGATCCATTCTAATTCATTCATGCAATCCATTCTAATGGATCGTACGAACGAATTAGAATGGATCGTATGAATGAATAAGAATGGATCGTACGAATGCATTAGAATGGATCGTACGAATGAATTAGAATGGTTACATTCGAGCGAATGAATTAGAATGGATCGTGCGATGAATTAGAATGGATCATACAAATGAATTAGAATGGATCCTACGAATAAATTAGAATGAATCGTACGAATGAATTAGAATGGATACATTCGAGCGAATGAATTAGAATGGATCGTACGAATGAATTAGAATGGACAATAGGAATGAATTAGAATGGATCATATGAATGAATTAGAATGGTTACATTCGTGCGAATGAATTAGAATGGATCGTATGAATGAATTAAATGGATACATTCATACGACTGAATTAGAATGGATCGTGCGAATTAATTAGAATGGATCGTACGAATGAATTTGAATGGATACATTTGTGCGAATGAATCTGAATGGATTGTATGAATGAATTACAATGGATCGTACGAATGAATTAGAATGGATCGTACGAATGAATTAGAATAGCTCATACGAATGAATTAGAATGAATCGTACGAATGAATTAGAATGGATATATTCGTGTGAATGAATTAGAATAGATCGTACGAATGAATTAGAATGGATCGTACGAATGAATTAGAATGGATCGTACGAATGAATTAAAATGGATACATTTGTACGAATGAATTAGAATGGATCGTAGGAATGAATTAGAATCGATCGTACGAATGAATTAGAATGGATCGTGCGAATGAATTAGAATGGGTCGTATGAATAAATTTGAATGGATCGTACGAATGAATTAAAATGGGTTGTGCGAATGAATTAGAAAGGATCGTACGAATGAATTAAAATGGATACATTCATATGACTGAATTAGAATGGATTATAGGAATGAATTAGAATTGATCGTACGAATGAATTAGAAATTGTACGATTAGAATGGATACATTCGTACGAATGAATTAGAATGGATCGTACGAATAAATTAAAATGGATCGTACGAATGAATTAGAATGGATCGTGCAAATGAATTAGAATGGATACATTCGTGCGAATGAATTAGAATGGATCGTAGGAATGAATTAGAATGGATCGTACGAATGAATTAGAATGGTTACATTTATGCGGATCGTACGAATGAATTAGAATGGATCGTAGGAATGAATTAGAATGGATCGTACGAATGAATTAGAATGGTTATATTTATGCGAATGAATTAGAATGGATCGTAGAAATGAATTAGAATGGATCGTACGAATAAATTAGAATGGATACATTCATGCAAATGAATTAGAATGCATCGTACGAATGAATTAGAATGGATCATACGAATGAATTAGAATGGATCGTACGAATGGATTAGAATGGATCGTACGAATGGATTAGAACGCGTTGTACGAATGAATTAGAATAGATACATTTGTACGAATAAATTCGAATGGATCGTATGAATGAATAAGAATGGATCGTACGAATGAATTAGAATGGTTACATTCGCACGAATGAATTAGAAAGAATCGTACGAATGAATTAGAATGGATATATTCGTGCGAATGAATTAGAATAGATCGTACGAATGAATTAGACTGGATCGTACGAATAAATTAGAATGGATACATTCGTGCGAATGAATTAGAATGGATCGTACGAATGAATTAGAATGGATCGAATGAATGAATTAGAATGGATCGTATGAATAAATTAGAATGGATACATTCATGCAAATGAATTAGAATGGATCGTACGAATGAATTAGAATGGATCATACGAATGAATTAGAATGGATCGTACGAATGGATTAGAATAGATCGTATGAAAGGATTAGAACGCATTGTACGAATGAATTAGAATAGATACATTTGTACGAATGAATTAGAATGGATCGTACGAATGGATTAGAATGGATCGTACGAATAAATTAGAATGGATCGTACGAACGAATTAGAATGGATTGTATGAACGAATTAGAATGGATCGTGCGAATGAATTAGAATGGATCATATGAAAGTATTAGAATGGATCGTACGAATGAATTAGAATGGATATATTTATGCGAATAAATTAGAATGGATCGTACGAATGAATTAGAATGAATCCACCGAATCAGTTAGAATGGATCATACGAAAGAATTAGAATGGATCGTACGAATGAATTAGAATGGATCGTATGAATGAATTAGAATGGATTGTACGAATGAATTAGAATGGATCGTACGAATGAATTAGAATGGATCCACCGAATGAGTTAGAATGGATCATACGAATGAATTAGAATGGATCGTACAAATGAATTAGAATGGATTGTGCGAATAAATCTGAATGGATTGTATGAATGAATTACAATGGATCGTACAAATGAATTACAATGGATCGTACGAATGAATTAGAATGGATCGTACAAAGGAATTAAAATGGATAGTACGAATGAATTAGAATGGATCATGCGAATGAATTTGAATGGATCATACGAATGAATAAGAATGGATCATACGAATGAATTAGAATGGATCGTACAAATGAATTAGAATGGATACATTCGTGCGAATGAAATAGAATGGATCGTACGAATGAATTAGAATGGATCATAGGAATGAATCAGAATGGATCGTGCAAATGAATTAGAATAGATACATTCGTGCGAATGAATTAGAATGGATCGTGCGAATGAATTAGAATGGATCGTACGAATGAATTAGAATGGTTACATTCGTGCGAATGAATTAGAATGGATCGTAGGAATAAATTAGAATGGATTGTACGAATGAATTAGAATGGTTACATTCGTGCGAATGAATTAGAATGGATCGTACGAATGAATTAGAATGAATCATACGAATGAATTAGAATGGATCGTGCGAATGAATTTGAATAGATCGTACGAATGAATTAGAATGGATCGTGCGAATGAATTTGAATGGATCGTACGAATGAATTAGAATGGATCGTGTGAATGAATTTGAATGGATCGTACGAATGAATTAGAATGAATACATTCGTGCGAATGAATTAGAATGGATCGAACGAATGAATTAGAATGGATCGTGCGAATGAATTAGAATAGATCGTGCGAATGAATTAGAATGGATCATACAAATGAATTAGAAAGGTTACATTCGTTAGAATGAATTAGAATGAATCGTATAATTGAATTAGAATGGATCATGCGAATGAATTTGAATTGATCGTACGAATGAATAAGAATGGATCGTACGAATGAATTAGAATGGCTCGTACAAATGAATTAGAAAGGTTACATTTGTGAGAATGAATTTGAATGGATCGTACGAATGAATTAGAATGGATACATTCGAGCGAATGAATTAGAATAGATCGTACGAATGAATTAGAATGGATCGTGCGAATAAATTAGAATGGATCCACCGAATGAGTTAGAATGGATCATACGAATGAATTAGAATGGATCATACGAATGAACTAGAATGGATTGTGCGAATGAATCTGAATGGATTGTATGAATGAATTACAATGGATCGTACGAACGAATTAGAATGGATCGTACGAATGAATTAGAATGGATCGTACGAATGAATTAGAATGGATCGTACGAATGAATTAGAATGGATCATGCGAATGAATTTGAATGGATCGTACGAATGAATAAGAATGGATCGTACGAATGAATTAGAATGGATCGTACGAATGAATTAGAATGGATACATTCGTGCGAATGAATTAGAATGAATCGTACGAATGAATTAGAATGGATCATAGGCAAGAATTAGAATGGATCGTGCAAATGAATTAGAATGGATACATTTGTGCGAATGAATTAGAATGGATCATGCGAATGAATTAGAATGGATCGTACAAATGAATTAGAATGGTTACATTCGTGCGAATGAATTAGAATGGATCGTAGGAATGAATTAGAATGGATCGTACGAATGAATTAGAATGGTTACATTCGTGCGAATGAATTAGAATGGATCGTACGAATGAATTAGAATGAATCATAGGAATGAATTAGAATGGATCGTGCGAATGAATTTGATTGGATCGTAGGAATAAATTAGAATGGATCGTGCGAATGAATTTGAATAGATCGTACGAATGAATTAGAATGGATCGTGCGAATGAATTTGAATGGATCGTACGAAGGAATTAGAATGGATACATTCGTGCGAACGAATTAGAATGGATTGGACGAATGAATTAGAATGGATCATGCGAATGAATTAGAATAGATCGTGCGAATGAATTAGAAAGGATCATGCAAACGAATTAGAAAGGTTACATTCGTGAGAATGAATTAGAATGGATCGTACGATTGAATTAGAATGGATTACGCGAATGAATTTGAATGGATCGTACGAATGAATAAGAATGGATCGTACGAATGAATTAGAATGGATCGTACAAATGAATTAGAAATGTTACATTTGTGAGAATGAATTTGAATGGATCGTACGAATGAATTAGAATGGATCGAACGAATGAATTAGAATGGATACATTCGAGCGAATGAATTAGAATGGATTGTATGAATGAATTAGAATGGATCGTGCGAATAAATTAGAATGGATCGTACGAACGAATTAATATCGTACGAACGAATTAAATTTGATTATATGAACGAATTAGAATGAATCGTACGAATGAATTAGAATGGATCGTACGAATGGATTACAATGGATCGTACGAATTCATTAGAATGGATACATTCGTGCCAATAAATTAGAATGGATCGTACGAATGAATTAGAATGGATCGTGCGAATGAATTAGAATGGATCGTACGAATGAATTAGAATGGATCGTGCGAATGAATTAGAATGGATCGTACGAATGAATTAGAATGGATCATAGGAATGAATTAGAATGGATCGTGCAAATGAATTAGAATGGATATATTCGTGCGAATGAATTAGAATGGATCATAGGAATGAATTAGAATGGATCGTACGAATGAATTAGAATGGTTACATTCATGCGGATCGTATGAATGAATTAGAATGGATCATAGGAATGAATTAGAATGGATCGTACGAATGAATTAGAATAGTTATATTTATGCGAATGAATTAGAATGGATCGTAGGAATGAATTAGAATGGATCGTACGAATAAATTAGAATGGATACATTCATGCAAATGCATTAGAATGGATCGTACGAATGAATTAGAATGGGTCATACGAATGAATTAGAATGGATCGTACGAATGGGTTAGAATGGATCGTACGAATGGATTAGAACGCACTGTACGAATGAATTAGAATAGATACATTTGTACGAATGAATTAGAATGGATCGTACGAATGGATTAGAATGGATCGTACGAATGAATTAGAATGGATCGTACGAACGAATTAGAATGGATTGTATGAACGAATTAGAATGGATCGTGCGAATGAATTAAAATGGATCATATGAAAGAATTAGAATGGATCGTACGAATGAATTAGGATGGATATATTTATGCGAATGAATTAGAATGGATCCACTGAATGAGTTAGAATGGATCATATGAAAGAATTAGAATGGATCGTACGAATGAATTAGAATGGATTGTGCGAATGAATTAGAATGGATCGTATGAATGAATTAGAATGGATCGTACGAATGAATTAGAATGGATCCACCGAATGAGTTAGAATGGATCATACGAATGAATTAGAATGGATCGTACGAATGAATTAGAATGGATTGTGCGAATGAATCTGAATGGATTGTATGAATGAATTACAATGGATCGTACGAATGAATTAGAATGGATCGTATGAATGAATTAGAATGGATCATACGAATGAATTATAATGGATCGTACGAATGAATTAGAATGGATCGTATGAATGAATTAGAATGGATCATGCGAATGAATTTGAATGGATCGTACGAACAAATAAGAATGGATTGTACGAATGAATTAGAATGGATCGTACGAATGAATTAGAATGGGTACATTCGTGCGAATGAATTAGAATGGATCGTACGAATGAATTAGAATGGTTCATAGAAATGAATTAGAATAAATCGTTCAAATGAATTAGAATGGATACATTCATGCGAATGAATTAGAATGGATCGTGCGAATGAATTAGAATGAATCGTACGAATGAATTAGAATGGTTACATTCATGCAAATGAATTAGAATGGATCGTAGGAATGAATTAGAATGGATCGTACGAATGAATTAGATTGGTTACATTCGTGCGAATGAATTAGAATGGATCATACGAATGAATTAGAATGAATCATACGAATGAATTAGAATGGATCGCGCGAATGAATTTGAATGGATCGTACGAATGAATTAGAATGGATCGTGCGAATGAATTTGAATGGATCGTACGAATGAATTAGAATGGATCGTGCGAATGAATTTGAATGGATCATACGAATGAATTAGAATGGATACATTTGTGCGAATGAATTAGAATGGATCGGATGAATGAATTAGAATGGATCGTGCGAATGAATTAGAATAAATCGTGCGAATGAATTAGAATGGATCATACAAATGAATTAGAAAGGTTACATTCGTGAGAATGAATTCGAATGGATCGTACGATTGAATTAGAATGGATCATGCGAATGAATTTGAATTAGAATGGATCGTACGAATGAATAAGAATGGATTGTACGAATGAATTAGAATTGATCGTACAAATGAATTAGAAAGTTACATTTGTGAGAATGAATTTGAATGGATCGTACGAATGAATTAGAATGGATCGAACGAATGAAATAGAATGGATACATTTGAGCGAATGAATTAGAATGGATCGTATGAATGAATTAGAATGGATCGTGCGAATGAATTAGAATGGATCGTGCGAATGAATTAGAATTGATCGTACGAACGAATTAGAATGGATCGTACGAACGAATTAGAATGGATCGTACGAACGAATTAGAATGGGTCATACGAATGAATTAGAATGGATCGTACGAATGGATTACAATGGATTGTACGAATGAATTAGAATGGATCGTGCGAATGAATTAGAATGGATCGTACGAATGAATTAGAATGGATCGTGCGAATGAATTAGAATGGATCGTACGAATGAATTAGAATGGATTGTGCAAATAAATTAGAATGGATACATACGTGCGAATGAATTAGAATGGATTGTATGAATGAATTAGAATGGATCGTACGAATGAATTAGAATGGTTACATTCGTGCGAATGAATTAGAATGGATCGTACGAATGGATTAGAAAAGATCGTACGAATGGATTAGAATGGATCGTACGAATGAATTAGAATGGATCGTACAAATGAATTAGAAAGGTTACATTTGTGAGAAGGAATTAGAATGGATCGTGCAAATGAATTAGAATGGATCGTATGAATGAATAAGAATGGATCGTACGAATGAATTAGAATAGATACATTTGTGCGAATGAATTAGAATGGATACATTCGTGCGAATGAATTAGTATGGATCGTACGAATGAATTAGAATTGATCATGCGAATGAATTTGAATGGATCGTACGAATGAATTAGAATGGATCGAATGAATGAATTAGAATGGATCGTGTGAATGAATTAGAATGGATACATTCGTGCGAATGAATTAGAATGAATCATACAAATGAATTAGAATGGATCGTATGAATGAATTAGAATGGATCGTGCGAATGAATTTGAATGGATTGTGCGAATGAATTAGAATGGATCATACGAATGAATTAGAATGGATCATGCGAATGAATTAGAATGGATCGTACGAATGGATTAGAATGGATCGTACGAATGGATTATAATGGATCGTACGAATAAATTAGAATGGATCATGCGAATGAATTAGAATGGATCGTACGAATGAATTTGAATGGATCGTATGAATGTATCCATTTTAATCCATTCGTACGATCCATTCTAATTCATTCTTACGATCCATTCTAATTCATTCGCACGAATGTATCCAATGAATTAGAATGGATCGTACGAATGAATTAAAATGGATCGAACAAATGAATTAGAATGGATCGTGCGAATGAATTAGAATGGATACATACAAATGAATTAGAAAGGTTACATTCGTGCGAATGAATTAGAATGAATCGTAGGAATGAATTAGAATGGATCGTGCGAATGAATTAGAATGAATCGTACGTATGCATTAGAATGGATCATAGGAATGAATTAGAATGGATCGTGCAAATGAATTAGAATGGATAGATTCGTGCGAATGAATTAGAATGGATCGTACGAATGAATTAGAATGGATTGAACGAATGAATTAGAATGGATCGTACGAATGAATTAGAATGGATCATGCGAATGAATTTGAATGGATCGTATGAATAAATTAGAATGGATCATACGAATGAATTAGATTGGATCGTACGAATGCATTAGAATGGATCGTGCGAATGAATTAGAATGGATACATTCGTGCGAATGAATTAGAACGGATCGTACGAATGGATTAGAATGGATCGTACGAATGGATTAGAACGCATTGTACGAATGAATTAGAACAGAAACATTTGTGTGAATGAATTAGATTGCATCGTGCGAATGAATTAGAATGGATCGTATGAATGAATTAGAATGGATCGTGAGAATGAATTAGAATGGATCGTATGAATGAATTAGAATGGATCGTGCGAATGGATTAGAATGGATCGTACGAATGAATTAGAATGGATCCACCGAATGAGTTAGAATGGATCATACGAATGAATTAGAATGGATCATACGAATGAATTAGAATGGATCGTATGAATGAATTAGAATGGATTGTACAAATGAATTAGAATGGATCGTACGAATGGATTAGAACGCATTGTACGAATGAATTAGAATAGATATATTTGTGCGAATGAATTAGAATGGATCGTATGAATGAATAAGAATGGATCGTATGAATAAATTAGAATGGTTACATTCGTGCGAATGAATTAGAAAGAATCGTACGAATGAATTAGAATGGATATATTCGTGCGAATAAATTAGAAAAGATCGTACGAATGAATTAGACTGGATCGTACGAATAAATTAGAATGGATACATTCGTGCGAATGAATTAGAATGGATCGTACGAACGAATTAGAATGGATCGAACGAATGAATTAGAATGGATCGTACGAATAAATTAGAATGGATACATTCATGCAAATGAATTAGAATGGATCGTACGACTGAATTAGAATGGATCATACGAATGAATTAGAATGGATCGTACGAATGGATTAGAATGGATCGTATGAATGGATTAGAATGCATTGTACGAATGAATTAGAATAGATACATTTGTACGAATGAATTAGAATGGATCGTACGAATGGATTAGAATGGATCGTACGAATGAATTAGAATGGATCGTACGAACGAATTAGAATGGATGGTATGAACGAATTAGAATGGATCGTGCGAATGAATTAGAATGGATCATATGAAAGAATTAGAATGGATCGTACGAATGAATTAGAATAGATATATTTATGCGAATAAATTAGAATGGATCGTACGAATGAATTAGAATGGATCCACCGAATGAGTTAGAATGGATCATACGAAAGAATTAGAATGGATTGTACGAATGAATTAGAATGGATTGTACGAATGAATTAGAATGGATCGTATGAATGAATTAGAATGGATTGTACGAATGAATTAGAATGAATCCACCGAATGAGTTAGAATGGATCATACGAATGAATTAGAATGGATCGTACAAATGAATTATAATGGATTGTGCGAATGAATCTGAATGGATCGTACGAATGAATTAGAATGGATCGTACGAATGAATTAGAATGGATCGTACGAATGAATTATAATGGATCATGCGAATGAATTTGAATGGATCGTACGAATGAATAAGAATGGATCGTACGAATGAATTAGAATGGATCGTACAAATGAATTAGAATGGATACATTCGTGCGAATGAATTAGAATGGATCGTACGAATGAATTAGAATGGATCATAGGAATGAATCAGAATGGATCGTTCAAATGAATTAGAATGGATACATTCGTGCGAATAAATTAGAATGGATCGTGCGAATGAATTAGAATAGATCGTACGAATGAATTAGAATGGTTACATTCGTGCGAATGAATTAGAATGGATCGTAGGAATAAATTAGAATGGATCGTACGAATGAATTAGAATGGTTACATTAGTGCGAATGAATTAGAATGGATCGTACGAATGAATTAGAATGAATCATACGAATGAATAAGAATGGATCGTGCGAATGAATTTGAAGGGATCGTACGAATGAATTAGAATGGATCGTGCGAATGAATTTGAGTGGATCGTACGAATGAATTAGAATGGATCGTGCGAATGAATTTGAATGGATCGTACGAATGAATTAGAATGGATACATTCGTGCGAATGAATTGGAATGGATCGAACGAATGAATTAGAATGGATCGTGCGAATGAATTAGAATAGATCGTTCGAATGAATTAGAATGGATCAGACAAATGAGAATGAATTAGAATGTATCGTACGAATTGAATTAGAATGGATCGTGAGAATGAATTAGAATGGATCGTGAGAATGAATTAGAATGGATCGTACAATTGAATTAGAATGGATCATGCGAATGAATTTGAATTGATCGTACAAATGAATAAGAATGGATCGTACGAATGAATTAGAATGGATCATACAAATAAATTAGAAAGGTTACATTTATGAGAATGAATTTGAATGGATCGTACGAATGAATTAGAATGGATTGAACGAATGAATTAGAATGAATACATTCGAGCGAATGAATTAGAATTGATCGTATGAATGAATTAGAATGGATTGTATGAATGAATTAGAATGGATCGTGCGAATGAATTAGAAGGGATCGTACGAACGAATTAGAATGGATCGTACGAATGAATTAGAATGGATCATATGAACGAATTAGAATGGATCGTACGAATGAATTAGAATGGATTAGAATGGATCGTACGAATGGATTACAATGGATCATACGAATGCATTAGAATGGATACATTCGTGCGAATGAATTAGAATGGATCGTACGAATGAATTAGAATGGATCGTGCGAATGAATTAGAATGGATCGTACGAATGAATTAGAATTGATCGTGCGAATGAATTAGAATGGATCGTACGAATGAATTAGAATGGATCGTGCGAATGAATTAGAATAGATCGTACGAATGAATTAGAATGGATTATAGGAATGAATTAGAATGGATCGTGCAAATGAATTAGAATGGATCGTACGAACGAATTAGAATGGATCATATGAACGAATTAGAATGGATCGTACGATCCATTGTAATTCATTCGTATGATCCATTTTGATTCATTCGTACGATCCATTCTAATTCATTCGCTCGAATGTAACCATTCTAATTCATTCGTACGATTCATTCTAATTCATTCGTACGATCCATTCTAATGCATTCGTACCATTCATTCTAATTCATTCGTACAATCCATTCTAATTCAGTCGTATGAATGTATCATACGAATGAATTAGAATGGATCATAGGAATGAATAATAATGGATCGTGCAAATGAATTAGAATGGATACATTCGTGCGAATGAATTAGGATGGATCGTAGGAATGAATTAGAATGGATCGTACGAATAAATTAGAATGGTTACATTCGTGCGAATGAATTAGAATGGATCGTACGAATTGATTAGAATGGATCGTACGAATGAATTAGAATGGATCGTACAAATGAATTAGAAAGGTTACATTTGTGAGAATGAATTAGAATGGATCGTGCAAAAGAATTAGAATGGATCGTCTGAATGAATAAGAATGGATCGTACGAATGAATTAGAATGGATACATTCGTGCGAATGAATTAGAATGGATACATTCATGCGAATGTATTAGAATGGATCGTACGAATGAATTAGAATGGATCATGCAAATGAATTTGAATGGATCGTACGAATGAATTAGAATGGATCGAACGAATGAATTAGAATGGATCGTGCGAATGAATTAGAATGGATACATTCGTGCGAATGAATTAGAATGAATCGTACAAATGAATTAGAATGGATCGTACGAATGAATTAGAATGGATCGTTCGAATGAATTTGAATGGATCGTGCGAATGAATTAGAATGGATCATACGAATGAATTATAATGGATAATGCGAATGAATTAGAATGGATCGTACGAATGGATTAGAATGGATCGTACGAATGGATTAGAATGGATCGTACGAATAAATTAGAATAGATCGTGCGAATGAATTAGAATGGATCGTACGAATGAATTAGAATGGATCGTATGAATGTATTCATTTTAATCCATTCGTACGATCCATTCTAATTCATTCCTATGATCCATTCTAATTCATTCGCAAGAATGTATCGAATGAATTAGAATAGATCGTACGAATGAATTAAAATGGATCATACAAATGAATTAGAATGGATCGTGCGAATGAATTAGAATGGATACATACAAATGAATTAGAAAGGTTACATTAGTGCGAATGAATTAGAATGAATCGTAGGAATGAATTAGAACGGATCGTGCGAATGAATTAGAATGAATCGTACAAATGCATTAGAATGGATCATAGGAATGAATTAGAATGGATCGTGCAAATGAATTAGAATGGATACATTCGTGCGAATGAATTAAAATGGATCGAACGAATGAATTAGAATGGATCGTGCGAATGAATTAGAATAGATCGTGCGAATGAATTAGAATGGATTATACAAATGAATTAGAAAGGTTACATTCATAAGAATGAATTAGAATGGTTCGTACAATTGAATTAGAATGGATCAAGTGAATGAATTTGAATTGATCGTACAAATGAATAAGAATGGATCGTACGAATGAATTAGAATGGATCATACAAATGAATAAGAATGGATCGTACGAATGAATTAGAATGGTTACATTCGTGCGAATGAATTAGAATGGATCGTACGAATGGATTAGAATGGATCGTACGAATGGATTAGAATGGATCGTACGAATGAATTAGAATGGATCGTACGAATGAATTAGAATGGATCGTACAAATGAATTAGAAAGGTTACATTTGTGAGAATGAATTAGAATGGATCGTGCAAAAGAATTAGAATGGATCGTATGAATGAATAAGAATGGATCGTACGAATGAATTAGAATGGATACATTTGTGCGAATGAATTAGGATGGATACATTCGTGCGAATGTATTAGAATGGATCGTACGAATGAATTAGAATGGATCATGCGAATGAATTTGAATAGATCGTACGAATGAATTAGAATGGATCGAACGAATGAATTAGAATGGATCGTGCGAATGAATTAGAATGGATACATTCGTGCGAATGAATTAGAATGAATCGTACAAATGAATTAGAATGGATCGTACGAATGAATTAGAATGGATCGTGCGAATGAATTTGAATGGATCGTGCGAATGAATTAGAATGGATCATGCGAATGAATTAGAATGGATCGTACGAATGGATTAGAATGGATCGTACGAATGGATTAGAATGGATCGTACGAATAAATTAGAATAGATCGTGCGAATGAATTAGAATGGATCATACGAATGAATTAGAATGGATCGTATGAATGTATCCATTTTAATCCATTCGTACGATCCATTCTAATTCATTCCTACGATCCATTCTAATTCATTCGCAATAATGTATCGAATGAATTAGAATGGATCATACGAATGAATTAAAATGGATCATACAAATGAATTAGAATGGATCGTGCGAATGAATTAGAATGGATACATACAAATGAATTAGAAAGGTTACATTAGTGCGAATGAATTAGAATGAATCGTAGGAATGAATTAGGATGGATCGTGCGAATGAATTAGAATGAATCGTACAAATGCATTAGAATGGATCATAGGAATGAATTAGAATGGATCATACGAATGAATTTGAATGGATCGTACGAATGAATTAGAATGGATCATACGAATGAATTTGAATGGATCGTATGAATAAATTAGAATGGATCATACGAATGAATTAGATTGGATCGTACGAATGCATTAGAATGGATCGTGCGAATAAATTAGAATGGATACATTCGTACACATGAATTAGAATGGATCGTGCGAATGAATTAGAATGGATCGTACGAATGAATTAGAATGGATCATATGAATGAATTAGAATGGATCGTACGAATGGATTAGAATGGATCGTACGAATGGATTAGAACGCATTGTACGAATGAATTAGAATAGATACATTTGTGCGAATGAATTAGATTGCATCGTGCGAATGAATTAGAATGGATCGTACGAATGAATTAGAATGGATCGTGCGAATGAATTTGAATGGATCTTACGAATGAATTAGAATGGATCGTGCAAATGAATTAGAATGGATCGTACGAATGAATTAGAATGGATCCACCGAATGAGTTAGAATGGATCATACGAATGAATTAGAATGGATCGTACGAATGAAATAGTATGGATTGTACGAATGAATTAGAATGGATAATACGAATGGATTAGAACACATTGTACGAATAAATTAGAATAGATACATTTGTACGAATAAATTAGAATGGATCGTATGAATGAAGAAAAATGGATCATACGAATGAATTAGAATGGTTACATTCATGCGAATGAATTAGAAAGGATTGTACGAATGAATTAGAATGGATATATTCGTGCGAATGAACTAGAATAGATCGTACGAATGAATTAGACTGGATCGTACGAATAAATTAGAATGGTACATTCGTGCGAATGAATTAGAATGGATCGTACGAATGAATTAGAATGGATCGAACGAATGAATTAGAATGGATCGTGCATATGAATTAGAATGGATACATTCGTGCGAATGAATCTGAATGGATTGTATGAATGAATTACAATGGATCGTACGAATGAATTAGAATGGATCGTACGAATGAATTAGAATAGCTCATACGAATGAATTAGAATGAATCGTACGAATGAATTAGAATGGTTACATTCGTGCGAATGAATTAGAATAGATCGTACGAATGAATTAGAATGGATAGTACGAATAAAGTAGAATGGATCGTGCGAATGAATTAGAATGGATCGTACGAATAAATTAGAATGGATCCACTGAATGAGTTAGAATGGATCATACGAATGAATTAGAATGGATCGTACGAATGAATTAGAATGGATCGTGCGAATGAATTAGAATGGATCGTGCGAATGAATTAGAATGGATCGTGCGAATGAATTAGAATAAATCGTACGAATGAATTAGAATGGATCGTGCGAATGAATTAGAATGGATCGTGCGAATGAATTAGAATGGATCGTACGAATGAATTTGAATGGATCGTACGAATGAATTAGAATGGATACATTCGAGCGACTGAATTAGAATGGATCGTACGAATGAATTAGAATGGATCATAGGAATGAATAAGAATGGATCGTGCAAATGAATTAGAATGGATACATTCGTGCGAATGAATTAGAATGGATCGTGCGAATGAATTAGAATGGATTGTACGAATGAATTAGAATGGATATATTCGAGCGAATGAATTAGAATAGATCGTAGGAATGAATTAGAATGGATTATATGAATGAATTAGAATAGATCGTGCGAATAAATTAGAATGGATTGTACGAATGAATTAGAATAGATACATTCGTGCGAATGAATTAGAATGGATCGGACAAATGAATTAGAATGGATCGTACGATTCATTCTAATTCATTCGTACGATCATTCTAATGCATTCATACGATTCATTCTTATTCATTCGCATTATCCATTCTAATCCATTCTTATACATTCATACGATCCATTCTAATTCATTCGCACAAACCATTCTAATTCATTCGTACGATCCATTCTAATTCATTCGTATGATCCATTCTAACTCATTCGGTGGATCCATTCTAATTCATTCGTACGATCCATTCTAATTCATTCGCACGATCCATTCTAATTTATTCGTACGATCCATTCTAGTTTATTCGTATGATCTATTATAATTCATTCGCACGTATGTAACCATTCTAATTCATTCGTACGATTCATTCTAATTCATTCCTACGATCCATTCTAATTCATTCGTACGATCCATTCTAATTCATTCGTACGATCCATTGTAATTCATTCATACAATCCATTCAGATTCATTCACACAAATTTATCCATTCAAATTCATTCGTACGATCCATTCTAATTAATTCGCACGATCCATTCTAATTCAGTCGTATGAATGTATCCATTTTAATTCATTCGTACGATCCATTCTAATTCATTTGTACGATCTAATTCATTCGTACGATCCATTCTAATTCATTCGTACGATCGATTCTAATTCATTCGCACGATCCATTCTAATTCCTTTGTATGATCCATTCTAATTCATTCTCACAATCCATTCTAATTCATTCGCTAGAATGTATCCATTCTAATTCATTCGTACGATCCATTCTAATTCATTTGCACGATCCATTCTAATTCATTTGCACGAATGTATCCATTCTAATTCATTTGCATGATCCATTCTAATTCATTCCTATGATTCATTCTAATTCATTCGTACGATCCATTCTAATTCATTCGCTCGAATATATCAATTCTAATTCATTCGTATGATCCATTCTAATTCGTTCGTACGATCCATTCTAATTCATTCGCACGATCCATTCTAATTCTTTTGTACGAATGTATCCATTCTAATTCATTCGCATGATCCATTCTAATTCATTCGCACGATCCATTCTAATTCATTCGTACGATTCATTCTAATTCATTCGCACTATCCATTCTAATTCATTCGTACGATCCATTCTTATTCATTCATATGATCCATTCTAATTCATTCGCATAATCCATTCTAATTCATTCGTACGATCCATTCTAATTCATTCGTATGATCCATTCTAACTCATTCGGTAGATCCATTCTAATTCATTCGTACGATCCATTCTAATTCATTCGCACGATCCATTCTAATTTATTCTTACAATCCATTCTAAATCATTCATATGATCTATTCTAATTCATTCGCACGAATGTAACCATACTAATTCATTCGTACGATTCATTCTAATTCATTCGTATGACCTATTCTAATTCATTCGTATGATCAATTCTAATTCATTTGTACGATCCATTGTTATTCATTCATACAATCCATTCAGATTCATTCGCACGAATGTATCCATTCTAATTCATTTGCACGATCCATTCAAATTTATTCGTTCGATCCATTCTAATTCATTCGTACGATCTATTCTAATTCATTCGCACGAATGTATCCATTCTAATTTATTCGTATGATCCAGTCTAATTCATTCGTACGGTCCATTCTAACTTATTCGCACGAATATATCCATTCTAATTCATTCGTACGATCCTTTCTAATTCATTCGCACGAATGTAACCATTTTAATTCATTCGTACGATCCATTCTAATTCATTCCTATGATCCATTATAATTCATTCGCACGAATGTATCCATTCTAATTCATTCGTACGATCCATTCTAATTTATTCGCACGATCCATTCTAATTCATTCCTACGATCCATTCTAATTCATTCCTACAATCCATTCTAATTCATTCGTACAATCCATTCAAATTCATTCGTACGATCCATTCTAATTCATTCGTATGATCCATTCTAACTCATTCGGTGGATCCATTCTAATTCATTCGTACTATCCATTCTAATTCATTCGCACGATCCATTCTAATTCATTCGTACGATCTATTCTAATTCATTCGCACGATCCAATCTTATTCATTCGTACGATGCATTCTAATTCATTCGCAGGATGCAATCTAATTCATTCGCACGATCCATTCTAATTCATTCGCACGATCCATTCTTATTCATTCGTACGATCCATTCTAATTCATTCGCACAATGCAATCTAATTCATTCGCACAAATGTATCTATTCTAATTCATTCGTACAATGCGTTCTAATCCATTCGTACGATCCATTCTAATCCATTCGTACGATCCATTCTAATTCATTCGCACGAATGTAACCATTCTAATTCATTCATATGATCCATTCTAATTCAATCGTACGATCCATTCTAATTCATTCGCACGATCCATTCTAATTCATTTGTACGAATGTATCCATTCTAATTCATTCGCACGATCCATTCTAATGCATTCGTACGATTCATTCTAATTCATTCGCACGATCCATTCTAATTCATTCGTATGATCCATTCTAATTCATTCGTACGATCCATTCTAATTCATTCGTATGATCCATTCTAATTCATTCGCACGATCCATTCAAATTCATTCGCACGATTCATTCTAATTCATTCGCACTATCCATTCTAATTCATTCATATGATCCATTCTAATTCATTCCTACGATCCATTCTAATTCATTCGCACGAATGTATCCATTCTAATTCATTCGTACGATCCATTCTAATTCATTCATACAATCCATTCAAATTCATTCGTACGATGCAATCTAATTCATTCGCACAAATGTAACCTTTCTAATTCATTTGTACTATCTATTCTAATTCATTCGTACGATCCATTCTAATCCATTCGTACGATCCATTCTAATTCATTCGTACGAATGTATCCATTCTAATGCATTCGTACGATCCATTCTAATTCATTCTCACGAATGTAACCTTTCTAATTCATTTGTATGATCCATTCTAATTTATTCGTATGATCCATTCTAATCCATTCGTACGATCCATTCTAATCCATTCGTACAATCCATTCTAATCCATTCGTACATACGATCCAGTCTAATCCATTCGTACGATCCTTTCCAATTCATTCAAACGATCAATTCTAATTCATTCTCACAAATGTAACCTTTCTAATTCATTCGTACGATCCATTCTAATTCATTCGTACGATCCATTCTAATTCGTTCATATGATCCATTCTAATTCGTTCGTACGATCCATTCTAATTCGTTCGTACGATCCATTCTAATTCATTCGCACGATCCATTCTAATTCATTCGCACGATCCATTCTAATTCGTTCGTACGATCCATTCTAATTTATTTGTACGATCCATTCTAATTCATTTTCACGATCCATTCTAATCCATTCGTATGATCCATTCTAATTCATTCCTACGATCTATTCTAATTTATTCGCTCGACACAATCTATTCGTACGATCCATTCTAATTCATTCGTACCATCCATTCTAATTTATTCTTACAAATGTAACCTTTCTAATTCATTTGTACGATCCATTCTAATTCATTTGTACGATCCATTCTAATTCATTCGTACGATCCATTCTAATTCATTCGCACGATCCATTCTAATTCATTCGCTCGAATGTATCCATTCAAATTAATTCGTACGATCCATTCTAATGCATTCGTACGATCCATTCTAATTAATTCGTACGATCCATTCTAATTCATTCGTATGATCTATTCTAATTCATTCGCACGAATGTAACCATTCTAATTTATTCGTACGATCTATTCTTATTCATTCCTACGAATGTATCCATTCTAGTTCATTCGTACGCTCCATTCTAATTCAATCGTACGCTCCATTCTTATTCAACGCACAAATGTATCCATTCTAATTCATTCGTACAATCCATTCGAATTCACTCGTAAGATCCATTCTAATTCATTCGTATGATCCATTCTAACTCATTCGGTGGATCCATTCTAATTCATTCGTACGATCCATTCTAATTCATTCACATAATCCATTCTAATTTATTCGTAGATCCATTCTAATTCATTCGTACGATCTGTTCTAATTCATTCACTCGAATGTATCCATTCTAATTCATTCGTACGAATGAATTAGAATGGATCGTACAAATGAATTAGAACGGTTACATTCGTGCGAATAAATTAGAATGGATCATAGGAATAAATTAGAATGGATCGTGCGAATGAATTAGAATGGATCGTACGAATGAATTAGAATGGATCGTATGAATGAATTAGAATGGATCGAACGAATGAATTAGAATGGATCGTACGAATGAATTAGAATGGATTGTGCAAATGAATTAGAATGGATCGTATGAATAAATTAGAATGGATCATACGAATGAATTAGAATGGATCGTGCGAATGAATTAGAATGAATCGTATAATGCATTAGAATGGATCGTACGAAAGAATTAGAATGAATCGTACGATCGATTCCAATTCATTCGTCCGATCGATTCTAATTCATTCGCATGAATGTATCCATTGTAATTCATTCGTACAATCCATTCTAGTTCATTCACACGATCCATTCTAATTCATTCGTATGATCCATTCTAATTCATTCCTACGATCTATTCTAATTCATTCGCTCGAATGTATCCATTCTAATTCATTCGTTCGATCCATTCTAATTCATTCGTACGATCTATTCAAATTCATTCACACGATCCATTCTAATTCATTCGTATGATGCATTCTAATTCATTCGTACGAGTCATTCTAATTCTTTCGTACGATCCATTCTAATTAATTCGTACGATCCATTCTTATTCATTCGCACAAATGTATCTATTCTAATTCATTCGTACAATGCGTTCTAATCCATTCGTACGATCCATTCTAATCCATTCGTACGATCCATTCTAATTTATTCGCACGAATGTAACCATTCTAATTCATTCGTACGATCCATTCTAATCCATTCGTACGATCCATTCTAATCCATTCGCACGAATGTATCCATTCTAATTCATTTGCACGATCCATTCTAATTCATTCCTATGATCCATTCTAATTCATTCGTACGATCCATTCTAATTCATTCGCTAGAATGTATCCATTCTAATTCATTCGTACGATCCATTCTAATTCGTTCATGCGATCCATTCTAATTCGTTCGTACGATCACTTCTAATTCGTTCGTTCGATCCATTCTAATTCATTCGCACGATCCATTCTAATTCATTTGTACGATCCATTTTAATTCATTCATATGATCCATTCTAATTCATTCGTATGATACATTCGTGGGAATGAATTAGAATGGATCGTATGAATGAATTAGAATGGATCATAGGAATGAATTAGAATGGATCATACAAATGAATTAGAATGGATTGTGCGAATAAATTAGAATTGATCATATTAATGAATTAGAATGGTTACATTCGTGCGAATGAATTAGAATAGATCGTACAAATGGTTTAGAATGGATCGTACTGATGGATTAGAATGGATCGTACGAATGAATTAGAATGGATACATTCGAGCGAATGAATTAGAATGGATCGTACGAATGGATTAGAATGGATCGTACGAATGAATTAGAATGGATCATACAAATGAATTAGGAAGGTTACATTCGTGAGAATGAATAAGAATGGATTGTATGAACGAATTAAAATGGATCGTAGGAATGAATTAGAATGGATACATTCGTGCGAATGAATTAGATTGGATCGGACGAATGAATTAGAATTGATCATGCGAATGAATTAGAATGGATCATACGATTGAATTTGAATGGATCGTATGAATAAATTTCTAATTCAGTCGTATGAAAGTATCCATTTTAATTTATTCGTACAATCCGTTCTAATTCATTCGTACAAATGTATCCATCCTAATTCATTCGTACGATCCATTCTAATTCATTCCTACGATCCATTCTAATTCATTCGCACGAATGTATCCATTCTAATTCATTTGCACGATCCATTCTAATTCATTCCTATGATCCATTCTAATTCATTCGTATGATCCATTCTAATTCATTCGCTCGATCCATTCTAATTCATTCGTACGATCCATTCTAATTCATTCGTACGATTCATTCTAACTCATTCCTACGAACTAATTCATTCGTATGATCCATTCTAATCCATTGGTACGATCCATTCTAATTCATTCGTACGAATGTATCCGTTCCAATCCATTCGTACGAGCCATTCTAATCCATTCGTACGATCCATTCTAATTCATTCGCACGAATGTAACCATTCTAATTCATTCATATGATCCATTCTAATCCATTCGTACGATCCATTCTAATTCATTCCTATGATCCATTCTAATTCATTCGGACGAATGTATCCATTCTAATTCATTTGCACGATCCATTCTAATTCATTCCTATGATCCATTCTAATTCATTCGTATGATCCATTCTAATTCATTCGCTCGAATGTATCCATTCTAATTCATTCGCACGATCCATTCTAATTCTTTCATATGATCCATTCTAATTCATTCGCACGAATGCATCCATTCTATTTCATTCGTACAATCCATTCTAATTCATTCGCACGATCCATTCTAATTCATTCCTACGATCCATTCTAATTCATTCGTATGATCTATTCTAATTCATTCGCACGAATGTATCCATTCTAATTCATTTGCACGATCCATTCTAATTCATTCCTATGATCCATTCTAATTCATTCGTACGACCCATTCTAATTCATTCGCTCGAATGTATCCATTCTAATTCATTCGTACGATCCATTCTAATTCGTTCATACGATCCATTCTAATTAGTTCGTACGATCCATTCTAATTCGTTCGTACGATTCATTCTAATTCATTCGTACGATCAATTCTAATGCATTCGTACGATTCATTCTAATTCATTCATACGATCCATTCTAATCCATTCGTACGATCCATTCTAATTCATTCGTATGATCCATTCTAACTCATTCGGTGGATCCATTCTAATGCATTCGTACGATTCATTCTAATTCATTTGCACGATCCATTCTAATTCATTTGCATGATCCATTCTAATTCATTCCTTTGATCCATTCTAATTCGTTCGTACGATCCATTCTAATTCATTCGCTCGAATGTATCCATTCTAATTCATTCGTACGATCCATTCTAATTCATTCGTACGATCCATTATAATTCATTCTCACGAATGTAACCTTTCTAATTCATTTGTACGATCCATTCTAATTAGAAAGGTTACATTCGAGCGAATGAATTTGAATAGATCGTAGGAATGAATTAGAATGGATCATACGAATGAATTAGAATGGATCGTGCGAATGAATTAGAATGAATCGTACGAATACATTAGAATGGATCGTACGATTGAATTAGAATGAATCGTACGAACAAATTAAAATGGATCGTACGAACGAATTAGAATGGATCGTATGAACGAATTAGAATGGATCGTACGAATGAATTAGAATGGATACATTCGAGCGAATGAATTAGAATGGATCGTATGAATGAATTAGAATGGATTATAGAAATGAATTAGAATGGATCGTGCAAATGAATTAGAATGGATACATTCGTGCGAATGAATTAGAATAGATCGTACGAATGAATTAGAATGGATCGTACGAATGAATTAGAATGGATCGTGCGAATGAATTAGAATGAATCGTACGAATGAATTAGAATGGCTCGTACGAATTAATTATAATGGATACATTTGTACGAATGAATTAGAATGGATCGTACGAATGGATTAGAATAGATACACTTGTGCGAATAAATTTGATTGCATCGTACGAATGAATTTGAATGGATTGTACGAATGAATTAGAATGGATCGTACGAATGAATTAGAATGGATACATTCGAGCGAATGAATTAGAATGGATCATACGAATGAATTAGAATGGATCGTGCGAGTGAATTAGAATTGATCATACGAATGAATTAGAATGGATCGTACGAATGAATTAGAATGGATCATATGAAAGAATTAGAATGGATCGTGCGAATGAATTAGAAAGAATCGTACGAATGAATTAGAATGGATTGTACGAATGAATTAGAATGGATCATACAAATGAATTAGAATGGACCATACAAATGAATTAGAAAGGTTACATTCGTGAGAATGAATTAGAATGGATCGTACGAATGAATTAGAATGGATCGTACGAATGAATTAGAATGGATACATTCGAGTGAATGAATTTGAATGGATCATACGAATGAATTAGAATGGATCATAGGAATGAATTAGAATGGATTGTGCAAATGAATTAGAATGGATACATTCGTGCGAATGAATTAGAATGGATCGTAGGAATGAATTAGAATGGATCGTACGAATGAATTAGAATGGTTACATTCATGTGAATGAATTAGAATGGATCATAGGAATTAATTAGAACAGATCGTGCGAATAGATTAGAATGGATCGTACGAATGAATTAGAATGGATCGTACGAATGAATTAGAATGGATCGTACGAATGAATTAGAATAGATACATTCATGCGAATGAATTAGAATAGATCGTGCGAATAAATTAGAATGGATCGATCGTACGAATGAATTAGAATGGATCGTGGAAATAAATTAGAATGGATCGTACGAATGAATTAGAATGGATCGTACGAATGAATTAGAATGGATCGAACGAATGAATTAGAATGGATACATTCGAGCGAATGAATTAGAATAGATCGTATGAATGAATTAGAATGGATCATACGAATGAATTAGAATGGATCGTACGAAAGAATTAGAAAGGATCATACGAATGAATTAGAATGGATATATTCGTGCGAATGATTTAGATTGCATCATACGAATGAATTTGAATGGATTGTACGAATGAATTAGAATGGATCGTACAAATGAATTAGAATGGATCATGCGAATGAATTAGAATAGATCGTATGAATGAATTAGAATGGATCGTACGAATAAATTAGAATAGATCGTGCGAATGAATTTGAATGGATCGTACGAATAAAGTAGAATAGATCGTGCGAATGAATTAGAATGTATCGTACGAATGAATTAGAATGGATCGTCTGAATGTATCCATTTTAATCCATTCGTACGATCCATTCTAATTCATTCCTATGATCCATTCTAATTCATTCGCAAGAATGGATCGAATGAATTAGAATGGATCGTACGAATGAATTAAAATGGATCATACAAATGAATTAGAATGGATCGTGCGAATGAATTAGAATGGATACATACAAATGAATTAGAAAGGTTACATTAGTGCGAATGAATTAGAATGAATCGTAGGAATGAATTAGAATGGATCGTGCAAATGAATTAGAATGAATCGTACAAATGCATTAGAATGGATCATAGGAATGAATTAGAATGGATCGTGCAAATGAATTAGAATGGATACATTCGTGCGAATGAATTAGAATGGATCGAACGAATGAATTAGAATGGATCGTGCGAATGAATTAGAATAGATCCTGCGAATGAATTAGAATGGATCATACAAATGAATTAGAAAGGTTACATTCGTAAGAATGAATTAGAATGGATCGTACAATTGAATTAGAATGGATCATGCGAATGAATTTGAATTAATCGTACAAATGAATAAGAATGGATCGTACGAATGAATTAGAATGGATCATACAAATGAATTAGAAAGGTTACATTTGTGAGAATGAATTTGAATGGATCGTACGAATGAATTAGAATGGATCGAACGAATGAATTAGAATGGATACATTCGAGCGAATGAATTAGAATGGATCGTATGAATGAATTAGAATGGATCGTACGAATGAATTAGAATGGATCGTGCGAATGAATTAGAAGGGATCGTACGAACGAATTAGAATGGATCGTACGAACGAATTAGAATGGATCATATGAACGAATTAGAATGGATCGTACGAATGAATTAGAATGGATTAGAATAGATCGTACGAATGGATTACAATGGATCGTACGAATGCATTAGAATGGATACATTCGTGCGAATGAATTAGAATGGATCGTACGAATGAATTAGAATGGATCGTGCGAATGAATTAGAATGGATCGTACGAATGAATTAGAATGGATCGTGCGAATGAATTAGAATAGATCGTACGAATGAATTAGAATGGATCATAGGAATGAATTAGAATGGATCGTGCAAATTAATTAGAATGGATACATTCGTGCGAATGAATTAGAATGGATCGTAGGAATGAATTAGAATGGATCGTACAAATGAATTAGAATGGTTACATTCGTGCGAATGAATTAGAATGGATCGTACGAATGGATTAGAATGGATCGTACGAATGGATAAGAATGGATCGTACGAATGAATTAGAATGGACTATACAAATGAATTAGAAAGGTTACATTTGTGAGAATGAATTAGAATGGATCGTGCAAAAGAATTAGAATGGATCGTATGAGTGAATAAGAATGGATCGTACGAATGAATTAGAATGGATACATTTGTGCGAATGAATTAGAATGGATACATTCGTGCGAATGTATTACAATGGATCGTACGAATGAATTAGAATGGATCATGCGAATGAATTTGAATGGATTGTACGAATGAATTAGAATGGATCGAACGAATGAATTAGAATGGATCGTGCGAATGAATTAGAATGGATACATTCGTGCGAACGAATTAGAATGAATCGTACAAATGAATTAGAATGGATCATGCGAATGAATTAGAATGGATCGTACGAATGGATTAGAATGGATCGTACGAATGGATTAGAAGGGATCGTACGAATAAATTAGAATACATCATGCGAATGAATTAGAAGGGATCGTACGAATGAATTAGAATGGATCGTATGAATGTATCCATTTTAATCCATTCGTACGGTCCATTCTAATTCATTCCTACGATCCATTCTAATTCATTCGCAAGAATCTATCGAATGAATTAGAATGGATCGTACGAATGAATTAAAATGGATCATACAAATGAATTAGAATGGATCGTGCGAATGAATTAGAATGGATACATACAAATGAATTAAAAAGGTTACATTAGTGCGAATGAATTAGAATGAATCGTAGGAATGAATTAGAATGGATCGTGCGAATGAATTAGAATGAATCGTACAAATGCATTAGAATGGATCATAGGAATGAATTACAATGGATCGTGCAAATGAATTAGAATGGATACATTCGTGCGAATGAATTAGAATGGATCGTACAAATGAATTAGAATGGATCGAACGAATGAATTAGAATGGATCGTACATATGAATTAGAATGGATCATGCGAATGAATTTGAATGGATCGTATGAATAAATTAGAATGGATCATACAAATGAATTAGATTGGATCGTACGAATGCATTAGAATGGATCGTGCGAATGAATTAGAATGGATACATTCGTACACATGAATTAGAATGGATCGTGCGAATAAATTAGAATGGATCGTACGAATGAATTAGAATGGATCATATGAATAAATTAGAATGGATCGTACGAATGGATTAGAATGGATCGTACGAATGGATTAGAACGCATTGTACGAATGAATTAGAATCGATACATTTGTGCGAATGAATTAGATTGCATCGTGCGAATGAATTAGAATGGATCGTATGAATGAATTAGAATGGATCGTGCGAATGAATTAGAATGGATCGTACGAATGAATTAGAATGGATCGTGCGAATGAATTAGAATAGATCGTACGAATGAATTAGAATGGATCCACCGAATGAGTTAGAATGGATCATACGAATGAATTAGAATGGAACGTACGAATGAATTAGAATGGATTGTACGAATGAATTAGAATGGATCGTACGAATGGATTAGAACGCATTGTACGAATAAATTAGAATAGATACATTTGTGCGAATAAATTAGAATGGATCGTATGAATGAATAAGAATGGATCATACGAATGAATTAGAATGGTTACATTCATGCGAATGAATTAGAAAGGATCGTACGAATGAATTAGAATGGATATATCCGTGCGAATGAACTAGAATAGATCGTACGAATGAATTAGACTGGATCGTGCGAATATATTAGAATAGATACATTCGTGCGAATGAATTAGAATGGATCGTATGAATGAATTAGAATGGATCGAACAAATAAATTAGAATAGATCGTGCAAATTAATTAGAATGGATACATTTGTGCGAATGAATCTGAATGGATTGTATGAATGAATTACAATGGATCGTACGAATGAATTAGAATGGATCGTACGAATGAATTAGAATAGCTCATACGAATGAATTAGAATGAATCATACGAATGAATTAGAACGGTTACATTCGTGCGAATGAATTAGAATAGATCGTACGAATGAATTAGAATGGATCGTACGAATAAAGTAGAATGGATCGTGCGAATGAATTAGAATGGATCGTGCGAATGAATTAGAATGGATCGTACGAATGAATCAGAATGGATCCACTGAATGAATTAGAATGGATCATACGAATGAATTAGAATGGATCGTACGAATGAATTAGAATGGATCGTGCGAATGAATTAGAATGGATCGTGCGAATGAATTAGAATGGGATCATGCGAATGAATTAGAATGGATCGTGCGAATGAATTAGAATGGATACATTCGAGCGAATGAATTAGAATGGATCGTACGAATGAATTAGAATGGATCATAGGAATGAATAAGAATGGATCGTGCAAATGAATTAGAATGGATACATTCGTGCGAATGAATTAGAATGGATCGTGCGAATGAATTAGAATGGATTGTACGAATAAATTAGAATGGATATATTCGAGCGAATGAATTAGAATAGATCGTACGAATGAATTAGAATGGATTATACGAATGAATTAGAATAGATCGTGCGAATAAATTAGAATGGATTGTACGAATGAATTAGAATAGATACATTCGTGCGAATGAATTAGAATGGATCGGACGAATAAATTAGAATGGATCGTACCATTCATTCTAATCCATTCTAATTCATTCGTACGATCCATTCTAATGCATTCATACGATTCATTCTTATTCATTCGCATGATCCATTCTAATCTATTCGTACGATCCATTCTTATACATTCATACTATCCATTCTAATTCATTCGCACAAACCATTCTAATTCATTCGTACGATCCATTCTAATTCATTCGTATGATCCATTCTAACTCATTCGGTAGATCCATTCTAATTCATTCGTACGATCCATTCTAATTCATTCGCACGATCCATTCTAATTCGTTCGCACGATCCATTCTAGTTCATTCGTACGATCTATTCTAATTCATTCGCACGTATGTAACCATTCTAATTCATTCGTACGATTCATTCTAATTCATTCCTACGATCCATTCTAATTCATTCGTACGATCCGTTCTAATTCATTCGTACGATCCATTGTAATTCATTCATACAATCCATTCAGATTCATTCGCACAAATGTATCCATTCAAATTCATTCGTACGATCCATTCTAGTTAATTCGCACGATCCATTCTAATTCAGTCGTATGAATGTATCCATTTTAATTCATTCGTACGATCCATTCTAATTCATTTGTACGATCTAATTCATTCGTACGATCCATTCTAATTCATTCGTACGATCGATTCTAATTCATTCGCACGATCCATTCTAATTCATTCGTATGATCCATTCTAATTCATTCACACAATCCATTCTAATTCATTCGCTCGAATGTATCCATTTTAATTCATTCTTACAATCCATTCTAATTCATTCGCACGATCCATTCTAATTCATTCGCATGAATGTATCCATTCTAATTCATTTGCACGATCCATTCTAATTCATTCCTATGATTCATTCTAATTCATTCGTACGATCCATTCTAATTCATTCGCTTGAATGTATCAATTCTAATTCATTCGTATGATCCATTCTATTCCGTTCGTACGATCCATTCTAATTCATTCGCATGATCCATTCTAATTCTTTTGTACGAATGTATCCATTCTAATTCATTCGCACGATCCATTCTAATTCATTCGCACGATCCATTCTAATTCATTCGTACGATTCATTCTAATTCGTTCGCACGATCCATTCTAATTCATTCGTACGATCCATTCTTATTTATTCATATGATCCATTCTAATTCATTCGCACAATCCATTCTAATTCATTCGTATGATCCATTCTAACTCATTCGGTGGATCCATTCTAATTCATTCGTACGATCCATTCTAATTCATTCGCACGATCCATTTTAATTTATTCGTACAATCCATTCTAATTCATTCGTACGATCTATTCTAATTTATTCGCACGAATGTAACCATTCTAATTCATTCGTACGATTCATTCTAATTCATTCGTATGAGCTATTCTAATTCATTCGTATGATCCATTCTAGTTCATTTGTACGATCCATTGTTATTCATTCATACAATCCATTCAGATTCATTCGCACGAATGTATCCATTCTAATTCATTTGCACGATCCATTCTAATTTATTCTTTCGATCCATTCTAATTCATTCGTATGATCCATTCTAATTCATTCGCACGAATGTATCCATTCTAATTTATTCGTATGATCCAGTCTAATTCATTCGTACAATCCATTCTAACTCATTCGCACGAATATATCCATTCTATTTCATTCGTACGATCCTTTCTAATTCATTTGCACGAATGTAACCATTTTAATTCATTCGTACGATCCATTTTAATTCATTCCTACGATCCATTCTAATTCATTCGCACGAATGTATCCAATCTAATTCATTCGTACGATCCATTCTAATTCATTCGCACGATCCATTCTAATTCATTCCTACGATCCATTCTAATTCATTCCTACGATCCATTCTAATTCATTCGTACAATCCATTCTAATTCATTCGTATGATCCATTCTAATTCATTCGTAAGATCCCTTCTAACTCATTCGGTGGATCCATACTAATTCATTCATACTATCCATTCTAATTCATTCGCACGATCCATTCTAATTCATTCATACGATCCCTTCTAATTCATTCGCACGATCCATTCTTATTCATTCGTACGATCCATTCTAATTCATTCGCAGGATGCAATCTAATTCATTCGCACGATCCATTCTAATTCATTCGCACGATCCATTCTTATTCATTCATACGATCCATTCTAATTCATTCGCACGATGCAATCTAATTCATTCACATAAATGTATCTATTCTAATTCATTCGTACAATGCGTTCTAATCCATTTGTACGATCCATTCTAATCCATTCGTACGATCCATTCTAATCCATTCGCACGAATGTAACCATTCTAATTCATTCATATGATCCATTCTAATTCAATCGTACGATCCATTCTAATTCATTCGCACGATCCATTCTAATTCATTTGTACGAATGTATCCATTCTAATTCATTCGCACGATCCATTCTAATGCATTCTTACGATTCATTCTAATTCATTCGCATGATCCATTCTAATTCATTCGTGCGATCCATTCTAATTCATTCGTATGATCCATTCTAATTCATTCGCACGATCCATTCAAATTCATTCACACGATTCATTCTAATTCATTCGCACTATCCATTCTAATTCATTCATATGATCCATTCTAATTCATTCCTACGATCCATTCTAATTCATTCGCACGAATGTATCCATTCTTATTCATTTGTACGATCCATTCTAATTCATTCGTACAATCCATTCAAATTCATTCGTACGATGCAATCTAATTCATTCGCACAAATGTAACTATTCTAATTCATTTGTACGATCTATTCTAATTCATTCGTACGATCCATTCTAATCCATTCGTACGATCCATTCTAATTCATTCGTACGAATGTATCCATTCTAATGCATTCGTACGATACATTCTAATTCATTCTCACGAATGTAACCTTTCTAATTCATTTGTATGATCCATTCTAATTTATTCGTATGATCCATTCTAATCCATTCGTACGATCCGTTCTAATCCATTCGTACGATCTATTCTAATCCATTCGTACATACGATCCATTCTAATCCATTCGTACGATCCTTTCTAATTCATTCATACGATCAATTCTAATTCATTCTCACAAATGTAACCTTTCTAATTCATTCGTACGATTCATTCTAATTCATTCGTACGATCCATTCTAATTCGTTCATATGATCCATTCTAATTCGTTCGTACGATCCATTCTAATTCGTTCGTACGATCCATTCTAATTCATTCGTACGATCCATTCTAATTCATTCGCACGATCCATTCTAATTCGTTCGTACGATCCATTCTAATTTATTTGTACGATCCATTCTAATTCAATTTCACGATCTATTCTAATTCATTCGTATGATCCATTCTAATTCATTCCTACGATCTATTCTAATTTATTCGCTCGACACAATCCATTCGTACGATCCATTCTAATCCATTCGTACGATCCATTCTAATTCATTTTCACAAATGTAACCTTTCTAATTCATTTGTTCGATCCATTCTAATTCATTTGTACGATCCATTCTAATTCATTCGTACGATCCATTCTAATTCATTCGCACGATCCATTCTAATTCATTCGCTCGAATGTATCCATTCAAATTAATTCGTACGATCCATTCTAATGCATTCGTACGATCCATTCTAATTAATTCGTATGATCCATTCTAATTAATTCGTACGATCTATTCTAATTTATTCGCACGAATGTAACCATTCTAATTTATTCGTACGATCCATTCTTAATCATTCCTACGAATGTATCCATTCTAGTTCATTCGTACTCTCCATTCTAATTCATTCGTACGCCCCATTCTTATTCAACGCACAAATGTATCCATTCTAATTCATTCGCACAATCCATTCTAATTCATTCGTAAGATCCATTCTAATTCATTCGTATGATCCATTCTAACTCATTCGGTGGATCCATTCTAATTCATTCGTACGATCCATTCTAATTCATTCGCACAATCTATTCTAATTTATTCGTACGATCCATTCTAATTCATTCGTACGATCTGTTCTAATTCATTCACTCGAATGTATCCATTCTAATTCATTCGTACGAATGAATTAGAATGGATCGTACAAATGAATTAGAACGGTTACATTCGTGCGAATGAATTAGAATGGATCATAGGAATAAATTAGAATGGATCGTGCGAATGAATTAGAATGGATCGTACGAATGAATTAGAATGGATCGTACGAATGAATTAGAATGGATCGAACGAATGAATTAGAATGGATCGTACGAATGAATTAGAATGGATTGTGCAAATGAATTAGAATGGATCGTATGAATAAATTAGAATGGATCATAGGAATGAATTAGAATGGATCGTGCGAATGAATTAGAATGAATCGTACAATGCATTAGAATGGATCGTACGAAAGAATTAGAATGAATCGTACGATCCATTCCAATTCATTCGCACGAATGTATCCATTCTAATTCATTCGTACAATCCATTCTAGTTCATTTGCACGATCCATTCTAATTCATTCGTTTGATCCATTCTAATTCATTCCTACGATCTATTCTAATTCATTCGTTCGATCCATTCTAATTCATTCACACGATCTATTCAAATTCATTCACACGATCCATTCTAATTCATTCGTATGATCCATTCTAATTTATTCGTACGATCCATTCTAATTCTTTCGTACGATCCATTCTAATTAATTCGTACGATCCATTCTTATTCATTCGCACAAATGTATCTATTCTAATTCATTCGTACAATGCGTTCTAATCCATACATACGATCCATTCTAATCCATTCATACGATCCATTCTAATTCATTTGCACGAATGTAACCATTCTAATTCATTTGTACGATCCATTCTAATCCATTCGCACGAATGTATCCATTCTAATTCATTTGCACGATCCATTCTAATTCATTCTTATGATCCATTCTAATTTATTCGATCCATTCTAATTCATTCGCTAGAATGTATCCATTCTAATTCATTCGTACGATCCATTCTAATTCGTTCAAACGATCCATTCTAATTCGTTCGTACGATCACTTCTATTTCGTTCGTTCGATCCATTCTAATTCATTCGCATGATCCATTCTAATTCATTTGTACGATCTATTTTAATTCATTCGTATGATCCATTCTAATTCATTCGTATGATACATTCGTGGGAATGAATTAGAATGGATCATATGAATGAATTAGAATGGATCATAGGAATGAATTAGAATGGATCATACAAATGAATTAGAATGGATTGTGCGAATAAATTAGAATGGATCGTATTAATGAAATAGAATGGTTACATTCGTGCGAATGAATTAGAATAGATCGTACGAATGGTTTAGTATGGATCATACGGATGGATTAGAATGGATCGTACGAATGAATTAGAATGGATACATTCGAGTGAATAAATTAGAATGGATCGTACGAATGGATTAGAATGGATCGTACGAATGAATTAGAATGGATCAGACAAATAAATTAGAAAGGTTACATTCATGAGAATGAATAAGAATGGATTGTATGAACAAATTAGAATGGATCGTACGAATGAATTAGAATGGATACATTCGTGCGAATGAATTAGATTGGATCGGACGAATGAATTAGAATTAATCATGCGAATGAATTAGAATGGATCATACGATTGAATTTGAATGGATCGTATGAATAAATTTCTAATTCAGTCGTATGAATATATCCATTTTAATTCATTCGTACGATCCATTCTAATTCATTCGTACAAATGTATCCATCCTAATTCATTCGTACGATCAATTCTAATTCATTCCTATGATCCATTCTAATTCATTCGCATGAATCTATCCATTCTAATTTATTTGCACGATCCATTCTAATTCACTCCTATGATCCATTCTAATTCATTCGTATGATCCATTCTAATTCATTCGCTCGATCCATTCTAATTCATTCGTACGATCCATTCTAATTCATTCGTACGATTCATTCTAACTCATTCCTACGAACTAATTCATTTGTATGATCCATTCTAATCCATTGGAACGATCCATTCTAATTCATTCGTACGAATGTATCCGTTCTAATCCATTCGTACGAACCATTCTAATCCATTCGTACGATCCATTCTAATTCATTTGCACGAATGTAACCATTCTAATTCATTCATATGATCCATTCTAATCCATTCGTACGATCCATTCTAATTCATTCCTATGATCCATTCTAATTCATTCTCACGAATGTATCCATTTTAATTCATTTGCATGATCCATTCTAATTCATTCCTATGATCCATTCTAATTCATTCATATAATCCATTCTAATTCATTCGCTCGAATGTATCCATTCTAATTCATTCGCACGATCCATTCTAATTCTTTCATATGATCCATTCTAATTCATTCGCACGACTGCATCCATTCTAATTCATTCGTACAATCCATTCTAATTCATTCGCACGATCCATTCTAATTCATTCCTACGATCCATTCTAATTCATTCGTATGATCTATTCTAATTCATTCGCACGAATGTATCCATTCTAATTCATTTGCACGATCCATTCTAATTCATTCCTATGATCCATTCTAATTCATTCGTACGATCCATTCTAATTCATTCGCTCGAATGTATCCATTCTAATTCATTCGTACGATCCATTCTAATTCGTTCATATGATCCATTCTAATTCATTCGTACGATCCATTCTAATTCATTCTAATTCATTCGTACGATCCATTCTAATGCATTCGTACGATTCATTCTAATTCATTCGTACGATCCATTCTAATCCATTCGTACGATCCATTCTAATCCATTCGTATGATCCATTCTAATTCATTCGTATGATCCATTCTAACTCATTCGGTGGATCCATTCTAATGCATTCGTACGATTCATTCTAATTCATTCGCATGATCCATTCTAATTCATTTGCACGATCCATTCTAATTCATTCCTTTGATCCATTCTAATTCGTTCGTACGATCCATTCTAATTCATTCGCTCGAATGTAACCATTCTAATTCATTCGTACGATCCATTCTAATTCATTCATACAATCCATTATAATTCATTCTCACGAATGTAACCTTTCTAATTCATTTGTACGATCCATTCTAATTAGAAAGGTTACATTCGAGCGAATGAATTTGAATAGATCCTAGGAATGAATTAGAATGGATCATACGAATGAATTAGAATGGATCGTGCGAATGAATTAGAATGAATCATACGTATACATTGGAATGGATCGTACGAATGAATTAGAATGAATCGTACGAACGAATTAGAATGGATCGTACGAACGAATTAGAATGGATCGTATGAACGAATTAGAATGGATCGTACGAATGAATTAGAATGGATACATTCGAGCGAATGAATTAGAATGGATCGTATGAATGAATTAGAATGGATTATAGAAATGAATTAGAATGGATCGTGCAAATGAATTAGAATGGATACATTCGTGCGAATGAATTAGAATAGATCGTACGAATGAATTAGAATGGATCGTACGAATGAATTAGAATGGATCGTGCGAATGAATTAGAATGAATCGTACGAATGAATTAGAATGGCTCGTACGAATTAATTAGAATGGATATATTTGTACGAATGAATTATAATGGATCGTACGAATGGATTAGAATAGATACATTTGTGCGAATGAATTAGATTGCATCGTACGAATGAATTTGAATGGATTGTACGAATGAATTAGAATGGATCGTACGAATGAATTAGAATGGATACATTCGAGCGAATGAATTAGAATAGATCATACGAATGAATTAGAATGGATCGTGCGAATGAATTAGAATTGATCATACGAATGAATTAGAATGGATCGTACGAATGAATTAGAATGGATCATATGAAAGAATTAGAATGGATCGTGCGAATGAATTAGAAAGAATCGTACGAATGAATTAGAATGGATTGTACGAATGAATTAGAATGGATCGTACAAATGAATTAGAATGGATCATACAAATGAATTAGAAAGGTTACATTCGTGAGAATGAATTAGAATGGATCGTACGAATGAATTAGAATGGATCGTACGAATGAATTAGAATGGTTACAATCGAGTGAATGAATTAGAATGGATCGTACGAATGAATTACAATGGATCATAGGAATGAATTAGAATGGATTGTGCAAATGAATTAGAATGGATGCATTCGTGCGAATGAATTAGAATGGATCGTAGGAATGAATTAGAATGGATCGTACGAATGAATTAGAATGGTTACATTCGCGTGAATGAATTAGAATGGATCATAGGAATTAATTAGAACGGATCGTGCGAATGAATTAGAATGGATCGTATGAATGAATTAGAATGGATCGTACTAATGAATTAGAATGGATCGTTCGAATGAATTAGAAAGATACATTCGTGCGAATGAATTAGAATAGATCGTGCGAAAAAATTAGAATGGATCGATCGTACGAATGAATTAGAATGGATCGTGCGAATAAATTAGAATGGATTGTACGAATGAATTAGAATGGATCGTACGAATGAATTAGAATGGATCGAAGGAATGAATTAGAATGGATACATTTGAGCGAATGAATTAGAATAGATCGTATGAATGAATTAGAATGGATCATACGAATGAATTAGAATTGATCGTACGAATGAATTAGAAAGGATCATACGAATGAATTAGAATGGATATATTCGTGCTTATGAATTAGATTGCATCGTACGAATGAATTTGAATGGATCGTACGATTGAATTAGAATGGATCGTACGAATGAATTAGAATGGATCATGCGAATGAATTAGAATAGATCGTATGAATGAATTAGAATGGATCGTACGAATAAATTAGATTGGATCGTGCGAATGAATTAGAATGGATCGCATGAATGAATTAAAATGGATCGTACAAATGAATTAGAAAGGTTATATTTGTGAGAATGAATTAGAATGGATCGTACGAATGGATTAGAATGGATCGAACGAATGAATTAGAATGGATCATGCGAATGAATTAGAATGGATTATACGAATGAATTAGAATGGATACATTTGGGCGAATAAATTAGAATGGATCGTGCGAATGAATTAGAATGGATCGTACGAATGAATTAGAATTGATATATTTATGCGAATGAATTAGAATGGATCGAACGAATGAATTAGAATGGATACATTTGTGCGAATGAATTCGAATAGATCATACGAATGAATTAGAATAGATCGTACGAATGAATTAGAATGGATACATTTGTGCGAATGAATTAGAATGGATCGTATATTTGTGCAAATAAATTAGAATGGATCGTACGAATGAAGTAGAATGGATCCACCGAATGAGTTAGAATAGATCATACGAATGAATTAGAATGGATTGTACGAATGAATTAGAATGGATTGTGCGAATGAATTAGAATGGATCGTATGAATGAATAAGAATGGATCGTACGAATGGATTAGAATGGATCGCACGATGCAATCTAATTCATTCGCATGAATGTTTCTAATTCATTTGCACGATCCATTCTAATTCATTCGTACGATCCATTCTAATTCATTCGCACGATCCATTCTTATTCATTCATACGATCCATTCTAATTCATTCGCACAATCCATTCTAATTCATTCGTACGATCCATTCTAATTCATTCGTATGATCCATTCTAACTCATTTGGTGGATCCATTCTAATTCATTCGTACGATCCATTCTAATTTATTTGCACGAATATACGATCCATTCTAATTCATTCACACAAATGATCCATTCTAATTCATTCGTACGATCCAATCTAATGCATTTGTACGATTCATTCTAATTCATTCGCACGATCCATTCTAATTCATTCGTACGATCCTTTCTAATTCTTTCGTACGATCCATTCTAATTCATTCACACGAACGTATCCATTCTAATTCATTCGTACAATCCATTCTAATTCATTCGCACGATCCATTCTAATTCATTCGTATGATCCATTCTCATTCATTCCTACGATCCATTCTATTTCATTCGCACGAATATATCCATTCTAATTCATTTGCACGATCCATTCTATTTCATTCCTATGATCCATTCTAATTCATTCGTACGATCCATTCTAATCCATTCGCTCGAATGTATCCATTCTAATTCATTCGTACGATTCATTCTAATTCGTTCGTACGATCCATTCTAATTCGTTCGTACGATCCATTCTAATTCATTCGCATGATCCATTCTAATTCTTTCGCACGATCCATTCTAATTCTTTGATATGATCCATTCTAATTCATTCGCACGAATGTATTCATTCTAGTTCATTCGTACGCTCCATTCTAATTTATTCGCACGATCCATTCAAATTCATTCGCACATTCGCATGATCCATTCAAATTCATTCGCACGATCCATTCTAATTCATTCTACGATCCATTCTAATTCATTCATATGATCTATTCTAATTCATTCGCACGAATGTATCCTTTCTAATTCATTCGCACAATCCAATCTAATTCAAACGTACGATCCATTCTAATTCATTCACATGTTGTATTCTAATTCATTCGTATGATCCATTCTAATTCATTCGTACGATCCATTCTAATTCATTCGTATGATCCATTCTAATTTATTCGTTTAAATATATGCATTCTAATTAATTTGTACGATCCATTCTAATTCATTTGCACGATCCATTCTAATTCATTCCTATGATCCATTCTAATTCATTCGTATGATACATTCATACGACTGAATTAGAATGGATTGTACGAATGAATTAGAATTAATCATATGAATGAATTAGAATGGATCGTACGAATGAATTAGAATGGATCGTGCGAATGAATTAGAATGGATCGTACGAATAAATTAGAATGGATATATTTGAACGAATAAATTAGAAGGTATCATACGAATGAATTAGAATGGATCGTACGAATGAATTAGAATGAATCATACGAATGAATTAGAATGGATCATATGAATGAATTAGAATACATCATGTGAATGAATTAGAATGGATCATACGTTTGAATTAGATTTAATTGTGCGAATGAATTAGAATGGATACATTCATGCGAATGAATTAGAATAGATCGTATGAATGAATTAGAATGGATCGTACGAATGAATTAGAATGGATCGTGCGAATGAATTTGAATGGATCGTGCGAATGAATTAGAAAGGATCATACGAATGAATTAGAATAGAGCGTACGAATGAACTAGAATGGATACATTCGTGCGAATGAATTAGAATGGATCATATGAAAGAATTAGAATGGATCGTGCAAATGAATTAGAATGGATCGAGCGAATGAATTAGAATGGATCGTACGAACGAATTAAAATGGATCGTATGAACGAATTAGAATGGATCGTACGAATGAATTAGAATGGATACATTCGAGCGAATGAATTAGAATGGATCATAGGAAATGAATTAGAATGGATTGTACGAATGAATTAGAATGGATCATACGAATGAATTAGAATGGATCGTACTAATGAATTAGAATGGTTACATTCGTGTGAATGAATTAGAATGGATCGTACGAATGAATTAGAATGGATCGTGCGAATGAATTAGAATTGATCATACGAATGAATTAGAATGGACCGTACGAATGGATTAGAACACATTTTACGAATGAATTCGAATAGATACATTTTTGCGAATGAATTAGATTGCATCGTACGAATGAATTTGAATGGATTGTACGAATGAATTAGAATGGATCGTACGAATGAATTATAATGGATCATGCGAATGAATTCGAATAGATTATACGAATGAATTAGAATGGATCGTACGAATAAATTAGAATGGATCGTGCGAATGAATTAGAATGGATCGTACGAATGAATTAGAATGGATCCACCGAATGATTTATAATGGATCATGCGAATGCATTAGAATGGATCGTACGAATGAATTAGAATGCATACATTCGTGCGAATGAATTAGAATGGATCGGACGAATGAATTAGAATTGATCGTGCGAATGAATTAGAATGGATCATACGATTGAATAGAATGGATCGTACGAATGAATTAGAATGGATCATACAAATGAATTAGAAAGGTTACATTCGTGAGAATGAATTATAATGGATCGTACGAATGAATTAGAATGGATCATGCGAATGAATTTTAATGGATCATACGAATGAATTAGAATAGATCGAACGAATGAATTGGAATGGATACATCGTGCGAATGAATTAGAATAGATCATAGGAATGAATTAGAATGGATCATACGAATGAATTAGAATGGATCGTGTGAATAAATTAGAATGGATTGTACGAATGAATTAGAATGTATACATTCGTGCGAATGAATTAGAATGGATCGAGGAATGGATATATTTATGCGAATGAATTAGAATGGATCGAATGAATGAATTAGAATGGATATATTTGTGCGAATGAATTAGAATGGATCATACGAATGAATTAGAATGGATCGTACGAATGGATTAGAATGCATTGTACGAATGAATTAGAATGGATCGTACGAATGGATTAGAATGGATCGTACGAATGAATTTGAATGGATCGTACGAATGAATTAGAATGGATACATTCGAGCGAATGAATTAGAATGGATCGTATGAATGAATTAGAATAGATCATAGGAATGAATTAGAATGGATCGTGCAAATGAATTTGAATGGATATATTTGTGCGAATGAATTAGAATGGATCGTAGGAATGAATTAGAATGGATCGTACGAATGAATTAGAATGGTTACATTCGTGCGAATGAATTAGAATGGATCGTACGAAGGGATTAGAATGGATCGTACGAATGAATTAGAATGGATCGTACAAATGAATTAGAAAGGTTACATTTGTGAGAATGAATTAGAATGGATCGTACGAATGAGTTAGAATGGATCGTACGAATGGATTAGAATAGATCGTATGAATGAATTAGAATGGATCGTACGAATGCATTAGAATGGATACGTTCGTGCGAATGAATTAGAATGGATCGTACGAATGAATTAGAATGGATCGTGCGAATGAATTAGAATGGATCGTACGAATGAATTAGAATGGATCGTGCGAATGAATTAGGATGGATCGTACGAATGAATTTGAATTGATACATTTGTGCGAATAAATTAGAATGGATCGTACGAATGAATTAGAATGGATCGTACGAATGAATTAGAATGGATCGTACAAATGAATTAGAAAGGTTACATTTGTGAGAATGAATTAGAATGGATCTTACGAATGAATTAGAATGGATCGTACGAATGGATTAGAATGGATTGTACGAATGGATTAGAATGGATCGTACGAATGTGTTTGAATGGATCGTACGAATGAATTAGAATGGATCATACAAATGAATTAGAAAGGTTACATTCGTGAGAATGAATTAGAATGGATAGTACGAATGAATTAGAATGGATCATGCGAATGAATTTGAATGGATCGTACGAATGAATTAGAATGGATCAAACTAATGAATTAGAAAGGATACATTCGAGCGAATAAATTAGAATAGATCGTAGGAATGAATTAGAATGGATCATACGAATGAATTCGAATGGATTGTGCGAATGAATTAGAATGGATTGTACGAATGAATTATAATGGATACATTCATGCAAATGAATTAGAATGGATCGTACGAATGAATTAGAATGTATCATACAAATGAATTAGAATGGATCGTATGAATGGATAAGAATGGATCGTACGAATGGATTAGAACACATTATACGAATGAATTAGAATAGATACATTTGTGCGAATGAATTAGAATGGATACATTCGAGCGAATGAATTAGAATGGATCGTATGAATGAATTAGAATGGATCATAGGAATGAATTAGAATGGATCGTGCAAATGAATTAGAATGGATCGTACGAATGGATTAGATTGGATCGTACGAACGAATTAGAATGGATCATACAAATGAATTAGAGAGGTTACATTCGTGAGAATGAATTAGAATGGAACGTGCGAATGAATTAGAATGGATCGTGCGAATGAATTAGAATGGATCGTACGAATGAATTAGAATGGATCGTACGAACGAATTAGAATGGATCGTATGAACGAATTAGAATGGATCGTACGAATGAATTAGAATGGATACATTCGAGCGAATGAATTAGAATGGATCGTACGAATGAATTAGAATGGATCATAGGAATGAATTAGAATGGATCGTGCAAATGAATTAGAATGGATACATTCGTGCGAATGAATTAGAATGGATCGTGCGAATGAATTAGAATGGATCGTACGAATGAATTAGAATGGATACATTCATGCAAACGAATTAGAATGGATCGTACGAATGAATTAGAATGGATCGTACGAATGAATTAGAATGGATCGTACGAATGGATTAGAATGGATCGTATGAATGGATTAGAACGCATTGTACGAATGAATTAGAATAGATACATTTGTGCGAATGAATTAGATTGCATCGTACGAATGAATTTGAATGGATCGTATGATGCAATGTAATTCATTCGCACGATCCATTCTAATTCATTCGTACGATCCATTGTAATTCATTCGTATGATCCATTTTGATTCATTCGTACGATCCATTCTAATTCATTCGCTCGAATGTAACCATTCTAATTCATTCGTACAATTCATTCTAATTCATTCGTACGATCCATTCTAATGCATTCGTACCATTCATTCTAATTCATTCGTACAATCCATTCTAATTCAGTCGTATGAATGTATCATACGAATGAATTAGAATGGATCATAGGAATGAATAATAATGGATCGTGCAAATGAATTAGAATGGATACATTCGTGCGAATGAATTAGAATGGATCGTAGGAATGAATTAGAATGGATTGTACGAATGAATTAGAATGGTTACATTCGTGCGAATGAATTAGAATGGATCGTACGAATGGATTAGAATGGATCGTACGAATGGATTAGAATGTATCGTAGGAATGAATTAGAATGGATCGTACGAATGAATTAGAATGAATCGTACAAATGAATTAGAAAGGTTACATTTGTGAGAATGAATTAGAATGGATCGTACGAATGAATTAGAATGGATCGTACGAATGGATTAGAATGGATCGTACGAATGAATTAGAATGGATACATACGTGCGAATGAATTAGAATGGATTCTATGAATGAATTAGAATGGATCGTACGAATGAATTAGAATGGTTACATTCGTGCGAATGAATTAGAATGGATCGTACGAATGAATTAAAATGGATACATTCGAGCGAATGAATTAGAATAGATCGTACGAATGAATTAGAATAGATCGTACAAATAAATTAGAAAGGTTACATTTGTGAGAATGAGTTAGAATGGATCGTATGAATGAATTAGACTGGATTGCATGAATGAATTAGAATGGATCATACGAATGAATTGGAATGGATCGTACGAATGAATTAGAATGGATACATTCATGCAAATGAATTAAAATGGATCGTACGAATGAATTAGAATGGATCATACGAACGAATTAGAATGGATCGTGCGAATGAATTAGAATGGATCATACGAATGAATTAGAATGGATCATACAAATGATTTAGAACGGATACATTCGTGCGAATGAATTAGAATGGATCGTGGGAATGAATTAGAATGGATCATACGAATGAATTAGAATGGTCACATTCGTGCGAATGAATTAGAATGGATCGTACGAATGGATTAGAATGGATCGTACGAATGGATTAGAATGGATCGTACGAATGAATTAGAATGGATTGTGCGAATGAATTAGAATGGACATATTCGTGCGAATGAATTAGAATGGAATGTAAGAATGAATTAGAATGGATCGTACTAATGAATTAGAATGGATCCATTCGTACAAATGAATCAGAATGGATCGTACGAATGAATTAGAATGGATCGTACGAATGGATTAGAACACATTGTACGAATGAATTAGAATGGATCGTACGAATGGATTTGGATGGATCGTACGAATGAATTAGAATGGATCGTACGAATGAATTAGAATAGCTCATACGAATGAATGAATCGTACGAACGAATTAGAATGGATACATTCAAATATATCCATTCTTATTCATTCGTACAATCCATTCAAATTCATTCATACGATGTAATCTAATTCATTCGCACAAATATATCTATTCAAAATCATTCGTACAATGCGTTCTAATCCATTCGTATGATCCATTCGTACGATCCATTCTAATTAATTCGTACGAATGTATCCATTCAAATTCTTTCATACGATCCATTCTAATTCATTCGTACGATCTATTCTAAATCATTCGTATGATCAATTCTAATTCATTCGCACGATCCATTCTAATTCATTCGCACGAATGTATCCATTTTAACGAATGAATTAGAATGGATATATTCGAGGGAATGAATTAGAATAGATCGTACAAATGAATTAGAATGGATACCTTTGTGCATATGAATTAGAATGGATCGTACTAATGGATTAGAATGGATCGTACGAATGGATTAGAATGGATCGTACGAATGAATTAGAATGGATTGTCTGAATGAATTAGAATGGATACATTCGTGCGAATGAATTAGAAAGGAATGTAAGAATGAATTAGAATGGATCATACTAATGAATTAGAATGGATCCATTCGTACAAATGAATTAGAATGGATCGTACGAATGAATTAAAATGGATCATACGAACGAATTAGAATGGATCGTGCGAATGAATTAGAATGGATCATACGAATGAATTTGAATGGATCGTACGAATGAATTATAATGGATCGTACGAATGGATTAGAATGGATCGCGCGAATGAATTAGAATGGATCAAATGAATGAATAAGAATAGATCGTACGAATGAATTAGAATTGATACATTCGAGCGAATGAATTAGAATGGATTAGAATGGATCGTACGAATGAATTAGAATGGATCGTACGAGTGGATTAGAATGGATCGTACGAATGAATTAGAATGGATACATTCGAGCGAATGAATTAGAATGGATCGTACGAATGAAATAGAATGGATCGTGCGAATGAATTAGAATGGATCGTACGAATGGATTAGAATGGATCGTACGAATGGATTAGAATGGATCGTACGAACGGATTAGAATGGATCGTACGAATGGATTAGAATGGATCGTACGAATGAATTAGAATGGATCATACAAATGAATTAGAAGGTTACATTCGTGAGAATGAATTAGAATGGATCGTACGAATGAATTAGAATGGATCCACCGAATGAATTAGAATGGTTACATTTGTGCGAATGAATTAGAATATATCATGCGAATGAATTAGAATGGATCGTACGAATGAATTAGAATGGTTACATTCGTGCGAATGAATTAGAATGGATCGTACGAATGAATTAGAATGGATCGTGCGAATGAATTAGAATTGATCATACGAATGAATTAGAATGGATCGTAGGAATGAATTAGAATGGATCGTATGAATGAATTAGAATGGTTACATTTGTGCAAATGAATTAGAATGGATCGTACGAATGGTTTAGAATGGATCGTACGAATGGATTAGAATGGATCGTACGAGTGAATTAGAATGGATACATTCGAGCGAATGAATTAGAATGGATCGTACGAATGGATTAGAATGGATCGTACGAATGGATTAGAATGGTTTGTATGAATGAATTAGAATGGATCCTACAAATGAATTAGAAAGGTTACATTCGTCAGAATGAATTAGAATGGATCGTGCGAATGAATTAGAATTGATCATACAAGTTGATTAGAATGGATCGTACGAATGAATTAGAATGGATCATACTAATGAATTAGAATGGATACATTCGAGCGAATGAATTAGAATAGATCGTAGGAATGAATTACAATGGATCATACGAATGAATTAGAATGGATTGTGCGAATGAATTAGAATGGATTGTACGAATTAATTAGAATGGATACATTCATGCAAATGAATTAGAATGGAACGTACGAATGAATTAGAATGGATCATACGAATGAATTAGAATGGATCGTACGAATGGATTAGAATGGATCGTACGAATGGATTAGAACGCATTGTACGAATGAATTAGAATAGATACATTTGTGCGAATGAATTAGATTACATCGTACGAATGAATTTGAATGGATTGGACGAACAAATTAGAATGGATCGTACGAATGAATTAGAATGGATCATAGGAATGAATTAGAATGGATCGTACAAATGAATTAGAATGGATACATTCGTGCGAATGAATTAGAATGGATCGTGCGAATGAATTAGAATGGATCGTACGAATGAATTTGAATGGATACATTCATGCAAATGAATTAGAATGGATCGTATGAATGAATTCGAATGAATCATACGAAGGAATTAGAATGGATCGTACGAATGGATTAGAATGGATCGTACGAATGGATTAGAATGCATTGTACGAATGAATTAGAATAGATACATTTGTGCGAATGAATTAGATTGCATCGTACGAATGAATTTGAATGGATCGTACGATGCAATCTAATTCATTTGCACATTCCATTCTAATTCATTCGTACGATCCATTCTAATTCATTCGTATGATCCATTCTAATTCATTCGTACGATCCATTCTAATTCATTCGCTCGAATATAACCATTCTAATTCATTCGTACGATTCATTCTAATTCATTCGTACGATCCATTCTAATGCATTCGTACGATTCATTCTAATTCATTCGTACAATCCATTCTAATTCAGTCGTATGAATGTATCATACGAATGAATTAGAATGGATCATAGGAATGAATTAGAATGGATCGTACAAATGAATTAGAATGGATACATTCATGCGAATGAATTAGAATGGATCGTAGGAATGAATTAGAATGGATCGTACGAATGAATTAGAATAGTTACATTCGTGCGAATGAATTAGAATGGATCGTACGAATGAATTAGAATAGTTACATTCGTGCGAATGAATTAGAATGGATCGTACGAATGGATTAGAATGGATCGTACGAATGGATTAGAATGGATCATAGGAATGAATTAGAATGGATCGTACGAATGGATTAGAATGGATCGTACGAATGAATTAGAATGGATCATACAAATGAATTAGAAAGGTTACATTTGTGGGAATGAATTAGAATGGATCGTACGAATGGATTAGAATGGATTGTACGAATGGATTAGAATGGATCGTACGAATGAATTAGAATGGATACATTCGTGCAAATGAATTAGAATGGATTGTATGAATAAATTAGAATGGATCGTACGAATGAATTAGAATGGTTACATTCGTGCGAATGAATTAGAATGGATCATACGAATGAATAAGAATGGATACATTCTAGTGAATGAATTAGAATAGATCGTACGAATGATTTAGAATGGATCGTATGAATGAATTAAAATGGATCGTACGAATGAATTAGAATGGTTACATTCGTACGAATGGATTAGAATGGATCGTATGAATGAATTAGAATGGATTGTGCGAATGAATTAGAATGGATACATTCGTGCGAATGAATTAGAATGGAATGTAAGAATGAATTAGAATGGATCGTACTAATGAATTAGAATGGATCCATTCGTACAAATGAATTTGAATGGATCGTACGAATGAATTAGAATGGATCGTACGAATGGATTAGAACGCATTGTACGAATGAATTGGAATGGATCGTACGAATGGATTAGAATGGATAGTACGAATGAATTAGAATGGATCGTACGAATGAATTAGAATAGCTTATACGAATGAATGAATCGTACGAACGAATTAGAATGGATACATTCAAATATATCCATTCTAATTCATTCGTACAATCCATTCAAATTCATTCGTACGATGCAATCTAATTCATTCGCACAAATGTATCTATTCTAATTCATTCGTACAATGCGTTCTAATCCATTCGTACGATCCATTCTAATCCATTCGTATGATCCATTCTAGTTCATTCGCACGAATGTATCCATTCAAATTCATTCGTACGATCCATTCTAATTCATTCGTACGATCTATTCTAATTCAGTCGTATGATCAATTCTAATTCATTCGCACGATCCATTCTAATTCATTCGTACGATCCATTCTAATTCATTCACACAAATGTATCCATTCTAACGAATGAATTAGAATGGATACATTCGAGCGAATGAATTAGAATAGATCGTACGAATGAATTAGAATGGATACCTTTGTGCATATGAATTAGAATGGATCGTACGAATGGATTAGAATGGATCGTAAGAATGGATTAGAATGGATCGTACGAATGAATTAGAATGGATTGTGCGAATGAATTAGAATGGATACATTCGTGCGAATGAATTAGAATGGAATATAAGAATGAATTAGAATGGATCGTACTAATGAATTAGAATGGATCCATTCGTACAAATGAATTAGAATGGATCGTACGAATGAATTCGAATGGATCATACGAACGAATTAGAATGGATCGTGCGAATGAATTAGAATGGGTCATACGAATGAATTGGAATGGATCGTACGAATGAATTATAATGGATCGTACGAATGGATTAGAATGGATCGTGTGAATGAATTAGAATGGATCGTATGAATGAATAAGAATGGATCGTATGAATGAATTAGAATGGATACATTCGAGCGAATGAATTAGAATGGATTAGAATGGATCGTACGAATGAATTAGGATGGATCGTACGAATGAATTGGAATGGATCGTACAAATGAATTAGAATGGATCGTACGAATGAATTAGAATGGATCGTATGAATGGATTAGAACGCATTGTACGAATGAATTAGAATGGATCATACGAATGGATTAGAATGGATCGTACGAATGAATTAGAATGGATCGTACGAATGAATTAGAATGGATACATTCGAGCGAATGAATTAGAATGGATCGTACGAATGAATTAGAATGGATCGTGTGAATGGATTAGAATGGGTCGTACGAATGGATTAGAATGGATCGTACGAATGGATTAGAATGGATCATACGAATGAATTAGAAAGGTTACATTCGTGAGAATGAATTAGAATGGATCGTACGAATGAATTAGAATGGATCCACCGAATGAATTAGATTGGTTACATTTGTGCGAATGAATTAGAATGTATCATGCGAATGAATTAGAATGGATCGTACGAATGAATTAGAATTGTTACAATCGTGCGAATAAATTAGAATGGATCGTACGAATGAATTAGAATGGATCGTGCGAATGAATTAAATTTGATCATACGAATGAATTAGAATGGATCGTAGGAATGAATTAGAATGGATCGTACGAATGGTTTAGAATGGATCATACGAATGGATTAGAATGGATCGTACGAATGAATTAGAATGGATACATTCGAGCAAATGAATTAGAATGGATCGTACGAATGGATTAGAATGGATCGTACGAATGGATTATAATGGATCGTACGAATGAATTAGAATGGATCATACAAATGAATTAGAAAGGTTACATTCGTGAGAATGAATTAGAACAGATCGTGCGAATGAATTAGAATTGATCATACGAATGGATTAGAATGGATCGTACGAATGAATTAGAATGGATCGTACGAGCGAATTTGAATGGATACATTTGTGCGAATGAATCTGAATGGATTGTATGAATGAATTAGAACGGATCGTGCGAATGAATTAGAATCGATCGTACGAATGAATTAGAATCGATCGTACGAATGAATTAGATCATACGAATGAATTAGAATGGATCGTACGAATGAATTAAAATGGATATATTCATACGACTGAATTAGAATGGATCGTGCAAATTAATTAGAATAGATCGTACGAATGAATTTGAATGGATACACTTGTGCGAATGAATCTGAATGGATTGTATGAATGAATTACAATGGATCGTACGAATGAATTAGAATGGATCGTACGAATAAATTAGAATAGCTCATACGAATGAATTAGAATGAATTGTACAAATGAATTAGAATGGTTACATTCGTGCGAATGAATTATAATAGATCGTACGAATGAATTAGAATGGATCATACGAATAAATTAGAATGGATCGTGCGAATGAATTAGAATGGATCATGCGAATCAATTAGACTGTATCGTGCGAATGAATAAGAATGGATCATACGAATGAATTAGAATGGATCGTACGAATTAATTAGAATGGGTACATTCGTGCGAATGAATAAGAATGGATCGTAGGAATGAATTAGAAAGGATCATACGAATGAATTAGAATGGATCATTTACACTAATGTATCCATTCTAATTCATTTGCACGATCCATTCTAATTCATTCGTACGATCCATTCTTATTCATTCATATGATCCATTCTAATTCGTTCATATGATCCATTCTAATTCATTCGCACGATCCATTCTAATTCGTTCGTACGATCCATTCTAATTCATTCACGCGATCCATTCTAATTCATTCGCACGATCCATTCGAATTCTTTCATATGATCCATTCTAATTCATTCGCACGAATGTATCCATTCTAGTTCATTCGTACACTCCATTCTAATTCATTCGTACGCTCCATTCTTATTCATCGTACAAATGTATCCATTCTAATTCATTCGTACGATCCATTCTAATTCATTCGCAAGATCGATTTTAATTCATTCGTATGATCCATTCTAATTCATTCGTACGATCCATTCTAATTCTTTCGTACGATCCATTCTAATTCATTCGTACAATCCTTTCTAATTCATTCGTATGATCCATTCTAATTCATTCGCACTATCCATTCTAATTCATTCGTACGATCCATTCTAATTCATTCGTACGATCCATTCTAATTCATTCGTACGATCCATTGTAATTCATTCACTCGAATGTATCCATTCTAATTCATTCGTACCATCCATTCTAATTCGTTCATACGATCCATTCTAATTCGTTCGTACGATCCATTCTAATTCATTCGTATGATCCATTCTAATCCATTCGTACGATCCATTCTAATTCATTCGTACAAATGAATTAGAATGGATCGTACGAATGAATTAGAATGGATTGTGCGAATGAGTTAGAATAGATCGTATGAATTAATAAGAAAGGATCGTACGAATGAATTAGAATGGATCATACGAATGAATTAAAATGGATACATTCATACGACTGAATTAGAATGGATCGTGCGAATTAATTAGAATGGATCGTACGAATGAATTTGAATGGATACATTTGTGCGAATGAATCTGAATGGATTGTATGAATGAATTACAATGGATCGTACGAATGAATTAAATGGATCGTACGAATGAATTAGAATCGATCGTACGAATGAATTAGAATGGATCGTACGAATGAATTAGAATGGATCGTGCGAATGAATTAGAATCGATCGTACGAATGAATTAGAATGGATCGTACGAATGAATTAGAACGGATCGTACGAATGAATTAAAATGGATACATTCATACGACTGAATTAGAATGGATCGTGCGAATTAATTAGAATGGATCGTACGAATGAATTTGAATAGATACATTTGTGCGAATGAATCTGAATGGATTGTATGAATGAATTATAATGGATCATACGAATGTATTAGAATGGATCGTACGAATGAATTAGAATAGCTCATACGAATGAATTAGAATGAATCGTACGAATGAATTAGAATGGTTACATTCGTGCGAATGAAATAGAATGGTAACATTCGTGCGAATGAATTAGAATGGATCGTACGAATAAATTACAATGAATCGTGCGAATGAATTAGAATGGATCGTACGAATGAATTAGAACGGATCCACCGAATGAGTTAGAATGGATCATACGAATGAATTAGAATGGATCATATGAATGAATTATTCGGATTGTGCGAATGAATTAGAATGGATCGTATGAATGAATAAGAATGGATCGTACGAATGCATTAGAATGGATACATTCGTGCGAATGAATTAGAATGGATTCATTCTAATTCATTCGCACGATCCATTCTAATTCACTCATACGATCCATTCCAATTCTTTCGCACGATCCATTCTAATCCATTCGCACGATCCATTCTAATCCATTCGTACGATCCATTCTAATCCATTCATACGATCCATTCTAATCCATTTGCACGATCCATTCTTATTCATTCATACGATCCATTCTAATTCATTCGCTCGAATGTATCGTTTCTAATTCATTCATTCGATCCATTCTAATTCATTTGTACGATCCATTCAAATTCATTCGCATGATCCATTCTAATTCATTCGTACGATCCATAATAATTCATTCTCACGAATGTAACTTTTCTAATTCATTTGTATGATCCATTCTAAAACATTCGTACGATCCATTCTAATTCATTCGCACGAATGTATCCATTCTAATGCATTCGTACGATTCATTCTAATTCATTCGCACGATCCATTCTAATTCATTCGTACGATCCATTCTTATTCATTCATGTGATCCATTCTAATTCATTTGTACGAATGAATTAGAATGGATCGTACGAATGAATTAGAATGGATACATTCGTACGAACGGATTAGAATGGATCGTACGAATGAATTAGAATGAATCGTATGAACGAATTAGAATGGATCGTACTAATGAATTAGAATGGATCGTACTAATGAATTAGAATAGATACATTCGAGCAAATGAATTAGAATGGATCGTACGAATGAATTAGAATGGATCATAGTAATGAATTAGAATGGATCGTGCAAATGAATTAGAATGGATCGTAGGAATGAATTAGAATGGATCATACGAATGAATTAGAATGGTTACATTCGTGCGAATGAATTAGAATGGATCGTACGAATGGATTTGAATAGATCGTACGAATGGATTAGAATGGATCGTACGAATTAGAATGGATCGTACGAATGAATTAAAATGGATACATTCATACGACTGAATTAGAATAGATCGTGCGAATTAATTAGAATGAATCGTACGAATGAATTTGAATGGATACATTTGTGCGAATGAATCTGAATGGATTGTATGAATGAATTACAATGGATCATACAAATGGATTAGAATGGATCGTACGAATGAATTAGAATGGATCATACACATGAATTAGAAAGGTTACATTCGTGAGAATGAATTAGAATGGATCGTACGAATGAATTAGAATGGATCATGCGAATGAATTTGAATGGATCGTACGAATGAATTAGAATGGATCGAACGAATGAATTAGAATGGATACATTCGAGTGAATGAATTAGAATAGATCGTAGGAATGAATTAGAATGGATCATACGAATAAATTAGAATGGATCGTGCGAATGAATTAGAATGGATTGTATGAATGAATTAGAATGGCTACATTCGTGCGAATTAATTAGAATGGATCGTACGAATGAATTAGAATGGATACATTTGTATGAATAAATTAGAATGGATTGTACGAATGAATTAGAATGAATGTAACCATTCTAATTCATTCGTACGATCCATTCTAATCCATTTGTACGATCCATTCTAATTCATTCGCACTAATGTAACCATTCTAATTCATTCATACGATCCATTCAAATTCATTACTACGAATGAGTTAGAATGGATCATACGAATGAATTAGAATGGATCGTACAAATGAATTAGAATAGATCGAACAAATGAATTAGAATGGATACATTCGAGCGGATGAATTAGAATAGATCACAGGAATGAATTAGAATGGATCATACGAATGAATTAGAATGGATCGTGCGAATGAATTAGAATGGATTGTACGAATGAATTAGAATGGATACATTCGTGCGAATGAATTAGAATGGATCGGACGAATGAATTAGAATGGATCGTACGAATGAATTAGAATGGATCATGCGAATGAATTAGAATGAATCGTACGAATGCATTTGATTGGATACATTCGTGCGAATGAATTAGAATGGATCATACGAATGAATTAGAATGGATCGTGCGAATGAATTAGAAAGGATCATACGAATGAATTAGAATGGATCGTGCGAATGAATTAGAATGGATCGTACAAATGAATTAGAATGGATACATACAAATGAATTAGAAAGGTTACATTCGTGAGAATGAATTAGAATGGATCGTACGAGTGAATTAGAATGGATCATACGAATGAATTAGTATGGATACATTCGAGCGAATGAATTAGAATGGATCGTATGAATGAATTAGAATGGATCATAGGAATGAATTAGAATGGATCGTGCAAATGAATTAGAATGGATCGTATGAATGGATTAGAATGGATCGTACGAATAAATTAGAATGAATCATACAAATGAATTAGAAAGGTTACATTCGTGAGAATGAATTAGAATGGATCGTGCGAATGAATTAGAATGGATCGTGCGAATGAATCGTGCGAATGAATTAGAATGGATCGTACGAATGAATTAGAATGGATCGTACGAACGAATTAGAATGGATCGTATGAACGAATTAGAATGGATCGTACGAATGAATTAGAATGGATACATTCGAGCGAATGAATTAGAATGGATCATACGAATGAATTAGAATGGATCATAGGAATGAATTAGAATGGATCATGCAAATGAATTAGAATGGATATATTCGTGCGAATGAATTAGAATGGATCGTAGGAATGAATTAGAATGGATCATACGAATGAATTAGAATGGTTACATTCGTGCGAATGAATTAGAATGGATCGTACGAATGAATTAGAATGGATCGTGCGAATGAATTAGAATGGATCGTATGAATAAATTAGAATGGATCGTGCGAATGAATTAGAACGAATCGTACGAATGCATTAGAATGGATTATACGAATGAATTAGAATGATTCGTACGATCCATTCTAATTCATTCGTCCGATCCATTTTAATTCATTCGCACGAATGTATCCATTCTAATTCATTCTTACAATCCATTCTAATTCATTCGCACGATCCATTCTAATTCATTTGTATGATCCATTCTAATTCATTCCTACGATCTATTCTAATTCATTCGCTCGAATGTATCCATTCTAATTCATTCGTTCGATCCATTCTAATTCATTCGTACGATCCATTCAAATTCATTCGCATGATCCATTCTAATTCATTCGTACGATCCATTCTAATTCATTCTCACGAATGTAACCTTTCTAATTCATTTTTATGATCCATTCTAATTCATTCGTATGATCCATTCTAATCAATTCATACGATCCATTCTAATCCATTCGTACGATCCATTCTAATACATTCGTATGATCCATTCTAATTCATTCTCACAAATGTAACCTTTCTAATTCTTTTGTACGATCCATTCTAATTCATTCGTACGATCCTTTCTAATCCATTCGTACGATCCATTCGTATGATCCATTCTAATTCATTCGCACGAATATAACCATTCTAATTCATTCGTACGATCCATTCTAATTCATTCCTACGATCCATTCTAATTCATTCGCACGAATGTATCCATTCTAATTCATTTGCACGATCCATTCTAATTCATTCCTATGATCCATTCTAATTCATTCGTATGATCCATTCTAATTCATTCGCTCGAATGTATCCATTCTAATTCATTCGTACGATCCATTCTAATTCGTTCATACGATCCATTCTAATTCGTTCGTAAGATTCATTCTAATTCGTTCGTACGATCTATTCTAATTCATTCGCACGATCCATTCTAATCCATTTGTACGATCCATTTTAATTCATTCGCATGATCCATTCTAATTCATTCGTATGATACATTCGTGCGAATGAATTAGAATGGATCGTACGAATGAATTAGAATGGATATATTTGAACGAATAAATTAGAATGGATCATACTAATGAATTAAAATGGATCGTACGAATGAATTAGAATGGATCGTGCGAATGAATTAGAATCGATCGTACGAATGAATTTGAATGGATCGTACGAATGAATTAGATCGTACGAATGAATTAGAATGGATCATATGAATGAATTAAAATAGATACATTCATACGACTGAATTAGAATGGATCGTGCGAATTAATTAGAATGGATCGTACGAATGAATTAGAATGGATCGTACGAATGAATTAGAATGGATACATTCGTGCGAATGAATTAGAATGGATCGGACGAATGAATTAGAATGGATCGTACGAATGAATTAGAATGGATCATATGATTGAATTAGAATGGTTACATTTGTGCGAATGAATTAGAATGGATCGTATGAATGGATTAGAATGGATCGTACGAATGGATTAGAACACATTGTATGAATGAATTAGAATAGATACATTTGTGCGAATGAATTAGATTGCATCGTGCGAATGAATTTGAATGGATTATACGAATGAATTAGAATGGATCGTACGAATGAATTAGAATAGATCATGCGAATGAATTAGAATAGATCGTACGAATAGATTAGAATGGATCGTATGAATAAATTAGAATGGATCGTGTGAATGAATTCGAATGGATCGTACGAATGAATTAGAATGGATCCACCGAATGAGTTAGAATGGATCATACGAATGAATTAGAATGGATCGTACGAATGAATTAGAATGGATTGTGCGAATGAATTAGAATGGATACATTCGTGCGAATGAATTAGAATGGAATGTAAGAATGAATTAGAATGGATCGTACTAATGAATTAGAATGGATCCATTTGTATAAATGAATTAGAATGGATCGTACGAATGGATTACAATGGATCATACGAATGGATTAGAACGCTGTGTACGAATGAATTATAATGGATCGTACGAATGGATTAGAATGGATCGTACGAATGAATTAGAATGGATCGTACGAATGAATTAGAATGGATACATTCGAGCGAATGAATTAGAATGTATCATACGAATGAATTAGAATGGATCATAGGAATGAATTAGAATAGATCCTGCAAATGAATTAGAATGGATACATTCATGCGAATGAATTAGAATGGATCGTACGAATGAATTAGAATGGTTACATTCGTGCGAATGAATTAGAATGGATTGTACGAATGGATTAGAATGGATCGTAGGAATGGATTAGAATGGATCGTACGAATGAATCAGAATGGATCCTACAAATGAATTAGAAAGGTTACATTTGTGGGAATGAATTAGAATGGATCGTAAAAATTGATTAGAATGGATCGTACGAATGGATCAGAATGGATCGTACGAATAAATTATAATAGATCGTACGAATGAATTAGAATGGATCATACAAATGAATTAGAAAGGTTACATTCGTGAGAATGAATTAGAATGGATCGTACGAATGAATTAGAATGGATCATGCGAATGAATTTGAATGGATCGTACGAATGAATTAGAATGGATCGAACGAATGAATTAGAATGGATAAATTCGAGCGAATGAATTGTAATAGATCGTAGTTATGAATTAGAATGGATCATACGAAAGAATTAGAATGGATCGTACGAATAAATTAGAATGGATTGTACGAATGAATTAGAATGGATACATTCGTGCGAATGAATTAGAATGGATCGGACGAATGAATTAGAATGGATCGTACGATTCATTCTAATTCATTCGTACGATCCATTCTAATGCATTCGTACGATTCATTCTAATTCATTCACACGATCCATTCTAATTCATTCGCACGATCCATTCGAATTCTTTCATATGATCCATTCTAATTCATTCGCAAGAATGTATCCATTCTAGTTCATTCGTACACTCCATTCTAATTCATTCGTACGCTCCATTCTTATTCATCGTACAAATGTATCCATTCTAATTCATTCGTACGATCCATTCTAATTCATTCGCAAGATCGATTTTAATTCATTCGTATGATCCATTCTAATTCATTCGTACGATCCATTCTAATTCTTTCGTACGATCCATTCTAATTCATTCGTACAATCCTTTCTAATTCATTCGTATGATCCATTCTAATTCATTCGCACTATCCATTCTAATTCATTCGTACGATCCATTCTAATTCATTCGTACGATCCATTCTAATTCATTCGTACGATCCATTGTAATTCATTCACTCGAATGTATCCATTCTAATTCATTCGTACCATCCATTCTAATTCGTTCATACGATCCATTCTAATTCGTTCATACGATCCATTCTAATTCATTCGTATGATCCATTCTAATCCATTCGTACGATCCATTCTAATTCATTCGTACAAATGAATTAGAATGGATCGTACGAATGAATTAGAATGGATTGTGCGAATGAGTTAGAATAGATCGTATGAATTAATAAGAAAGGATCGTACGAATGAATTAGAATGGATCATACGAATGAATTAAAATGGATACATTCATACGACTGAATTAGAATGGATCGTGCGAATTAATTAGAATGGATCGTACGAATGAATTTGAATGGATACATTTGTGCGAATGAATCTGAATGGATTGTATGAATGAATTACAATGGATCGTACGAATGAATTAAATGGATCGTACGAATGAATTAGAATCGATCGTACGAATGAATTAGAATGGATCGTACGAATGAATTAGAATGGATCGTGCGAATGAATTAGAATCGATCGTACGAATGAATTAGAATGGATCGTACGAATGAATTAGAACGGATCGTACGAATGAATTAAAATGGATACATTCATACGACTGAATTAGAATGGATCGTGCGAATTAATTAGAATGGATCGTACGAATGAATTTGAATAGATACATTTGTGCGAATGAATCTGAATGGATTGTATGAATGAATTATAATGGATCATACGAATGTATTAGAATGGATCGTACGAATGAATTAGAATAGCTCATACGAATGAATTAGAATGAATCGTACGAATGAATTAGAATGGTTACATTCGTGCGAATGAAATAGAATGGTAACATTCGTGCGAATGAATTAGAATGGATCGTACGAATAAATTACAATGAATCGTGCAAATGAATTAGAATGGATCGTACGAATGAATTAGAACGGATCCACCGAATGAGTTAGAATGGATCATACGAATGAATTAGAATGGATCATATGAATGAATTATTCGGATTGTGCGAATGAATTAGAATGGATCGTATGAATGAATAAGAATGGATCGTACGAATGCATTAGAATGGATACATTCGTGCGAATGAATTAGAATGGATTCATTCTAATTCATTCGCACGATCCATTCTAATTCACTCATACGATCCATTCCAATTCTTTCGCACGATCCATTCTAATCCATTCGCACGATCCATTCTAATCCATTCGTACGATCCATTCTAATCCATTCATACGATCCATTCTAATCCATTTGCACGATCCATTCTTATTCATTCATACGATCCATTCTAATTCATTCGCTCGAATGTATCGTTTCTAAGTCATTCGTTCGATCCATTCTAATTCATTTGTACGATCCATTCAAATTCATTCGCATGATCCATTCTAATTCATTCGTACGATCCATAATAATTCATTCTCACGAATGTAACTTTTCTAATTCATTTGTATGATCCATTCTAAAACATTCGTACGATCCATTCTAATTCATTCGCACGAATGTATCCATTCTAATGCATTCGTACGATTCATTCTAATTCATTCGCACGATCCATTCTAATTCATTCGTACGATCCATTCTTATTCATTCATGTGATCCATTCTAATTCATTTGTACGAATGAATTAGAATGGATCGTACGAATGAATTAGAATGGATACATTCGTACGAACGGATTAGAATGGATCGTACGAATGAATTAGAATGGATCGTATGAACGAATTAGAATGGATCGTACTAATGAATTAGAATGGATCGTACTAATGAATTAGAATAGATACATTCGAGCAAATGAATTAGAATGGATCGTACGAATGAATTAGAATGGATCATAGTAATGAATTAGAATGGATCGTGCAAATGAATTAGAATGGATCGTAGGAATGAATTAGAATGGATCGTACGAATGAATTAGAATGGTTACATTCGTGCGAATGAATTAGAATGGATCGTACGAATGGATTTGAATAGATCGTACGAATGGATTAGAATGGATCGTACGAATTAGAATGGATCGTACGAATGAATTAAAATGGATACATTCATACGACTGAATTAGAATAGATCGTGCGAATTAATTAGAATGAATCGTACGAATGAATTTGAATGGATACATTTGTGCGAATGAATCTGAATGGATTGTATGAATGAATTACAATGGATCGTACAAATGGATTAGAATGGATCGTACGAATGAATTAGAATGGATCATACACATGAATTAGAAAGGTTACATTCGTGAGAATGAATTAGAATGGATTGTACGAATGAATTAGAATGGATCATGCGAATGAATTTGAATGGATCGTACGAATGAATTAGAATGGATCGAACGAATGAATTAGAATGGATACATTCGAGTGAATGAATTAGAATAGATCGTAGGAATGAATTAGAATGGATCATACGAATAAATTAGAATGGATCGTGCGAATGAATTAGAATGGATTGTATGAATGAATTAGAATGGCTACATTCGTGCGAATTAATTAGAATGGATCGTACGAATGAATTAGAATGGATACATTTGTATGAATAAATTAGAATGGATTGTACGAATGAATTAGAATGAATGTAACCATTCTAATTCATTCGTACGATCCATTCTAATCCATTTGTACGATCCATTCTAATTCATTCGCACTAATGTAACCATTCTAATTCATTCATACGATCCATTCAAATTCATTACTACGAATGAGTTAGAATGGATCATACGAATGAATTAGAATGGATCGTACAAATGAATTAGAATAGATCGAACAAATGAATTAGAATGGATACATTCGAGCGGATGAATTAGAATAGATCACAGGAATGAATTAGAATGGATCATACGAATGAATTAGAATGGATCGTGCGAATGAATTAGAATGGATTGTACGAATGAATTAGAATGGATACATTCGTGCGAATGAATTAGAATGGATCGGACGAATGAATTAGAATGGATCGTACGAATGAATTAGAATGGATCGTGCGAATGAATTAGAATGAATCGTACGAATGCATTTGATTGGATACATTCGTGCGAATGAATTAGAATGGATCATACGAATGAATTAGAATGGATCGTGCGAATGAATTAGAAAGGATCATACGAATGAATTAGAATGGATCGTGCGAATGAATTAGAATGGATCGTACAAATGAATTAGAATGGATACATACAAATGAATTAGAAAGGTTACATTCGTGAGAATGAATTAGAATGGATCGTACGAGTGAATTAGAATGGATCATACGAATGAATTAGTATGGATACATTCGAGCGAATGAATTAGAATGGATCGTATGAATGAATTAGAATGGATCATAGGAATGAATTAGAATGGATCGTGCAAATGAATTAGAATGGATCGTATGAATGGATTAGAATGGATCGTACGAATAAATTAGAATGAATCATACAAATGAATTAGAAAGGTTACATTCGTGAGAATGAATTAGAATGGATCGTGCGAATGAATTAGAATGGATCGTGCGAATGAATCGTGCGAATGAATTAGAATGGATCGTACGAATGAATTAGAATGGATCGTACGAACGAATTAGAATGGATCGTATGAACGAATTAGAATGGATCGTACGAATGAATTAGAATGGATACATTCGAGCGAATGAATTAGAATGGATCATACGAATGAATTAGAATGGATCATAGGAATGAATTAGAATGGATCATGCAAATGAATTAGAATGGATATATTCGTGCAAATGAATTAGAATGGATCGTAGGAATGAATTAGAATGGATCATACGAATGAATTAGAATGGTTACATTCGTGCGAATGAATTAGAATGGATCGTACGAATGAATTAGAATGGATCGTGCGAATGAATTAGAATGGATCGTACGAATAAATTAGAATGGATCGTGCGAATGAATTAGAACGAATCGTACGAATGCATTAGAATGGATTATACGAATGAATTAGAATGATTCGTACGATCCATTCTAATTCATTCGTCCGATCCATTTTAATTCATTCGCACGAATGTATCCATTCTAATTCATTCTTACAATCCATTCTAATTCATTCGCACGATCCATTCTAATTCATTCGTATGATCCATTCTAATTCATTCCTACGATCTATTCTAATTCATTCGCTCGAATGTATCCATTCTAATTCATTTGTTCGATCCATTCTAATTCATTCGTACGATCCATTCAAATTCATTCGCATGATCCATTCTAATTCATTCGTACGATCCATTCTAATTCATTCTCACGAATGTAACCTTTCTAATTCATTTTTATGATCCATTCTAATTCATTCGTATGATCCATTCTAATCAATTCATACGATCCATTCTAATCCATTCATACGATCCATTCTAATACATTCGTATGATCCATTCTAATTCATTCTCACAAATGTAACCTTTCTAATTCTTTTGTACGATCCATTCTAATTCATTCGTACGATCCTTTCTAATCCATTCGTACGATCCATTCGTATGATCCATTCTAATTCATTCGCACGAATATAACCATTCTAATTCATTCGTACGATCCATTCTAATTCATTCCTACGATCCATTCTAATTCATTCGCACGAATGTATCCATTCTAATTCATTTGCACGATCCATTCTAATTCATTCCTATGATCCATTCTAATTCATTCGTATGATCCATTCTAATTCATTCGCTCGAATGTATCCATTCTAATTCATTCGTACGATCCATTCTAATTCGTTCATACGATCCATTCTAATTCGTTCGTAAGATTCATTCTAATTCGTTCGTACGATCTATTCTAATTCATTCGCACGATCCATTCTAATCCATTTGTACGATCCATTTTAATTCATTCGCATGATCCATTCTAATTCATTCGTATGATACATTCGTGCGAATGAATTAGAATGGATCGTACGAATGAATTAGAATGGATATATTTGAACGAATAAATTAGAATGGATCATATTAATGAATTAAAATGGATCGTACGAATGAATTAGAATGGATCGTGCGAATGAATTAGAATCGATCGTACGAATGAATTTGAATGGATCGTACGAATGAATTAGATCGTACGAATGAATTAGAATGGATCATATGAATGAATTAAAATAGATACATTCATACGACTGAATTAGAATGGATCGTGCGAATTAAATAGAATGGATCGTACGAATGAATTAGAATGGATCGTACGAATGAATTAGAATGGATACATTCGTGCGAATGAATTAGAATGGATCGGACGAATGAATTAGAATGGATCGTACGAATGAATTAGAATGGATCATATGATTGAATTAGAATGGTTACATTTGTGCGAATGAATTAGAATGGATCGTATGAATGGATTAGAATGGATCGTACGAATGGATTAGAACACATTGTATGAATGAATTAGAATAGATACATTTGTGCGAATGAATTAGATTGCATCGTGCGAATGAATTTGAATGGATTATACGAATGAATTAGAATGGATCGTACGAATGAATTAGAATAGATCATGCGAATGAATTAGAATAGATCGTACGAATGGATTAGAATGGATCGTATGAATAAATTAGAATGGATCGTGTGAATGAATTCGAATGGATCGTACGAATGAATTAGAATGGATCCACCGAATGAGTTAGAATGGATCATACGAATGAATTAGAATGGATCGTACGAATGAATTAGAATGGATTGTGCGAATGAATTAGAATGGACACATTCGTGCGAATGAATTAGAATGGAATGTAAGAATGAATTAGAATGGATCGTACTAATGAATTAGAATGGATCCATTTGTATAAATGAATTAGAATGGATCGTACGAATGGATTACAATGGATCATACGAATGGATTAGAACGCAGTGTACGAATGAATTATAATGGATCGTACGAATGGATTAGAATGGATCGTACGAATGAATTAGAATGGATCGTACGAATGAATTAGAATGGATACATTCGAGCGAATGAATTAGAATGTATCATACGAATGAATTAGAATGGATCATAGGAATGAATTAGAATGGATCCTGCAAATGAATTAGAATGGATACATTCATGCGAATGAATTAGAATGGATCGTACGAATGAATTAGAATGGTTACATTCGTGCGAATGAATTAGAATGGATTGTACGAATGGATTAGAATGGATCGTAGGAATGGATTAGAATGGATCGTACGAATGAATCAGAATGGATCCTACAAATAAATTAGAAAGGTTACATTTGTGGGAATGAATTAGAATGGATCGTAAAAATTGATTAGAATGGATCGTACGAATGGATCAGAATGGATCGTACGAATAAATTATAATGGATCGTACGAATGAATTAGAATGGATCATACAAATGAATTAGAAAGGTTACATTCGTGAGAATGAATTAGAATGGATCATACGAATGAATTAGAATGGATCATGCGAATGAATTTGAATGGATCGTACGAATGAATTAGAATGGATCGAACGAATGAATTAGAATGGATAAATTCGAGCGAATGAATTGTAATAGATCGTAGTTATGAATTAGAATGGATCATACGAAAGAATTAGAATGGATCGTACGAATAAATTAGAATGGATTGTACGAATGAATTAGAATGGATACATTCGTGCGAATGAATTAGAATGGATCGGACGAATGAATTAGAATGGATCGTACGATTCGTTCTAATTCATTCGTACGATCCATTCTAATGCATTCGTACGATTCATTCTAATTCATTCGCACGATCCATTCTAATTCAATCGTACGATCCATTCTTATTCATTCATACGATCCATTCTAATTCATTCGTACGATCCATTCTAATTCATTCGCACAAATGTAACCATTCTAATTCATTCATATGATTCATTCTAATTCATTCCTATAATCCATTCTAATTCATTCGCACGAATGTATCCATTCTAGTTCATTTGCACGATCCATTCTAATTCATTCCTATGATCCATTCTAATTCATTTTTATGATCCATTCTAATTCATTCGCTCGAATGTATCCATTCTAATTCATTCGTACGATCCATTCTAATTCGTTCATACGATCCATTGTAATTCGTTCGTACGATCCATTCTAATTCATTCGTACGATCCATTCTAATTCATTCGCACGATCCATTCTAATTCATTCTCATGAATGTAACCTTTCTAATTCATTTGTATGATCCATTCTAATTCATTCGTACGATCCATTCTAATCCATTCGTACGATCCATTCTAATTCATTTGCATGATCCATTCTTATTCATTCCTATGATCCATTCTAATTCATTCGTACGATCCATTCTAATTCATTCGCTCGAATGTATCCATTCTAATTCATTCGTACGATTCATTCTAATTCATTCTCACGAATGTAACCATTCTAATTTATTTTTATGTATCCATTCTAATTCATTCGTACGATCCATTCTAATTCATTCGTACGATCCATTCTAATTCATTCGCACGATCCATTCTAATTCATTCGTACGATCCATTCTAATTCATTCGCACGAATGTATCCATTCTAATGCATTCGTACGATTCATTCTAATTCATTCGCACGATCCATTCTAATTCATTCGTAAGATCCATTCTAATTCATTCGTCCGATCCATTTTAATTCATTCGCACGAATATATCCATTCTAGTTCATTCGTACAATCCATTCTAATTCATTCACACGATCCATTATAATTCATTCGTATGATCTATTCTAATTCATTCCTACGATCTATTCTAATTCATTCGCTCGAATGTATCCATTCTAATTAATTCGTTACATCCATTCTAATTCATTTGTACGATCCATTCTAATTCATTCGTATGATCCATTCTAACTCATTCGTAGGAATGAATTAGAATGGATCGAACGATTGAATTAGAATGGTTACATTCGTGCGAATGAATTAGAATGGATCGTACGAATGGATTAGAATGGATCGTACGAATGGATTAGAATGGATCGTAAGAATGAATTAGAATGGATCGTACAAATGAATTAGAAAGGTTACATTTGTGAGAATGAATTAGAATGGATCGTACGAATGGATTAGAATGGATCGTACGAATGGATTAGAATGGATCGTACGAATGGATTAGAATGGATCGTACGAATGAATTAAAATGGATCATACAAATGAATTAGAAAGGTTACATTCGTGAGAATGAATTAGAATGGATCGTGCGAATAAATTAGAATTGATTATACGAATGAATTAAAATGGATCGTACGATTGAATAAGAATGGATCGTACGAATGAATTAGAATGGATACATTCGAGCGAATGAATTAGAATAGATCGTAGGAATGAATTAGAATGGATCATACGAATGAATTAGAATGGATCGTATGAATGAATTAGAATGGATCATACGAATTAATTAGAATGGATACATTCGTGCGAATGAATTAGAATGGATCGTACGAATGAATTAGAATGGATCGTAAGAATGAATTAGAATGAATCGTACTAATGAATTAGAATAGATCATAAGAATGAATTATAATAGATACATTTGTACGAATAAATTAGAATAGGTTGTACGAATGAATTAGAATGGATACATTCTTGCGAATAAATTAGAACGGATCGTATATTCGTGCAAATAAATTAGAATGGACTATACGAATGAATTAGAATGGATCTTGCAAATGAATTAGAATGAATCGTACGAATGCATTAGAATAGATCATACGAATGAATTAGAATGAATCATACGATCCATTCTAATTCATTCGTCCGATCAATTCTAATTCATTCGCACGAATGTATCCATTCTAATTCATTCGTATAATCCATTCTGATTCATTCGCATGGTCCATTCTAATTCATTCATATGATCTATTCTAATTCATTCCTACGATCTATTCTAATTCTCACTCGAATGTATCCATTCTAATTCATTCTTTCGATCCATTCTAATTCATTCGTACGATCCATTCAAATTCATTCGCATGATCCATTCTAATTCATTCGTACAATCCATTCTAATTCATTCTCACGAATGTAACATTTCTTATTCATTTGTATGATCCATTCTAATTCATTCGTACGATCCATTCTAATCCATTCGTACAATCCATTCTAATCCATTCGTACGATCCATTCTAATTCATTCTCACAAATGTAACCTTTCTTATTCATTTGTACGGTCCATTCTAATTCATTCGTACGATCCATTCTAATCCATTCGTACGATTCATTCTAATCCATTCGTACGATCCATTCTAATTCATTCGCACGAATGTAACCATTCTAATTCATTCGTCGGATCCATTCTAATTCATTCCTATGATCCATTCTAATTTATTCGCACGAATGTATCCATTCTAATTCATTTCCACGATCCATTCTAATTTATTCCTATGATCCATTCTAATTCATTGGTACGATCCATTCTAATTCATTCGCTCGAATGTATCCATTCTAATTCATTCGTACGATCCATTCTAATTCATTCGCTCGAATGTATCCATTCTAATTCATTCGTACGATCCATTCTAATTCGTTCATACGATCCATTCTAATTTGTTCGTACGATCCATTCTAATTCATTCGTACGATCCATTCTAATCCATTCGTACGATCCATTCTAATTCATTCGTACAAATGAATTAGAATAGATCGTATGAATGAATAAGAATGGATCGTACGAATGAATTAGAATGGATCATGCGAATGAATTAGAATGAATCGTACGAATGAATTAAAATGGATACATTCGAGCGAATGAATTAGAATGGATCGTACGAATGAATTAGAATGGATCATATTAATGAATTAGAATAGATCGTGCAAATGAATTAGAATGGATACATTCGTATGAATGAATTAGAATGGATCGTAGGAATGAATTAGAATGGATCGTACAAATGAATTAGAATGGTTACATTCGTGCGAATGAATTAGAATGGATCGTACAAATGAATTAGAATGGATCGTGCGAATGAATTAGAATTGATCATACGAATGAATTAGAATGGATCGTACGATCCATTCTAATTCATTCACAAGATCCATTCTAATTCATTCGTACGATCCATTCTAATTCATTCGCACGAATGTAACCATTCTAATTCATTCATACGATCCATTCCAATTTATTCCTACGATCCATTCTAATTCATTCACACAAATATATCCATTCTAATTCATTTACACGATCCATTATAATTCATTCCTATGATCCATTCTAATTCATTCGTATGATCCATTCTAATTCATTCGCTCGAATGTATCCATTCTAATTCATTCTTACGATCCATTCTGATTCATTCGTACGATCCATTCTAATTCGTTCGTACGATCTATTCTAAATCGTTCGTATGATCCATTCTAATTCATTCGCACGATCCATTCTAATTCATTCGCACGATCCATTCTAATTCATTCTCACGAATGTAACCTTTCTAATTCATTTGTATGATCGATTCTAATTCATTCGTACGATCCATTCTAATCCATTCGTACGATCCATTCTAATTTATTTGCACGATCCATTCTAATTCGTTCCTATGATCCATTCTAATTCATTCGTACGATCCATTCTAATTCATTCGCTCGAATGTATCCATTCTAATTCATTCGTACGATCCATTCTAATTCATTCGTACGATCCATTCTAATTCATTCTCACGAATGTAACCTTTCTAATTCATTTGTATGTATCCATTCTAATTCATTCGTACAATCTATTCTAATTCATTCGCACGATCCATTCTAATTCATTCGTACGATCCACTCTAATTCATTCGCACGATCCATTCTAATTTATTCGTACGATCCATTCTAATTCATTCGCACGAATGTATCCATTCTAATGCATTCGTACGATTCATTCTAATTCATTCGCACGATCCATTCTAATTCATTCGTACGATCCATTCTAATTCATTCATCCGATCCATTCTAATTCATTCGCACGAATGTACCCATTCTAATTCATTCGTACAATCCATTCTAATTTATTTGCACGATCCATTCAAATTCATTCGTATGATCCATTCTAATTCATTCCTACGATCTATTCTAATTCATTCGCTCGAATGTATCCATTCTAATTCATTCGTTCGATCCATTCTAATTCATTCGTACGATCCATTCAAATTCATTTGCATGATCTAATCTAATTCATTCGTACGATCCATTCTAATTCATTCGTACGATCCATTCTAATTCATTCGTATGATCTAATTCATTCGTACGATCCATTCTAATTCGTTCGTACAATCGATTCTAATTCATTCGCACGATCAATTCTAATTCATTCATACGATCCATTCTGATTCATTCATATGATCCATTCTAATTTATTTGTTCAAATATATCCATTCTAATTCATTCGTACGAACCATTCTAATTCATTCGCACGATCCATTCTAATTCATTCAGACGAATGTATCCATTCTAATTCATTTGCACGAACTATTCTAATTCATTCCTATGATCCATTCTAATTCATTCGTACGATCCATTCTAATTCATTCGCTCGATTGTATCCATTCTAATTCATTCGTACGATCCATTCTAATTCGTTCATACGATCCATTCTAATTCGTTCGTACGATCCATTCTAATTCGTTCGTACGATCCATTCTAATTCATTCGTATGATACATTCTAATTCATTCCTACGATCTATTCTAATTTATTCGCTCGAATGTAGCCATTCTAATTCATTCGTTCGATCCATTCTAATTCATTCGTACGATCCATTCAAATTCATTCGCATGATCCATTCTAATTCATTCGTACGATCCATTCTAATTCATTCTCACGAATGTAACCTTTCTAATTTATTCGTACGATCCATTCTAATCCATTCGTACGATCCATTCTAATCAATTCGTACGATCCATTCTAATCCATTCGTACGATCCATTCTAATTCATTCGTACGATCCAATCTAATTCATTCTCACAAATGTAACCTTTCTAATTCATTTGTACGATCCATTCAAGTTCATTCATACGATCCATTCTAATCCATTCGTACGATCCATTCTAATCCATTCGTACGATTCATTCTAATTCATTCGCACGAATGTAACCATTCTAATTCATTCGTACGATCCATTCTAATTCATTCCTACGATCCATTCTAATTCATTCGCACCAATATATCCATTCTAATTCATTTGCACGATCCATTCTTATTCATTTCTATGATCCAATCTAATTCATTCGTACGATCCATTCTAATTCATTCTCACGAATGTAACCTTTCTAATTCATTTGTAGGATCCATTCTAATTCATTCGTACGATCCATTCTAATTCATTCTCACGAATGTAACCTTTCTAATTCATTTGTAGGATCCATTCTAATTCATTCGTACGATCCATTCTAATCAATTCGTACGATCCATTCTAATTCATTCTACGATCCATTCTAATTCATTCTCACAAATGTAACCTTTCTAATTCATTGGTTTGATCCATTCTATTTCATTCGTACGATCCATTCTAATCCATTCGTACGATCCATTCTAATCCATTCATACGATCCATTCTAATTCATTCGCACGAATGTAACCATTCTAATTCATTCGTACGATCCATTCTAATTGATTCCTTCGATCCATTTTAATTCATTCGCACGAATGTATCCATTCTAATTTATTTGGACAATCCATTCTAATTCATTCCTATGATCTATTCTAATTCATTCGTACGATCCATTCTAATTCATTCGTACGATCCATTCTAATTCATTCATACGATCCATTTTAACGATCCATTCTAATCCATTCGTACGATCCATTCTAATTCATTCGTACAATCTATTCTAATTCGTTCGTACGATCCATTCTAATTCGTTCATACGATCCATTCTAATTCATTCGCACGATCCATTCTAATTCATTCGCACGATCCATTCTAATTCATTCGCACGATCCATTCTAATTCATTCGTACGATCCATTCTAATTAATTCGTATGATCCATTCTAACTCATTCGCACAAATGTATCCATTCTAATTCATTTGTACGATCCATTCTAATTCATTCGCACGATCCATTCTAATTCATTCGTACGATCCATTCTAATTCATTCATACGATCCATTCTAATTCATTCGTACGATCCATTCTAATTCAATCGTATGAATGTATCCATTCTAATTTATTCGTACGATCCAGTCTAAATAATTCGTACGATCCATTCTAATTCATTCGCATAAATGTATCCATTCTAATTCATTCTTACGATCCATTCTAATTCATTCGTATGATACATTCTATTTCATTCGCACGATCCATTCAAATTCATTCGCACGATCCATTCTAATTCATTCGTACGATCCATTCAAATTCATTCATACGATCTATTTTAATTCATTCCCACGAATGTATCCATTCTAATTCATTCGTTCGATCCATTCTAATTAATTCGCATAAATATATCCATTCTAATTCATTCGTACGATCCATTCTAATTCATTCGCACGATCCATTCTAATTCATTCGCACAAATGTATCCATTCTAATTCACTCGTACAATCCATTCTAATTCACTCGCATGATCCATTCTAATTCTTTCATACGATCCATTCTAATTCATTTGTACGATCCATTCTAATTCATTCGCACGAATGTATCCATCCTAATTTATACATACGATCCATTCTAATTCATTTGCACGAATGTAACCATTCTAATTCATTCGTACGATCCATTCAAATTCATTCGCAACAATGTATCCATTCTAATTCATTCGTACGATCAATTCTAATTCATTCGTACGATCCATTCTAATTCATTCGCACGAATGTATCCATTCTAATTCATTCGTACAATCCATTCTAATTCATTCGCACGATCCATTCTAATTCATTCGTATGATCCATTCTAATTCATTTCTACGATCTATTCTAATTCATTCGCTCGAATGTATCCATTCTAATTTATTCGTACAATCCATTCTAATTCATTCGTATGATCCATTCTAATTAATTCCTAAGATCTATTCTAATTCATTCGCTCGAATGTATCCATTCTAATTCATTCGTTCGATCCATTCTAATTCATTCGTATGATCCATTCAAATTCATTCGCATGATCCATTCTAATTCATTCGTACGATCCATTCTAATTCATTCTCACTCATGTAATCTTTCTAATTCATTTGTATGATCCATTCTAATCCATTTGTACGATCCATTCTATTCCATTCGTATGATCCATTCTAATCCATTCGTACGATCCATTCTAATCCATTCATACGATCCATTTTAATTCATTCGTATGATCCATTTTAATTCATTCGCACGATCCATTCTAATTCATTTTTACGATCCATTTTAATTCATTCGCATGATCCATTCTAATTCATTCGTATGATACATTCGTGCGAATGAATTAGAATGGATCGTACGAATGAATTAGAATGGATCGTACGAATGAATTAGAATAGATCATGCGAATAAATTAGAATGGATCATACGAATGAATTAGAATAGATATATTCATGCGAATGAATTAGAATGGATCGTACGAATGAATTAGAATGGATCGTGCGAATGAATTAGAATGGATCGTATGAGTAAATTAGAATGGATCGTACAAATGAATTAAAACGGATACATTTGTGCGAATGAATTAGAATGGATCATATGATTGAATTTGAATGGGTCGTACGAATAAATTAGAATGGATACATTTGTGCGATGAATAAGAATGGAGCGATTCATTTTAATTCATTCGCATGATCCATTCTAATTCATTCGTATGATACATTCATACGACTGAATTAGAATGGATTGTACGAATGAATTAGAATTGATCATACAAAAGAATTAGAATGGATCGTACGAATGAATTAGAATGGATCGTGCGAATGAATGTGAATGGATCGTGCGAAAGAATTAGAATGGATATATTTGAACGAATAAATTAGAATGGATCATACGAATGAATTAGAATGGATCGTACGAATGAATTAGAATGGATCGTGCGAATGAATTAGAATCGATCGTATGAATGAATTAAAATGGATCGTACGAATGAATTAGATCGTACGAAAGAATTAGAATAGATCGTACGAATGAATTAAAATGGATACATTCATACGACTGAATTAGAATGGATCGTGCGAATTAATTAGAATGGATCGTACTAATGAATTTGAATGGATACATTTGTGCGAATGAATCTGAATGGATTGTATGAATGAATTACAATGGATAGTACGAATGAATTAGAATGGATACATTCGAGCGAATGAATTAGAATGGATCGTACGAATGAATTAGAATGGATCATAGGATTGAATTAGAATGGATCGTGCAAATGAATTAGAATGGATACATTCGTGCGAATGAATTAGAATGGATCGTAGGAATGAATTAGAATGGATCGTACGAATGAATTAGAATGGTTACATTCGTGCGAATGAATTAGAATAGATCGTACGAATGGATTAGAATGGATCGTACGTATGGATTAGAATGGATCGTACGAATGAATTAGAATGGATCTTACAAATGAATTAGAAAGGTTACATTTGTGAGAATAAATTAGAATGGATCATACGAATGGATTAGAATGGATCGTACGAATGGATTAGAATGGATCGTACGAATGAATTAGAATAGATCATACGAATGAATTAGAAAGGTTACATTCGTGAGAATGAATTAGAATGGATCATACAAATAAATTAGAATGGATCATGCGAATGAATTTGAATGGATCGTATGAATGAATAAGAATGGATCGTACGAATGAATTAGAATGGATACATTCGAGCGAATGAATTAGAATAGATCGTAGGAATGAATTAGAATGGATCATACGAATGAATTAGAATGGATCGTGCGAATGAATTAGAATGGATTGTACGAATGAATTAGAATGGATACATTCGTGCGAATGAATTAGAATGGATCGGACGAATGAATTAGAATGGATCGTACGATTCATTCTAATTCATTCGTACGATCCATTCTAATTCATTCGCACAATCCATTCTAATTCATTCGTACGATCCATTCTAATTCATTCGTATGATCCATTCTAATTCATTCGCACGAATGTATCCATTCTAATTCATTCGTACAATTCATTCTAATTCATTCGTACGTTCCATTCTAATTCATTCGTATGATCCATTCTAATTCATTCCTACGATCTATTCTAATTCATTCGCTCGAATGTAACCTTTCTAATTAGAATGGATCGTACAAATGAATTAGAAAGGTTACATTTGTGAGAATGAATAAGAATGGATCGTACGAATGAATTAGAATGGATCGTACGAATGAATTAGAATCGATACATTCAAGCGAATGAATTAGAATGGATCATACGAATAAATTAGAATGGATCATAAGAATGAATTAGAATGGATCGTGCAAATGAATTTGAATGGATCGTGCGAATGAATTAGAATGAATCGTACGAATGAATTAGAACGGATTCGTGCGAATGAATTAGAATGGATCGTACGAATGAATTAGAATGGATCATACAAATGAATTAGAAAGGTTACATTCGTGAGAATGAATTAGAATGGATCGTACGAATGAATTAGAATGGATCATGCGAATGAATTTGAATGGATCGTACGAATGAATTAGAATGGATCGAATGAATGAATTAGAATGGATACATTCGAGCGAATGAATTAGAATAGATCGTAGGAATGAATTAGAATGGTTACATTCGTGCGAATGAATTAGAATGGATCGTACGAATGAATTAGATTGTACGAATGAATTAGAATGGTTCGTACGAATGAATTAGAATGGATCGTACGAATGAATTAGAATGGATCGTACGAATGAATTAGAATGGATACATTCGTGCGAATGAATTAAAATGGATTGTACGAATGAATTAGAATGGATCATAGGAATGAATTAGAATGGATCGTGCAAATGAATTAGAATGGATCGTACGAATGGATTAAAATGGATCGTTCAAATGAATTAGAATGGATCGTACAAATGAATTTGAATGGATCGTACAAATGAATTAGAAAGTTTACATTCGTAAGTATGAATTAGAATGGATCGTATGAACGAATTAGAATGGATCGTACGAATAGATTAGAATTGATCGTACGAATGGATTAGAATGGATCGTACGAATGGAATAGAATGGATCGTACGAATGAATTAGAATGGATCGTACGAATGAATTAGAATGGATACATTCGTGCGAATGAATTAGAATGGATAGGACGAATGAATTAGAATAGATCATACGAATGAATTAGAATAGTTACATTCGTGCTAATGAATTAGAATGGATCGTACGAATGGATTAGAATGGATCGTACGAATGAATTAGAATGGATCGTACAAATGAATTAGAAAGTTACATTTGTGAGAATGAATTAGAATGGATCGTACGAATTGATTAGAATGGATCGTACGAATGGATTAGAATGGATCGTACGAATGAATTAGAATCGATACATTCGAGCAAATGAATTAGAATAGATCATAGGAATGAATTAGAATGGATGATATGAATGAATTAGAATGGATCGTGTGAATAAATTAGAATGGATTGTACGAATGAGTTAGAATGGATACATTCGTGCGAATGAATTAGAATGGATCGGACGAATGAATTAGAATGGATAATATGAATGAATAAGAATGGATCATACGAATGAATTAGAATGGATACATTCGAGCGAATGAATTAGAATGGATCGTACGAATGAATTAGAATGGATCATAGGAATGAATTAGAATGGATCGTGCAAATGAAATAGAATGGATACATTCGTGCGAATGAATTAGAATGGATCGTGTGAATGAATTAGAATGGATCGTACGAATGAATTAAAATGGATACATTTGTGCGAATGAATTAGAATGGATCATACGATTGAATTTGAATGGATCGTACGAATGAATTAGAATGGATACATTCGTGCGAATGAATTAGAATGGATCGTAGGAATGAATTAGAATGGATCATACGACTGAATTAGAATGGTTATATTCGTGCGAATGAATTAGAATGAATCGTACGAATGGATTAGAATGGATTGTACGAATGGATTAGAATGGATTGTACGAATGAATTAGAATGGATCGTACAAATGAATTAGAAAGGTTACATTTGTGAGAATGAATTAGAATGGATCGTACGAATGGATTAGAATGGATCGTACGAATGGATTAGAATGGATCGTACGAATGGATTAGAATGGATCGTACGAATGAATTAGAATGGATCATACAAATGAATTAGAAAGGTTACATTGGTGAAATGAATTAGAATGGATCGTACGAATGAATTAGAATGGATACATTTGTGCGAATGAATTAGAATGGATCGTAGGAATGAATTAGAATGGATCATAGGAATGAATTAGAATGGATCGTGCAAATGAATTAGAATGAATCGTACGATCCATTCTAATTCATTCGTACGATCCATTCTAATTCGTTCACACGAATGTAACCATTCTAATTCATTCGTACGATCCATTCTAATTCATTCTCACGAATGTAACCATTCTAATTCATTTGTACGGTCCATTTTAATTCATTCGCACGATCCATTCTAATTGATTCGTACGATCCATTCTAATTCATTCGCTCGAATGTATCCATTCTAATTGATTCGTACAATCCATTCTAATTCATTCGTACGATCCATTCTAATTCATTCGTACGAATGAATTAGAATGGATCGTACGAATGAATTAGAATGGATACATTTGTGCGAATAAATTAGAATGGATCTTATGAATGAATTAGAATGGATCGTACTAATGAATTAGAATGGATCATGCAAATGAATTAGAATGGATTGTACGAATGAATTAGAATGGATACATTTGTATAAATGAATTAGAATGGATCATGCGAATGAATTAGAATGGATCGTACAAATGGATTAACATGGATCGTACGAATGAATTAGAATGGATCGTATGAACGAATTAGAATGGTTACATTCGCGCGAATGAATTAGAATGGATCGTACGAATGGATTAGAATGGATCGTACGAATGGATTAGAATGGATCGTACGAATGAATTAGAATGGATCGTACAAATGAATTAGAAAGGTTACATTTGTGAGAATGAATTAGAATGGATCGTACGAAAGAATTAGAATGGATCGTACGAATAGATTAGAATGGATCGTACGAATGGATTAGAATGGATCGTACGAATGAATTAGAATGGATCCTACAAATGAATTAGAATGGATCGTAGGAATGAATTAGAATGGATCCTAGAAATGAATTAGAATGGATCGTACAAATGAATTAGAATGGATCCTACAAATGAATTAGAATGGATCGTAGGAATGAATTAGAATGGATCGTACGAATGAATTAGAATGGTTACATTCGTGTGAATGAATTAGAATGGATCGTACTAATGAATTAGAATGGATCATATAAATGAGTTAGAAAGGTTACATTTGTGCGAATGAATTAGAATCGATCGTACGAATGAATTAGAATGGATCGTACGAATAAATTACAATGGATCGTACGAATGAATTAGAATGGATCGTACGAATTAATTAGAATGGATCGTACGAATGAATTAGAATGGATCGAACGAATGAATTAGAATGGATACATTCGAGCGAATGAATTAGAATAGATCGTAGGAATGAATTAGAATGGATCATACGAATGAATTAGAATGGATCGTGCGAATGAATTAGAATGGATTGTACGAATGAATTAGAATGGATACATTCGTGCGAATGAATTAGAATGGATCGTACGAATGAATTAGAATGGATCGTGCGAATGAATTAAAATGGATCGTACAAATGAATCGTACGAATGAATTAGAATGGATTAGAATGGATCGTACGAATGGATTAGAATAGATCGTACGAATGAATTAGAATGGATCGTACGAATGGATTAGAATGGATCGTACGAATGAATTAGAATGGATCGTACAAATGAATTAGAAAGGTTACATTTGTGAGAATGAATTAGAATGGATCGTACGAATGGATTAGAATGGATCGTACGAATGGATTAGAATGGATCGTACGAATGAATTAGAATGGTTACATTCGTGCGAATGAATTAGAATGGATCGTACGAATGAATTAGAATGGATCGTACAAATGAATTAGAAAGGTTACATTCGTGCGAATAAATTTGAATGGATCGTACGAATGGATTAGAATGGATCGTACGAACGAATTAGAATGGATCGTATGAACAAATTTGAATGGATCGTGCGAATGAATTAGAATGGATCGTACGAATGAATTAGAATAGATCTTATGAATGAATTAGAATGGATAGTGCGAATGAATTAGAATGGATCGTGCGAATAAATTAGAATGGATCATGCGAATGAATTAGAATAGATCGTGCGAATGAATTAGAATGGATCATACGAATGAATTAGAATGGATTGTACAAATGGATTAGAATGGATCGTACGAATGGATTAGAATGGATCGTACGAATGAATTAGAAAGGATCGTACGAATGAATTAGAATGGATACAATTGTGCGAATGAGTTAGAATGGATCATACGAATGAATTAGAATAGATCGTACGAATGAATTAGAATGGATTGTACGAATGTCTAATTCATTCGTACAATGCGTTCTAATCCATTCGTACGATCCATTCTAATTCATTCGCACGATCCATTCTAATTCATTCGCACGATTCATTCTAATTCATTCACACGATCCATTCTAATCCATTCGTACGATCCATTCTAATTCATTCGTACGATCCATTCTAATTCATTCCCACGATCCATTCTAATTCATTCGTACAATCCATTCTAATTCATTCTCACGAATGTAACCTTTCTAATTCATTTGTACGATCCATTCTAATTCATTCGTACGATCCATTCTAATTCATTCGTACGATCCATTCTAATTCATTTGTACGATCCATTCTAATTCATTCGCACAAATGTATCCATTCTAATTTATTCATACGATCCATTCAAATTCAATCGTATGATCCATTCTAATTCATTCGCACAAATGTATCCATTCTAATTCATTCGTACGATCCATTCAAATTCATTCGTTCGATCTATTCTAATCCATTCGTACGATCCATTCTAATCCATTCGTACGATCCATTCTAATCCATTCGTACGATCGATTCTAACCCATTCGTACGATCCATTCTAATTCATTCGTATGATCCATTCTAATTCATTCGCTCGAATGTATCTATTCTAATTCATTCGTACGATCCATTCTAATTTGTTCGTACGATCCATTCTAATTCATTTGTACGATCCATTCTAATTCATTCGCACAAATGTATCCATTCTAATTTATTCGTACGATCCATTCAAATTCAATCGTATAATCCATCCTAATTCATTCGCACAAATGTATCCATTCTAATTCATTCGTACGATCCATTCTAATTCATTCATTCGATCCATTCTAATTCATTCGTACGATCCATTCTTATTCATTCATACGATCCATTCTAATTCATTCGCACAATCCATTCTAATTCATTCGTAAGATCCATTCTAATTCATTCGTATGATCCATTCTAACTCATTTTAGAATGGATCGTACGAACGAATTAGAATGGATCGTATGAACGAATTAGAATGGATCGTACGAATGAATTAGAATGGATACATTCGAGCGAATGAATTAGAATGGATCGTACGAATGGATTAGAATGGATCGTACGAATGAATTACAATGGATCGAACGAATGAATTAGAATGGATCGTACGAATGAATTAGAATGGATACATTTGTGCGAAGGAATTAGAATGGATTATACGATTGAAATTGAATGGATCGTACGAATAAATTAGAATAGATACATTTGTGCGAATGAATTAGAATGGATCGTACAAATGAATTAGAATGGATCGTACGAATGATACGATTTATTCTAATTCATTCGTACGATCCATTCTAATGCATTCGTACGATTCATTCTAATTCATTCGCACGATCCATTCTAATTCATTCGTACGATCCATTCTTATTCATTCATACGATCCATTCTAATTCATTCGCACAATCCATTCTAATTCATTCGTATGATCCATTCTAATTCATTCGTATGATCCATTCTAACTCATTCGGTGGATCCATTCTAATTCATTCGTACGATCCATTCTAATTCATTCGTACGATCCATTCTAATTCATTCGCACGATCCAATCTAATTCATTCGTATGATCTATTCTAATTCATTTGCAAGAATGTAACCATTCTAATTCATTCGTATGATTCATTCTAATTCATTCGTATGAGCTATTAAAATTCATTCGAACGATCCATTCTAATTCATTCATACGATCTATTCTAATTCATTCGCACAATCCATTCTAATTCATTCGTACGATCCATTCTGATTCATTCGTGTGATCCATTCCAACTCATTCGGTGGATCCATTCTAATTCATTCGGACGATCCATTCTAATTCATTCGCACGATCCATTCTAACTCATTCGTACGATCCATTCTAATTCATTTGTACGATCCATTCTAATTTATTTGCACGAATATACGATCCATTCTAATTCATTCACACAAATGTATCCATTCTAATTCATTCGTACGATCCATTCTAATTCATTCGTATGATCTATTCTAATTCATTCGCACGAATGTAACCATTCTAATTCATTCATACAAATGTAACCATTCTAATTCATTCGTACGATTCATTCTAATTCATTCATATGAGCTATTCTAATTCATTCGTACGATCCATTCTAATTCCTTCGTACGATCCATTCTAATCCATTCGTACGATGCATTCTAATTCATTCACACGATCCATTCTAATTCATTCGTATGATCCATTCTAATTGATTCCTACGATCTATTCTAATTCATTCGCTCGAATGTATCCATTCTAATTCATTCGTACGATCCATTCTAATTCATTCGTATGATCCATTCTAACTCATTCGGTGGATCCATTCTAATTCATTCCTACGGTCCATTCTAATTCATTCGTACGATCCATTCTAATTCATTCGTACAATCCATTCTAATTCATTCGCACGAATGTATCCATTCCAATTCATTCGTACGATCCATTCAAATTCATTCGCTCGAATGTAACCATTCTAATTCATTCGTACGATCCATTCTAATTCCTTCGCATGATCCATTCTAATTCATTTGTACGATCCATTCTAATTTATTCGTACGATCCATTCTAATTCATTCGTACGATGCAATCTAATTCATTCGCACAAATGTATCTATTCTAATTCATTCGTACAATGCATTCTAATCCATTCGTACGATCCATTCTAATCCATTCGTACGATCCATTCTAATTCATTCGCACGAATGTAACCATTCTAATTCATTCATATGATCCATTCTAATTCATTCGTACGATCCATTCTAATTCATTCATACGATCCATTCTAATTCGTTCGTACGATCCATTCTAATTCATTCGTACGATCCATTTATCATTCTCACAAATGTAACCTTTCTAATTCATTTGTACGATCCATTCTAATTCATTCGTACGATCCATTCTAATCCATTCGTACAATCCATTTTAAACCATTCGTACGATCCATTCTAATTCATTCGCACGAATGTAACCATTCTAATTCATTCGTACGATCCATTCTAATTCATTCCTACGATCCATTCTAATTCATTCGCATGAATGTATCCATTCTAATTCATTTGCACGATCAATTCTAATTCATTCGTACGATCCATTCTAATTCATTCGCTCGAATGTATCCATTCTAATTCATTCGTACGATTCATTCTAATTCATTCGTATGAGCTATTCTAATTCATTCGTATGATCCATTCTAATTCATTCGTACGATCCATTCTAATTCATTCGCACGAATGTAGCATACTAAAGAATTAGAATGGATCATGCGAATGAATTAAAATGGATCGTACAAATGAATTAGAATGGATCGTGCGAATGAATTAGAATGGATCGTACGAACGAATTAGAATGGATCGTATGAACGAATTAGAATGGATCGTACGAATGAATTAGAATGGATACATTCGAGCGAATGAATTAGAATGGATCGTACGAATGAATTAGAATGGATCATAGGAATGAATTAGAATGGATCGTAGGAATGAATTTGAATGGATACATTCGTGCGAATGAACTAGAATGGATCGTAGGAATGAATTAGAAATGGATCGTACGAATGAATTAGAATGGTTACATTCGTGCGAATGAATTAGAATGGATCGTACGAATGGATTAGAATGGATCGTACGAATGAATTAGAATGGATCGTACAAATGAACTAGAAAGGTTACATTTGTGAGAATGAATTAGAATGGATCGTACGAATGAATTAGAATGGATCGTACGAATGGATTTTAATGCATCGTACGAATGAATTAGAATGGATCATACGAATGAATTAGAATGGATCATAGGAATGAATTAGAATGGATCGTACAAATGAATTAGAATGGATCGTGCGAATAAATTAGAATGGATCGTACGAATGAATTAGAATGGATCGTGCGAATGAATTTGAATGGATCGTACGAATGAATTAGAATGGATCGAACGAATGAATTAGAATGGATACATTCGAGCGAATGAATTAGAATAGATCGTAGGAATGAATTAGAATGGATCATACGAATGAATTAGAATGGATCGTGCGAATGAATTAGAATGGATCGTACGAACGAATTAGAATGGATCGTATGGATTGTATGAATGAATTACAATAGATCGTACAAATGAATTAGAATGGATCGTACAAATGAATTAGAATAGCTCAAACGAATGAATTAAAATGAATCGTACGAATGAATTTGAATGGTTACATTCGTGTGAATGAATTAGAATAGATCGTATAAATTAATTAGAATGGATCGTACGAATAAATTAGAATGGATCGTGCGAATGAATTAGAATGGATCGTACAAATGAATTAGAATGGATCCACCGAATGAGTTAGAATGGATCATGCGAATGAATTAGAATGGATCGTACGAATGAATTAGAATGGATACATTCGTGCGAATGAATTAGAATGGATCGGACAAATGAATTAGAATTGATCGTGCGAATGAATTAGAATGGATCATACGATTGAATTTGAATAGATCGTACGAATAAATTAGAATGGATACATTTGTGCGATGAATAAGAATGGAGTGTACGAATGAATTAGTATGGATACATTCTTGCGAATAAATTAGAATGGATCGTATATTCGTGCAAATAAATTAGAATGGATCATACAAATGAATTAGAATGGATCGTGCGAATGAATTAGAATGAATCGTACGAATGCATTAGAATGGATTGTACGAATGAATTAGAATGGATCCACCGAATGAGTTAGAATGGATCATACGAATGAATTAGAATAGATCGTACGAATGAATTAGAATGGATTTTTCGAATGAATTAGAATGGATCGTATGATTGAATAAGAATGGATCGTTCGAATGAGTCAGAATGGATCATGCGAATGAATTAGAATGGATCGTACGAATGAATTAGAATGGATCCACCGAATGAGTTAGAATGGATCATACGAATGAATTAGAATGGATCGTACGAATGAATTAGAATGGATCATGCGAATGAATTAGAATGGATCGTACAAATGAATTAGAATGGATCGTGCGAATGAATTAGAATGGATCGTATGAATAAATTAGAATGGATCGTACAAATGAATTAGAAAGGTTACATTTGTGAGAATGAATTAGAATGGATCGTACGAATGGATTAGAATGGATCGTACGAATGGATTAGAATGGATCGTACGAATGAATTAGAATGGATCATACAAATGAATTAGAAAGGTTACATTCGTGATAATGAATTAGAATGGATCGTACGAATGAATTAGAATGGATCATGCGAATGAATTTGAATGGATCGTACGAATGAATTAGAATGGATCGAACGAATGAATTAGAATAGATACATTCGAGCGAATGAATTAGAATAGATCGTAGTAATGAATTAGAATGGATCATACGAATGAATTAGAATGGATCGTGCGAATGAATTAGAATAGATTTTATGAATTAATTAGAATGGATACATTCATGCGAATGAATTAGAATGGATAGGACGAATGAATTAGAATGGATCGTACGATTCATTCTAATTCATTCGTACAATCCATTCTAATGCATTCATACGATTCAATCTAATTCATTCGCACGATCCATTCTAATTCATTCGTACGATCCATTCTTATTCATTCATACGATCCATTCTAATTCATTCGAACAATCCATTCTAATTCATTCGTACGATCCATTATAATTCATTCGTATGATCCATTCTAACTCATTCGGTAGATCCATTCTAATTCATTCGTACGATCCATTCTAATTCATTCGCACGGTCCATTCTAATTCATTCGTACGATTCATTCTAATTCATTCGTATGAGCTATTCTAATTCATTCGTACGATCCATTCTAATTCATTCGTACGATCCATTATAATTCATTCATACAATCCGTACGATTCATTCTAATTCATTCGTACAATCCATTCTAATTCATTCGTACGATCCATTCTAATCTATTCGCATGATCCATTCTAATTCATTCGTATAATCCATTCTAATTCATTCCTACGATCTATTCTAATTCATTCGCTCGAATGTATCCATTCTAATTCAATCGTTCGATCCATTCTAATTCATTCGTACGATCCATTCAAATTCATTCGCATGCTCCATTCTAATTCATTCGTATGATCCATTCTAATTCATTCGCACAAAACTAGAATGGATCGTACGAATGAATTAGAATGGTTACATTCGTGCGAATGAATTAGAATGGATCGTACGAATGGATTAGAATGAATCGTACGAATGGATTAGAGTGGATCGTACGAATGAATTAGAATGGATCGTACAAATGAATTAGAATGAATCATACTAATTCATTAGAATGGACCGTATGAATGAATTAGAATGGATCGTACGAATGAATTCGAATGGATACATTCGTGCGAATGAACTAGAATGGATACATACATTCATGCGAATGAATTAGAATGGATCGTATGAATGAATTAGATCAAATTAGAATGGATACATTCATACGATCCATTCTAATTCATTCGTTTGATCTATTCTTATTCATTCGTACGATCCATTCAAATTTATTCGTTTGATCTATTCTAATTCATTCTCACAGATGTAACCTTTCTAATTCATTTGTACTATCCATTCTAATTCATTCGTACGATCCATTCTAATTTATTCGCATGATCCATTCTAATTCATTCGCACGATCCATTCTAATCCATTCGTACGAACATTCTAATTCATTCGCATGAATGTAACCATTCTAATTCATTCGTACGATCCATTCTAATTCATTCCTACGATCCATTCTAATTCATTCGCACGAATGTATCCATTCTAATTCATTTGCATGATCCATTCTAATTCATTCCTATGATCCATTCTAATTCATTCGTACGATCCATTCTAATCCATTCGTACGATCCATTCTAATCCATTCGTATGATCCATTATAATCCATTCGTACGATCCATTCTAATTCATTCTCACAAATGTAAGCTTTCTAATTCATTTGTACGATCCATTCTAATTCATTCGTACGATCCATTCGTACGATCCATTCTAATCCATTCGTATGATCCATTCTAATTCACTCTATCATTCGTACAATCCATTCTAATTCATTCGTATGATCCATTTTAATTCATTCGTATAATCCATTCTAATTCATTCGCACGATCCATTCTAATTCATTCGCACGAATGTAACCATTCTAATTCATTCGTACGATCCATTCTAATTTCGTACAATCCATTCTAATTCATTCGCACGATCCATTCTAATTCTAATTCATTCGTACAATCCATTCTAATTCATTCGTACAATCCATTCTAATTCATTCGCACGATCCATTCTAATTCATTCGTATAATCCATTCTAATTCATTCCTACGATCTATTCTAATTCATTCGGTCGAATGTATTCATTCTAATTCATTCGTTCGATCCATTCTAATTCATTCGTATGATCCATTCAAATTCATTCGCATGATCCATTCTAATTCATTCGTACGATCCATTCTAATTCATTCTCACGAATGTAACCTTTCTAATCCATTCGTACGATCCATTCTAATCCATTCGTACGATCCATTCAAATTCATTCGTACGATCCATTCTAATTCATTCTCACAAATGTAACCTTTCTAATTCATTTGTACGATCCATTCTAATTCATTCGTACGATCCATCCGTACGATCCATTCTAATCCATTCGTATGATCCATTCTAATTCATTCGCACGAATGTAACCATTCCAATTCATTCGTACGATCCATTCTAATTCATTCATATAATCCATTCTAATTCATTCGCACGAATGTATTCATTCTAATTAATTCGTACGATCCATTCTAATTTGTTCGTACGATCCATTCTAATTCGTTCGTACGATCCATTCTAATTCATTTGCACGATCCATTCTAATTCATTCCTACGATCCATTCGAATGCATTCGTACGATTCATTCTAATTCATTCGCACGATCCATTCTAATTCATTCGTATGATCCATTCTAATTTACTTGCACGAATATACGATCCATTCTAATTTATTCACTAGAATGTATCCATTCTAATTCATTCGTACAATCCATTCTAATTTATTCGTACAAATGTATCCATTCTAATTCATTCATACGATCCATTATAATTCATTCGTACGATCCATTCTAATTCATTCGCATGATCTATTCGTACGATCCATTCTAATCCATTCGTACGATCCATTCTAATTCATTCATACGATCCATTCTAATTCGTTCGTACGATCCATTAGAATGGATCATGCAAATGAATTAGAATGGATAAATTCGTACAAACGAATTAGAATGGATCATGCGATTGAATTAGAATAGATCGTACGAATGAATTAGAATAGATCGTGCGAATAAATTAGAATGGATCATAGGCATGAATTAGAATAGATATATTCATGCGAATGAATTAGAATGGATCGTATGAATGAATTAGAATGGATCGTACGAATTAATTAGAATGGATCGTACGAATGAATTAGAATTGATACATTCGTGTCAATGAATTAGAATGGATCATAGGAATGAATTAGAATGGATCGTGCAAATGAATTAGAATGGATACATTCGTGCGAATGAATTAGAATGGATCGTACGAATGAATTAGAATGGTTACATTCGTGCGAATGAATTAGAATGGATCGTACGAATGGATTAGAATGGATGGTACGAATGAATTAGAATGGATCGTACGAATGAATTAGCATGGATCATACAAATGAATTAGAAAGGTTAAATTTGTGAGAATGAATTAGAATGGATCGTACGAATGGATTAGAATGGATCGTACGAATGGATTAGAATGGATCGTACGAATGGATTAGAATGGATCGTACGAATGAATTAGAATGGTTACATTCGTGCGAATAAATTAGAATGGATCGTACGAATGAATTAGAATGGATCGTACAAATGAATTAGAAAGGTTACATTCGTGCGAACGAATTAGAATGGATCGTACGAATGGATTAGAATGGATCATACGAATGGATTTGAATGGATCGTACGAATGAATTAGAATGGATCGTACGAATGAATTTATATGGATTGTACGAATGAATTAGAATGGATCATGCGAATGAATTAGAATGGATCGTGCGAATGAATTAGAATAGATCATGCGAATGAATTAGAATAGATCGTGCGAATTAATTGGAATGGATCGTACAAATGGATTAGAACGCATTGTACGAATGAATTAGACATTCGTACAATCCATTCTAATTCATTCGCACGATCCATTCTAATTCATTCGTATGATCCATTCTAATTCATTCGTACGATCCATTCTAATTCATTCGTATGATCCATTCTAACTCATTCGCACAAATGTATCCATTCTAATTCATTCGTACGATCCATTCTAATTCATTCGTACGATCTATTCTAATCCATTCGTACGATCCATTCTAATCCATTCATACGATCCATTCTAATTCATTCGTACGATCCATTCTAATTCATTCGCACGATCCATTCTAAATCATTCGCATGATCCATTCTAATTCATTCGCACGATCCATTCTAATTCATTCGTACGATCCATTCTAATTCATTCATACGATCTATTCTAATTCATTGGTTCGATCCATTCTAAATCATTCGCACGATCCATTCAAATTCATTCGCACGATCCATTTTAATTCGTTCCTACGATCCATTCTAATTCGTTCGTACGATCCATTCTAATCCATTCGTACGATCCATTCAAATTTATTCGCACGAATGTAACTTTTCTAATTCATTTGTACGATCCATTCTAATTCATTCATACGATTCATTCTAATTAATTCATACGATCCATTCTAATTCATTCGCACGAATGTAACCATTCTAATTCATTCGTACGATCCATTCTAATCCATTCGTACGATCCATTCTAATCCATTCGTATGATCTATTCTAATTCATTCGTACAATCCATTCTAATTCATTCTCACAAATGTAACCTTTCTAATTTATTTGTACGATCCATTCTTATTCATTCGTACGATCCATTCTAATCCATTCGTACGATCCATTCTAATTCATTCGTACGATCCATTCTAATCCATTCGTACGATCTATTCTAATCCATTCTAATTCATTCGTACGAATGGATCGTACGATCCATTCTAATCCATTCGTATGATCCATTCTAATTCATTCGTACGATCCATTCTAATCCATTCATACGATCCATTCTAATTCATTCGTACGATCCATTCTAATTCATTCTCACAAATGTTACATTTCTAATTCATATGTACGATCCATTCTAATTCATTCGTACGATCCATTCTAATTCATTTGCACGAATGTATCCATTCTAATGCATTCGTACGATCTATTCAAATTCATTTGCACGATCCATTCATTCATTCGCATTATCCATTCTAATTCATTCGTACGATCCATTCTAATTCATTCTCATGAATGTATCCATTCTAATTCATTCGCATGATCCATTCTAATTCATTCGTATGAATGAATTACAATGGATCGTACGAATAAATTAGAATGGATCGTACGAATGAATTAGAATAGCTCATACGAATGAATTAGAATGAATCGTACGAATGAATTTGAATGGATCGTAGGAATGAATTAGAATGGATCGTACGAATGAATTAGAATGGTTATATTCGTGCGAATGAATTAGAATGGATCGTACGAATAGATTAGAATGGATCGTACGAATGAATTAGAATGGATCGTACGAATGAATTAGAATGGATACATTCGTGCGAATGAATTAGAATGGATCGTAGGAATGAATTAGAATGGATCGTACGAATTAATTAGAATGGATCGTGCGAATGAATTAGAATGAATCGTACGAATGCATTAGATTGGATAGTACGAATGAATTAGAATGGATCGTAGGAATGAATTTGAATGGATCGTACAAATGAATTAGAATGGTTACATTCGTGCGAATGAATTAGAATGGATCGTACGAATGAATTAGAATGGATCGTACGAATGAATTAAAATGGATACATTCGTTACATTCGTGCGAATGAATTAGAATGGATCGTACGAATGAATTAGAATGGATCGTACGAATGAATTAAAATGGATACATTCGTGCGAATGAATTAGAATGGATACATTCGAGCGAATGAATTAGAATGGATCGTGCGAATGAATTAGAATGGATCATGCAAATGAATGAATGGATCATGCGAATGAATTAGAATGGATCGTACGAATGCATTAGAATGGATACATTCGTGCGAATGAATTAGAATGGATTGTACGAATGAATTAGAATGGATCGTACGTAGGAATGAATTAGAATGGATTGTGTGAATGAATTAGAATGGATTGTACGAATGAATTAGAATGGATACATAAAAATGAATTAGAAAGGTTACATTCGTGAGAAGGAATTAGAGTGGATCGTAGGAATGAATTTGAATGGATCGTGTGAATGAATTAGAATGGTTACATTCGAGCGAATAAATTAGAATGGATCGTACGAATGAATTAGAATGGATCGTGCAAATGAATTAGAATGGATCGTATGAATGAATTAGAATGGATCGTGTGAATGAATTAGAATGGATCGTTCGAATGAATTAGAATGGATCGTACAAATAAATTAGAAAGGTTACATTTGTGAGAATGAATTAGAATGGATCGTACGATTCATTCTAAGTCATTCGTACGATCCATTCAAATTCATTCGCACGATCCATTCTAATTCATTCGTACGATCCATTCTAATTAATTCGCACGAATGTATCCATTCTAATGCATTCGTACAATTCATTCTAATTCATTCGCACGATCCATTCTAATTCATTCGTACGATCCATTCTAATTCATTCGTCCGATCCATTCTAATTCATTCGCACGAATGTATCCATTCTAATTAATTCGTACAATCCATTCTAATTCATTCGCACGATCCATTCTAATTCATTTGTATGATCCATTCTAATTTATTCCTATGATCTATTCTAATTCATTCGCTCGAATGTATCCATTCTAATTCATTCATTCGATCCATTCTAATTCATTTGTACGATCCATTCTAATTCATTCGTATGATCCATTCTAACTCATTCGTACGATCCATTCTAATTCATTCTCACGAATATAACCTTTCTAATTCATTTGTATGATCTATTCTAATTCATTCGTACGATCCATTCTAATCCATTCGGACGATCCATTCTAATCCATTCGTACGATCTATTCTAATCCATTCGTAGGATCTATTCTAATTCATTCGTACGATCCATTCTAATCCATTCTCACAAATGTAACCTTTCTAATTCATTTGTATGATCCATTCTAATTCATTCGTACGATCCATTCTAATCCATTCGTACGATCCATTCTAATTCATTCGTACGATACATTCGAGCGATCCATTCTAATTCATTTGCACGATCCATTCTAATTCATTCCTATGATCCATTCTAATTCATTCGTACGATCCATTCTAATTCATTCGCTTGAATGTATCCATTCTAATTCATTCATACGATCCATTCTAATTCGTTCGTACGATCCATTCTAATTCGTTCGTACGATCCATTCTAATTCATTCGCACGATCTATTCTAATTCATTCATACGATCCATTCTAATCCATTCGTATGATCAATTCTAATTCATTCGCACGATCCATTCTAATTCATTCTCAAGAATGTAACCTTTCTAATTCATTTGTATGATCCATTCTAATTCATCCGTATAATCCATTCTAATCCATTCGTACGATCCATTCTAATTCAATTCGTGCAATCCATTCAAATTCATTCGCACAAATGTATCCATTCTAATTCATTCGTATGATCCATTCTAATTCATTCGCACGAATATATCCATTTTAATGCATTGGTACGATCCATTCTAATTCATTCATATGATCCATTCTAATTCATTCATGTGATCAATTCTAATTCATTCGCACGATCCATTCTAATTTATTCGTACGACCTAATTCATTTGTACGATCCATTCTAATTGATTCGTACGATCGATTCTAATTCATTCGCACGATCTATTCTAATTCATTTGCAAGAATGTATCCATTCTAATTTATTCGTACGATCCAGTCTAATTCATTCGTACGATCCATTCTAATTCATTCGCATGAATATATCCATTCTAATTCATTCGTACGATCCTTTCTAATTCATTCGCACGATCCATTCTAATTCTTTCATATGATCCATTCTAATTCATTCGCACGATTGTATCCATTCTAGTTCATTCGTATGCTCCATTGTAATTCATTCATACGCTCCATTCTTATTCATCGCACAAATGTATCCATTCTAATTTATTCTTACGATCCATTCAAATTCAATCGTATGATCCATTCTAATTCATTCGCACGATCGATTCTAATTCATTCGTCCGATCCATTCTAATTCATTCTTACGATCCATTCTAATTCATTCGGATGATCCATTTTAACTCATTCGGTGGATCCATTCTAATTTATTCGTATGATCCATTCTAATTCATTCGCACGATCCATTCTAATTTATTCGTACGATCCATTCTAATTCATTCGTACGATCTATTCTAATTCATTCGCATGATCCCTGCTAATTCATTCGTACGATCCATTCTAATTCATTCGTACAATCCATTCAAATTCATTCATACGATGCAATCTAATTCATTCGCCCAAATGTATCTATTCTAATTCATCTGTGCAACGCGTTCTAATCCATTCGTACGATCCATTCTAATTCATTCGTATGATCAATTCTAATTCATTCGCACGATCCATTCTAATTCATTCGTACGATCCATTCTAATTCATTCGCATGATCATACGAATGAATTAGAATGGATCGTACAATCCACTCTAATTCATTCGTACGATCCATTCTAAATCATTTGTATGATCCATTCTAACACATTCGGTGGATCCATTCTAATTCATTCGTACGATCCATTCTAATTCATTCGCACGATCCATTCTAACTCATTCGTACGATCCATTCTAATTCATTTGTACGATCCATTCTAATTTATTTGCACGAATATACGATCCATTCTAATTCATTCACACAAATGTATCCATTCTAATTCATTCGTACGATCCATTCTAATTCTTTCGTATGATCTATTTTAATTCATTCGCGCGAATGTAACCATTCTAATTCATTCGCACGAATGTAACCATTCTAATTCATTCGTACGATTCATTCTAATTCATTCGTATGAGCTATTCTAATTCATTCGTACGATCCATTCTAATTCCTTCGTACGATCCATTCTAATCCATTCGTACGATCCATTCTAATTCATTCGCACGAATGTAACAATTCTAATTCATTCGTACGATCCATTCTAATTCATTCCTACGATCCATTCTAATTCATTCGCACGAATGTATCCATTCTAATTCATTCGTACGATCCTTTCTAATTCATTCCCACGATCCATTCTAATTCTTTCATATGATCCATTCTAATTCATTCGCACGAATGTATCCATTCTAGTTCATTCGTATGCTCCATTGTAATTCATTCGTACGCTCCATTCTTATTCATCGCACAAATGTATCCATTCTAATTTATTCATACGATCCATTCAAATTCAATCGTATGATCCATTCTAATTCATTCGCACGATCAATTCTAATTCATTCGCCCGATCCATTCTAATTCATTCTTACGATCCATTCTAATTCATTCGCATGATCCATTCTAACTCATTCAGTGGATCCATTCTAATTCATTTGTACGATCCATTCTAATTCATTCGCACGATCCATTCTAATTTATTCGTACGATCCATTCTAATTCATTCGTACGATCTATTCTAATTCATTCGCATGATCCATGCTAATTCATTCGTACGATCTATTCTAATTCATTCATACAATCCATTCAAATTCATTCATACGATGCAATCTAATTCATTCGCACAAATGTATCTATTCTAATTCATTTGTGCAACGCGTTCTAATCCATTCATACGATCCATTCTAATACATTCGTATGATCAATTCTAATTCTTTCGCACGATCCATTCTAATTCATTCGTACGATCCATTCTAATTCATTCGCATGATCGTACGAATGAATTAGAATGGATCGTACAATCCATTCTAATTCATTCGTATGATCCATTCTAATTCATTCGTATGATCCATTCTAACTCATTCGGTGGATCCATTCTAATTCATTCGTACGATCCATTCTAATTCATTCGCACGATCCATTCTAACTCATTCGTACGATCCATTCTAATTCATTTGTACAATCCATTCTAATTTATTTGCACGAATATACGATCCATTCTAATTCATTCACATAAATGTATCCATTCTAATTCATTCGTACGATACATTCTAATTTATTCGTATGATCTATTCTAATTCATTCGCACGAATGTAACCATTCTAATTCATTCGCATGAATGTAACCATTCTAATTCATTCGTACTATTCATTCTAATTCATTCGTATCAGCTATTCTAATTCATTCGTACGATCCATTCTAATTCCTTCGTACGATCCATTCTAATCCATTCGTACAATCCATTCTAATTCATTCACACGATCCATTCTAATTCATTCGTATGATCCATTCTAATTGATTCCTACGATCTATTCTAATTCATTCGCTCGAATGTATCCATTCTAATTCATTTGTACGATCCATTCTAATTCATTCGTATGATCCTTTCCAACTCATTCAGTGGATCCATTCTAATTCATTCCTACGGTCCATTCTAATTCATTCGTACGATCCATTCTAATTCATTCGTACGATCCATTCTAATTCATTCGCACGAATGTATCCATTCCAATTCATTCGTACGATCCATTCTAATTCATTCGCTCGAATGTATCCATTCTAATTCATTCGTATGATCCATTCTAATTCCTTCGCATGATCCATTCTAATTCATTTATACGATCCATTCTAATTCATTCGTATGATCCATTCTAATTCATTCGTACGATGCAATCTAATTCATTCGCACAAATGTATCTATTCTAATTCATTCGTACAATGCATTCTAATCCATTCGTACGATCCATTCTAATCCATTCGTACGATCCATTCTAATTCATTCGCACGAATGTAACCATTCTAATTCATTCATATGATCCATTCTAATTCATTCGTACGATCCATTCTAATTCATTCGTACGATCCATTCTAATTCATTCGTACGATCCATTCTAATTCATTCGTACGATCCATTCTAATTCATTCTCACAAATGTAACCTTTCTAATTCATTTGTACGATCCATTCTAATTCATTCGTACGATCCATTCTAATCCATTCATACGATCCATTTTAAACCATTCGTACGATCCATTCTAATTCATTCGCACGAATGTAACCATTCTAATTCATTCGTACGATCCATTCTAATTCATTCCTACGATCCATTTTAATTCATACGCACGAATGTATCCATTCTAATTCATTTGCACGATCCATTCTAATTCATTCCTATGATCCATTCTAATTCATTCTTACGATCCATTCTAATTCATTCGCTCGAATATATCCATTCTAATTCATTCGTACGATTCATTCTAATTCATTCGTATGAGCTATTCTAATTCATTTGTATGATCCATTCTAATTCATTCGTACGATCCATTCTAATTCATTCGCACGAATATATCATACGAATGAATTAGAATGGATCATGCAAATGAATTAAAATGGATCGTACAAATGAATTAGAATCGATCGTGCGAATGAATTAGAATGGATCGTATGAACGAATTAGAATGGATCATACGAATGAATTAGAATGGATCGTATGAACGAAATAGAATGTTTCGTACGAATGAATTAGAATGGATACATTCGAGCGAATGAATTAGAATGGATCGTGCGAATGAATTAGAATGGATCATAGGAATGAATTAGAATGGATCGTAGGAATGAATTTGAATGGATACATTCGTGCGAATGAATTAGAATGGATCATAGGAATGAATTAGAAATGGATCGTACGAATGAATTAGAATGGTTACATTCGTGCGAATGAATTAGAATGGATCGTACGAATGGATTAGAATGGATTGTATGAATGGATTAGAATGGATCGTACGAATGAATTAGAATGGATCATACAAATGAATTAGAAAGGTTACATTTCTGAGAATGAATTAGAACGGATCGTACGAATAAATTAGAATGGATCGTACGAATGGATTAGAATGCATCATACGAATGAATTAGAATGGATCGTACGAATGAATTAGAATGGATCATAGGAGTGAATTAGAATGGATCGTGCAAATGAATTAGAATGGATCGTGCGAATGAATTAGAATGGATCGTACGAATGAATTAGAATGGATCGTGCGAATGAATTTGAATGGATCGTACGAATGAATTAGAATGGATTGAACGAATGAATTAGAATGGATACATTCGAGCGAATGAATTAGAATAGATCAAAGGAATGAATTAGAATGGATCATACGAATGAAATAGAATGGATCGTGCGAATGAATTAGAATAGATCGTGCGAATGAATTAGAATGGATCGTACGAACGAATTAGAATGGATCGTACGGATTGTATGAATGAATTACAATAGATCGTATGAATGAATTAGAATGGATCGAACAAATGAATTAGAATAGCTCTAACGAATGAATTAGAATGAATCGTATGAATAAATTAGAATGGTTACATTCGTGTGAATGAATTAGAATAGATCGTATAAATTAATTAGAATGGATCGTACGAATAAATTAGAATGGATCGTGCGAATGAATTAGAATGGATCGTACGAATGAATTAGAATGGATCCATCGAATGAGTTAGAATGGATCATGCGAATGAATTAGAATGGATCGTACGAATGAATTAGAATGGATACATTCGTGCGAATGAATTAGAATGGATCGGACGAATGAATTAGAATTGATCGTGCGAATGAATTAGAATGGATCATACGATTGAATTTGAATGGATCGTACGAATAAATTAGAATGGATACATTTGTGCGATGAATAAGAATGGAGTGTACGAATGAATTAGAATGGATATATTCTTGCGAATAAATTAGAATGGATCGTATATTCGTGCAAATAAATTAGAATGGATCATACAAATGAATTAGAATGGATCATGCGAATAAATTAGAATGAATCGTACGAATGCATTAGAATGGATCGTACGAATGAATTAGAATGGATCCACCGAATGAGTTAGAATGGATCATACGAATGAATTAGAATGGATCGTACGAATGAATTAGAATAGATTGTGCGAATGAATTAGAATGGATCGTATGAATGAATAAGAATGGATCATGCGAATGAGTTAGAATGGATCGTGCGAATGAATTAGAATGGATCGTACGAATGAATTAGAATGGATCCACCGAATGAGTTAGAATGGATCATACGAATGAATTAGAATGGATCGTACGAATGAATTAGAATGGATCGTGCGAATGAATTAGAATGGATCATACAAATGAATTAGAATGGATCGTGCGAATGAATTAGAATGGATCGTATGAATAAATTAGAATGGATCGTACAAATGAATTAGAAAGGTTACATTTGTGAGAATGAATTAGAATGGATCGTATGAATGGATTAGAATGGATCGTACGAATGAATTAGAATGGATCATACAAATGAATTAGAAAGGTTACATTCGTGAGAATGAATTAGAATGGATCGTACGAATGAATTAGAATGGATCATGCGAATGAATTTGAATGGATCGTACGAATGAATTAGAATGGATCGAACGAATGAATTAGAATAGATACATTCGAGCGAATGAATTAGAATAGATCGTAGGAATGAATTAGAATGGATCATACGAATGAATTAGAATGGATCGTGAGAATGAATTAGAATAGATTTTACGAATGAATTAGAATGGATACATTCGTGCGAATGAATTAGAATGGATCGGACGAATGAATTAGAATGGATCGTACGATTCATTCTAATTCATTCGTACGATCCATTCTAATGCATTCATACGATTCAATCTAATTCATTCGCACGATCCATTCTAATTCATTCGTACGATCCATTCTTATTCATTCATACGATCCATTCTAATTCATTCGCACAATCCATTCTAATTCATTCGTACGATCCATTCTAATTCATTCGTATGATCCATTCTAACTCATTCGGTGGATCCATTCTAATTCGTTCGTACGATCCATTCTAATTCATTCGCACGATCTATTCTAATTTATTCGTACGATCCATTCTAATTCATTCGTACGATCTATTCTAATTCATTCGCACGAATGTAACCATTCTAATTCATTCGTACGATTCATTCTAATTCATTCGTATGAGCTATTCTAATTCATTCGTACGATCCATTCTAATTCGTTCGTACGATCCATTGTAATTCATTCATACAATCCGTACGATCCATTCTAATTCGTTCGTACGATCCATTCTAATTCATTCGTACGATCCATTCTAATTCATTCGCATGATCCATTCTAATTCATTCTTATGATCCATTCTAATTCATTCCTACGATCTATTCTAATTCATTCGCTCGAATGTATCTATTCTAATTCATTCGTTCGATCCATTCTAATTCATTCGTACGATCCATTCAAATTTATTCGCATGATCCATTCTAATTCATTCGTACGATCCATTCTAATTCATTCGCACAAAATTAGAATGGATCGTACGAATGAATTAGAATGGTTACATTCGTCCGAATGAATTACAATGGATCGTACGAATGGATTAGAATGGATCGTATGAATGGATTAGAGTGGATCGTACGAATGAATTAGAATGGATCGTACAAATGAATTAGAATGAATCGTACTAATTAATTAGAATGGACCGTACGAATGAATTAGAATGGATCGTACGAATGAACTAGAATGGATACATTCGTGCGAATGAACTAGAATTGATACATACATTCATGCGAATGAATTAGAATGGATCGTATGAATGAATTAGAACGAATTAGAATGGATACATTCGTACGATCCATTCTAATTCATTCGTTTGATCTATTCTTACTCATTCGTACGATCCATTCAAATTCATTTGCATGATCCATTCTAATTCATTCGTACTATCCATTCTAATTCATTCTCACAAATGTAACCTTTCTAATTCATTTGTACTATCCATTCTAATTCATTCGTACGATCCATTCTAATTTATTCGCATGATCCATTCTAATTCTTTCGCACGATCCATTCTAATATATTCGTACGAACATTCTAATTCATTCGCACAAATGTAACCATTCTAATTCATTCTTACGATCCATTCTAATTCATTCGTACGATCCATTCTAATTCATTCGCACGAATGTATCCATTCTAATTCATTTGCACGATCCATTCTAATTCATTCTTATGATCCATTCTAATTCATTCGTACGATCCATTCTAATCCATTCGTACGATCCATTCTAATCCATTCGTACGATCCATTCTAATCCATTCGTACGATCCATTCTAATTCATTCGTACGATCCATTCTAATTCATTCTCACAAATGTAACCTTTCTAATTCATTTGTACGATCCATTCTAATTCATTCGTACGATCCATTCGTACGATCCATTCTAATCCATTCGTATGATCCATTCTAATTCATTCGCACGAATGTAACCATTCCAATTCATTCGTACGATCTATTCTAATTCATTTATACAATCCATTCTAATTCATTCGCACGAATGTACCCATTCTAATTAATTCGTATGATCCATTCTAATTCGTTCGTACGATCCAATCTAATTCGTTCGTACGATCCATTCTAATTCATTTGCACGATCCATTCTAATTCATTCGTATGATCCATTCTAATGCATTCGTACGATTCATTGTAATTCATTCGAACGATCCATTCTAATTCATTCGTATGATCCATTCTAATTTATTTGCACAAATATACGATCCATTCTAATTTATTCGCAAGAATATATCCATTCTAATTCATTCGTACAATCCATTCTAATTTATTCGTACAAATGTATCCATTCTAATTCATTCGTACGATCCATTCTAATTCATTCGTACGATCCATTCTAATTCATTCGCATGATCCATTCGTACGATCCATTCTAATCCATTCGTACGATCCATTCTAATTCATTCATACGATCCATTCTAATTCGTTCGTACGATCCATTAGAATGGATCGTGCAAATGAATTAGAATGGATACATTCGTACAAACGAATTAGAATGGATCATGCGAATGAATTAAAATGGATCGTACGAATGAATTAGAATAGATCGTGCGAATAAATTAGAATGGATCATTGGCATGAATTAGAATAGATATATTCATGCGAATGAATTAGAATGGATCGTATGAACGAATTAGAATGGATCGTACGAATGAATTAGAATGGATCGCACGAATGAATTAGAATTGATACATTCGTGTGAATGAATTAGAATGGATCATAGGAATGAATTAGAATGGATCGTGCAAATGAATTAGAATGGATACATTCGTGCGAATGAATTAGAATGGATCGTACGAATGAATTAGAATGGTTACATTCGTGCGAATGAATTAGAATGGATCGTACGAATGGATTAGAATGGATGGTACGAATGAATTAGAATGTATCGTACGAATGAATTAGAATGGATCATACAAATGAATTAGAAAGGTTACATTTGTGAGAATGAATTAGAATGGATCGTACGAATGGATTAGAATGGATCGTACAAATGGATTAGAATGGATCGTACGAATGGATTAGAATGGATCGTACGAATGAATTAGAATGGATCGTATGAATGAATTAGAATGGATCGTACAAATGAATTAGAAAGGTTACATTCGTGCGAATGAATTAGAATGGATCGTACGAATGGATTAGAATGGATCGTACGAATGAATTAGAATGGATCGTACGAATGAATTTGAATGGATTGTACGAATGAATTAGAATGGATCATGTGAATGAATTAGAATAGATCGTGCGAATGAATTAGAATAGATCGTGCGAGTTAATTAGAATGGATCGTACGAATGAATTAGAACGCATTGTACGAATGAATTAGACATTCGTACAATCCATTCTAATTCATTCGCACGATCCATTCTAATTCATTCGTATGATCCATTCTAATTCATTCGTACGATCCATTCTAATTCATTCGTATGATCCATTCTAACTTATTCGCACAAATGTATCCATTCTAATTCATTCGTACGAAACATTCTAATTCATTCGTACGATCCATTCTAATCCATTCGTACGATCCATTCTAATCCATTCGTACAATCCATTCTAATTCATTCGTACGATCCATTCTAATGCATTCGCACGATCTATTCTAATTCATTCGCATGATCCATTCTAATTCATTCGCACGATCCATTCTAATTCATTCGTACGATCCATTCTAATTCATTCATACGATCTATTCTAATTCATTCGTTCGATCCATTCTAATTCATTCGCACGATCCATTCAAATTCATTCGCACGATCCATTTTAATTCGTTCATACGATCCATTCTAATTCGTTCGTACGATCCATTCTAATCCATTCGTATGATCCATTCAAATTCATTCGCACGAATGTAACCTTTCTAATTCATTTGTGTGATCCATTCTAATTCATTCATACGATCCATTCTAATTCATTCGTACGATCCATTCTAATTCATTCGCACGAATGTAACCATTCTAATTCATTCGTACGATCCATTCTAATCCATTCGTAAGATCCATTCTAATCCATTCGTACGATCTATTCTAATTCATTCGTACAATCCATTCTAATTCATTCTCACAAATGTAACCTTTCTAATTCATTTGTACGATCCATTCTAATTCATTCGTACGATCCATTCTAATCCATTCGTACGATCCATTCTAATCCATTCGTACGATCCATTCTAATCCATTCTCATTCATTCGTACGATCCATTCTAATCCATTCATATGATCCATTCTAATTCATTCGTACGATCCATTCTAATCCATTCGTACGATCCATTCTAATTATTCGTACGATCCATTCTAATTCATTCTCACAAATGTAACCTTTCTAATTCATTTGTACGATCCATTCTAATTCATTCTTACGATCCATTCTAATTCATTCGTACGATCCATTCTAATTCATTCGCACGAATGTATCCATTCTAATGCATTCGTACGATCCATTCTAATTCATTCGCACGATCCATTCATTCATTCGCATTATCCATTCTAATTCATTCGTACGATCCATTCTAATTCATTCTCATGAATGTATCCATTCTAATTCATTCGTACGATCCATTCTAATTCATTCGTATGAATGAATTACAATGGATCGTACGAATGAATTAGAATGGATCGTATGAATGAATTAGAATAGCTCATACGAATGAATTAGAATGAATCGTACGAATGAATTTCAATGGATCGTAGGAATGAATTAGAATGGATCGTACGAATGAATTAGAATGGTTACATTAGTGCGAATGAATTAGAATGGATCGTACGAATGGATTTGAATGGATCGTACGAATGAATTAGAATGGATCGTACGAATGAATTAGAATGGATACATTCGTGCGAATGAATTAGAATGGATCCTAGGAAAGAATTAGAATGGATCGTACGAATGAATTAGAAAGGATCGTGCGAATGAATTAGAATGAATCGTACGAATGCATTAGAATGGATCGTATGAATGAATTAGAATAGATCGTAGGAATGAATTAGAATGGATCGTAGGAATGAATTAGAATGGATCGTACGAATGAATTAGAATGGTTACATTCGTGCGAATGAATTAGAATGGATCGTATGAATGAATTAGAATGGATCGTACGAATGAATTAAAATGGATACATTCGTGCGAATGTATTAGAATGGATCATGCAAATGAATGAATGGATCGTGCGAATGAATTAGAATGGATCGTACGAATGCATTAGAATGGATACATTCGTGCGAATGAATTAGATCGGATCGTACGAATGAATTAGAATGGATCGTACGTAGGAATGAATTAGATCGGATTGTTTGAATGAATTAGAATGGATTGTATGAATGAATTAAAATGGATACATACAAATGAATTAGAAAGGTTACATTCGTGAGAATGAATTAGAATGGATCGTAGGAATGAATTAGAATGGATCGTATGAATGAATTAGAATGGTTACATTCGAGCGAATGAATTAGAATGGATCGTACAAATGAATTAGAATAGATCGTGCGAATGAATTAGAATGGATCATATGAATGAATTAGAATGGATCGTGCGAATGAATTAGAATGGATCATACGAATGAATTAGAATGGATCGTACAAATGAATTAGAAAGGTTACATTTGTGAGAATGAATTAGAATGGATCGTACGATTCATTCTAATTCATTCTTCCGATCCATTCAAATTCATTCGCACGATCCATTCAAATTCATTGGCACGATCCATTCTAATTCATTCGTACGATCCATTCTAATTCATTCGCACGAATGTATCCATTCTAATACATTCGTACAATTCATTCTAATTCATTCGCACGATCCATTCTAATTCATTCGTACGATCCATTCTAATTCATTCGTCCGATCCATTCTAATTCATTCGCACGAATGTATCTATTCTAATTATACGTACAATCCATTATAATTTATTCGCACGATCCATTCTAATTCATTCGTATGATCCATTCTAATTTATTCCTATTATCTATTCTAATTCATTCGCTCGAATGTATCCATTCTAATTCATTCGTTCGATCCATTCTAATTCATTTGTACGATCCATTCTAATTCATTCGTATGATCCATTCCAACTTATTCGTACGATCCATTCTAATTCATTCTCACGAATGTAACCTTTCTAATTCATTTGTATGATCTATTCTAATTCATTCGTACGATCCATTCTAATCCATTCGTACGATGCATTCTAATCCATTCGTAGGATCCATTCTAATTCATTCGTACGATTCATTCTAATTCATTCTCACAAATGTAACCTTTCTAATTCATTTGTATGATCTATTCTAATTCATTCGTACGATCCATTCTAATCCATTCGTACGATCCATTCTAATTCATTCGTACGATACATTCGAATGATCCATTCTAATTCATTTGCACGATCCATTCTAATTCATTCCTATGATCCATTCGAATTCATTCGTACGATCCATTGTAATTCATTCTCTTGAATGTATCCATTCTAATTCATTCATACGATCCATTCTAATTCGTTCATTCGATCCATTCTAATTCGTTCGTATGATCCATTCTAATTCGTTCATACGATCCATTCTAATTCATTCGTACGATCTATTCTAATTCATTCGTACGATCCATTCTAATTCATTCGTACGATCCATTCTAATCCATTCGTACGATCCATTCTAATTCAATTCGTGCAATCCATTCAAATTCATTCGCACAAATGTATCCATTCTAATTCATTCGTATGATCCATTCTAATTCATTCGCACGAATGTATCCATTTTATTGCATTCATACGATCCATTCTAATTCATTCGTACGATCCATTCTAATTCATTCGTATGATCAATTCTAATTCATTCGCACGATCCATTCTAATTCATTCGTACGACCTAATTTATTCATACGATCCATTCTAATTCATTCGTACGATCGATTCTAATTCATTCGCACGATCCATTCTAATTCATTTGCAAGAATGTATCCATTCTAATTTATTCGTACGATCCATTCTAATTCATTCGTACGATCCATTCTAACTCATTCGTATGAATATATCCATTCTAATTCATTCGTACGATCCTTTCTAATTCATTCGCACGATCCATTCTAATTCTTTCATATGATCCATTCTAATTCATTCGCACGAATGTATCCATTCTAGTTCATTCGTTTGCTCCATTATAATTCATTCGTACGCTCCATTCTTATTCATCGCACAAATGTATCCATTCTAATTTATTCGTACGATCCATTCAAATTCAATCGTATGATCCATTCTAATTCATTCGCACGATCAATTCTAATTCATTCGTCGGATCCATTCTAATTCATTCTTACGATCCATTCTAATTCATTCGCATGATCCATTCTAACTCATTCGGTGGATCCATTCTAATTCATTCGTACAATCCATTCTAATTCATTGGCACGATCCATTCTAATTTATTAGTACGATCCATTCTAATTCATTCGTACGATCTATTCTAATTCATTCGCATGATCCATGCTAATTCATTCGTACGATCCATTCTAATTCATTCGTACAATCCATTCAAATTCATTCATACGATGCAATCTAATTCATTCGCACAAATGTATCTATTCTAATTCATTCGTACAATGCGTTCTAATCCATTCGTACGATCCATTCTAATTCATTCGTATGATCAATTCTAATTCATTCGCACGATCCATTCTAATTCATTCGTACGATCCATTCTAATTCATTCGCACGAATGTAACCATTCTAATTCATTCGTACGATCCATTCTAATTCATTCGTACGATCATTTCTAATTCATTCGTACGAATCCATTCTAATTCATTCGTACGATCCATTCTAATTCATTCGCATGATCCATTCTAATTCATTCGTACGATCCATTCTAATTCATTCACATGATCCATTGTAATTCGTCCAATCCATTCTAATTCATTCATACGATCCATTCGAGCGAATGAATTAGAATGGATCGTACGAATGAATTAGAATGGATCGAGCGAATGAATTAGAATGGATCATGCGAATAAATTTGAATGGATCGTACGAATGAATTAGAATGGATCAAACGAAAGAATTAGAATGGATACATTCGAGCGAATGAATTAGAATAGATCGTACGAATGAATTAGAATGGATACATTTGTGAGAATGAGTTAGAATGGATCTTATGAATGGATTAGAATAGATCGTACGAATGAATTAGAATGGATCGTGCGAATGAATTAGAATGGATCGTACGAATGAATTAGAATGGATACATTTGTGCGAATGAATTAGAATGGATCGTACGAATGAATTAGAATGGATCGTACGAATGAATTAGAATGGATACATTCGTGCGAATGAATTAGAATGGATTGTGCGAATGAATTAGAATGGATTGTGCGAATTAATTAGAATGCATCGTGCGAATGAATTAGAATGGATCGTATGAATGAATAAGAATGACTCGTACGAATGAATGAGAATGGATACATTCGAGCGAATGAATTAGAATGGATTAGAATGGATCGTACGAATGGATTAGAATGGATCCATTCGTACAAATTAGAATGGATCGTACGAATGAATTAGAATGGATACATTCGTACGATCCATTCTAATTCATTCGTACGATCCATTCTTATCCATTCGTACGATCCATTCAAATTCATTCGCATGATCCATTCTAATTCATTCGTACGATCCATTCTTATTCATTTCTAATTAATTTGTACGAATCAATTAGAATGGATACATTCGTGCGAATGAATTAGAATGGATCGTACGAATGAATTAGAATGGATCATGCGAATGAATTAGAATTGATCATACGAATGAATTAGAATGGATCGTACGAATTAATTAGAATCGATCGTACGAATGGATTAGAATGGATCGTACGAATGGATTAGAATGGATCGTACGAATGGATTAGAATGGATACATTCGTGCTAATGAATTAGAATGGATACATTCGTGCGAATGAATTAGAATGGATCATATGAAAGAATTAGAATGGATCGTGCGAGTGAATTAGAATGGATCGTACGAATGAATTAGAATGGATTGTACGAATGAATTAGAATAGAAACATTTGTTCGAATGAATTAGAATGGATCGTACGAATGGATTAGAATGGATCGTACGAATGAATTAGAATGGATATATTCGTGCGAATGAATTAGAATGGATTGTATGAATGAATTAGAATGGATCGTACGAATGAATTAGAATGGTTACATTCGTGCGAATGAATTAGAATGGATCGTACGAATGAATTAGAATGGATACATTCGAGCGAATGAATTAGAATAGATCGTACGAATGAATTAGAATGGATCGTACAAATGAATTAGAAAGGTTACATTTGTGAGAATAAGTTAGAATGGATCGTATGAATGAATTAGAATGGATTGCATGAATGAATTAGAATGGATCATACGAATGAATTGGAATGGATCGTACGAATGAATTAGAATGGATATATTCATGCAAATGAATTAGAATGGATCGTACGAATGAATTAGAATGGATCATACGATCGAATTAGAATGGATCGTGCGAATGAATTAGATTGGATCATACAAATGAATTCGAATGGATCATACAAATGAATTAGAATGGATACATTCGTGCGAATAAATTAGAATGGAACGTAGGAATAAATTAGAATGGATCGTACGAATGAATTAGAATGGTTACATTCGTGCGAATGAATTAGAATGGATCGTACGAATGGATTAGAATGGATCGTACGAATAAATTAGAATGGATTGTGCGAATGAATTAAAATGGATACATTCGTGCGAATGAATTAGAATGGAATGTAGATCGTACTAATGAATTAGAATGGATCCATTCATACAAATGAATTAGAATGGATCGTACGAATGAATTAGAATGGATCATACGAATGGATTAGTACGCATTGTACGAATGATTTAGAATGGATCGTACGAATGGATTAGAATGGATCGTACGAATGAATTAGAATAGCTCATATGAATGAATGAATCGTACGAACGAATTAGAATCGATACATTCAAATATATCCATTCTAATTCATTCGTATAATCCATTCAAATTCATTCATACGATGCAATCTAATTCATTCGCACAAATGTATCTATTCTAATTCATTCGTACGATCCATTCTAATTCATTCGCACGATCCATTCTAATTCATTTGTACGATCCATTTTAATTCATTCGCATGATCCATTCTAATTCATTCTGCGATCCATTCTAGTTCATTCGTATGATCCATTCTAATTCATTTGTACGAATGGATCCATTCTAATTCATTAGTACGATCCATTCTATTTCATTCTTGCATTCCATTCTAATTCATTTGCACGAATGTATCCATTCTAATTCATTCACACAATCCATTCTAATTCATTCGTACGATCCATTCTAATCCATTCGTACGATCCATTCTAATTCATTCGTACGATCCATTCTAATTCATTCCTACGATCCATTCTAATTCATTCGCACGAATGTATCCATTCTAATTCATTTGTATGATCCATTCTAATTCATTCGTACGATCCATTCTAATTCATTCGCACGATCCATTCTAATTCATTCGTACAATGCGTTCTAATCCATTCGTAAGATCCATTCTAATACATTCGTACGATCCATTCTAATTCATTTGTACGAATGGATCCATTCTAATTCATTAGTACGATCCATTCTAATTCATTCTTACATTCCATTCTAATTCATTCGCATGAATGTATCCATTCTAATTCATTCACACAATCCATTCTAATTCATTCGCATGATCCATTCTAATCCATTTGTACGATCCATTCTAATCCATTCGTACGATCCATTCGAATTCATTCGCATGAATGTATCCATTCTAATTTATTCGTACGATCCATTCTAATTCATTCGCACGATCCATTCTAATTTATTAGCACGAATGTATCCATTCTAATTCATCTGCACGATCCATTCTAATTCATTCCTATGATCCATTCTAATTCATTCGTACGATCCATTCTAATTCATTCGTCCGATCCATTCAAATTCATTCGTACGAATCTAACCATTCTAATTCATTTGTACGATCCATTCTAATTCATTCCTACGATCCATTCTAATTCATTCGCACGAATGTATCCATTCTAATTCATTTGCACGATCCATTCTAATTCATTTCTATGATCCATTCTAATTCATTCGTACGATCGAAATAGAATAGATCGTGCGAATGAATTAGAATGGATAGTACGAATGAATTAGAATGGATCGTACAAATGAATTAGAAAGGATCGTACGAATGAATTAGAATGGATCGTACGAATGGATTAGAATGGATCGTACGAATGGATTAGAATGGATCGTACGAATGAATTAGAATTGATCATACAAATGAATTAGAAAGGTTACATTCGTGAGAATGAATTAGAATGGATCGTACGAATGAATTAGAATGGATCATGCGAATGAATTTGAATGGATCATACGAATGAATTAGAATGGATCGAACGAATGAATTAGAATGGATACATTCGAGCGAATGAATTAGAATAGATCATAGGAATGAATTAGAATGGATCATACGAATGAATTAGAAAGGATCATACGAATGACTTAGAATGGATCATGCGAATGAATTAGAATGGATCGTGCGAATGGAATGGATCGTACGAATGAATTAGAATTGATCATACGAATGAATTAGAATGGATCGTACGAATGAATTTGAATGGATACATTTGTGCGAATGAATCTGAATGGATTGTATCAATTAATTAGAATGGATCGTGCGAATGAATTAGAATTGATCGATCCATTCTAATTAGAATCGATCGTACGAAGGAATTAGAATGGATCGTACGAGTGAATTAGATCGTACGAATGAATTAGAATGGATCATACGAATGAATTAAAATGGATACATTCATACGACTGAATTAGAATGGATCGTGCGAATTAATTAGAATGGATCGTACGAATGAATTTGAATGGATACATTTGTGCGAATGAATCTGAATGGATTGTATGAATGAATTACAATGGATCATACGAATGAATTAGAATGGATCGTACGAATGAATTAGAATAGCTCATACGAATGAATTAGAATGGATCGTACGAATGAATTAAAATGGATCATGCGAATGAATTTGAATGGATCATACGAATGAATTATAATGGATCGTACGAATGGATTAGAATGGATCGTGCGAATGAATTAGAATGGATCGTATAAATGAATAAGAATGGATCGTACGAATGAATTAGAATGGATACATTCGAGCGAATGAATTAGAATGGATTAGAATGGATCGTACGAATGAATTAGAATGGATCGTACGAATGAATTAGAATGGATCGTACAAATGAATTAGAATGGATCGTACGAATTAATTAGAATGGATTGTATGAATGGATTAGAACGCATTGTACGAATGAATTAGAATGGATCGTACGAATGAATTAGAATGGATCGTACGAATGAATTAGAATGGATACATTCGAGTGAATGAATTCGAATGGATCGTACGAATGAATTAGAATGGATTGTGCGAATGAATTAGAATGGATCATACGAATGGATTAGAATGGATCGTACGAATGGATTAGAATGGATCGTACGAATGAATTAGAATGGATCATACAAATGAATTAGAAAGGTTACATTCGTGAGAATGAATTAGAATGGATCGTACGAATGAATTAGAATGGATCCACCGAATGAATTAGAATGGTTACATTTGTGCGAATGAATTAGAATGTATCATGCGAATGAATTAGAATGGATCATACGAATGAATTAGAATGGTTACATTCATGCGAATGAATTAGAATGGATCGTACGAATGAATTAGAATAGATCGTGCGAATGAATTAGAATTGATCATACGAATGAATTAGAATGGATCGTAGGAATGAATTAGAATGGATCATATGAATGAATTAGAATGTTTACATTCGTGCGAATGAATTAGAATGGATCGTACGAATGGTTTAGAATGGATCGTACGAATGGATTAGAATGGATCGTACGAATGAATTAGAATGGATCGTGCGAATGAATTAGAATTGATCATACGAATGAATTAGAATGGATCGTACGAATGAATTAGAATGGATCGCTCGAATGGATCCATTCTAATTAGAATGGATCGTACGAATGAATTAGAATGGATCAAAGGAATGAATTAGAATGGATCTTGCAAATGAATTAGAATGGATACATTAGTGCGAATGAATTAGAATGGATCATGCGAATGAATTTGAATGGATCGTACGAATGAATACATTCTAATTCATTCGTATGATCCATTCTAATTAGAATGGATCCATTCTAATTCATTCGCACAATCCATTCTAATTCATTTGTACGATCCATTCTAATTCATTCGTATGATCCATTCTAATTAGAATGGAACCATTCGAGCGATCCATTCTAATTCATTCGTACGATCCATTCTAATTCATTCGTATGATCAATTCTAATTCATTCGCTCGAATGTATCCATTCTAATTCATTCGTACGATCCATTCTAATTCATTCGTACGATCCATTCTAATTCATTCGCACGAATGTAACCATTCTAATTCATTCGTACGATCCATTCTAATTCATTCGTATGATACATTCTAATTCATTTGCACAAATGTAACCATTCTAATTCATTCGGTAGATCCATTCTAATTCATTCATACGATCCATTCTAATTCATTCTCACAAATGTAACCTTTCTAATTCATTTATATGATCCATTCTAATTCATTCGTATGATCCATTCTAATCCATTCGTACGATCCATTCTAATCCATTCGTACGATCCATTCTAATGCATTCGTACGATCCATTCTAATTCATTTGCACGATCCATTCTAATTTATTCGTACGATCCATTCTAATTCATTCGCTCGAATGTATCCATTCTAATTCATTCGTACGATCCATTCTAATTCAATTACATGATCCATTCTAATTGTGCGAATGAATTAGAATGGATACCTTTGTGCACATGAATGTATCCATTCTAATTCATTCGTACGATCCATTCTAATTCATTCGCTCGAATGTATCCATTCTAATTCATTCATACGATCCATTCTAATTCATTCGTATGATCCATTCTAATTCACTCTCACGAATGTAACCTTTCTAATTCATTTGTATGATCCATTCTAATTCATTCGTACGATCCATTCTAATTCATTCGTACGATCCATTCTAATTCGTTCGTATGATCCATTCTAATTCATTCGTACGATCTATTCTAATTCATTTGCATGAATGTATCCATTCTAATTCATTCGTACGATCCATTCCAATTCATTCGTATGATCCATTCTAATTGATTCATGCAATCCATTCTAATTCATTCATACGATCCATTCTAACTCATTCTCACAAATGTAACCTTTCTAATTCATTTGTACGATCCATTCTAATTCATTCGTACGATCTATTCTAATTCATTCGCTCGAATGTATCCATTCTAATTCATTCGTACGATCCATTCTAATTCATTCGCACGAATGTAACCATTCTAATTCATTCGTACAATCCATTCTAATTCATTCATACAATCCATTCTAATTCATTCGCATGAATGTATCCATTCTAATTCATTCGTACGATCCATTCTAATCCATTCGTACAATCCATTCTTATCCATTCGTACGATCCATTCTAATCCATTCGTAGGATCCTTTCTAATTCATTCTCACAAATGTAACCTTTCTAATTCATTTGTACGATCCATTCTAATTCATTCGTACGATCCATTCTAATCCATTCGTACAATCCATTCTAATTCATTCCTACGATCCATTCTAATTCATTCACACGAATGTATCCATTCTAATTAATTTGCATGATACATTCTAATTCAATCGTACGATCCATTCTAATTCATTCGTACGATCCATTCTAATTCGTTCATACGATCTATTCTAATTCGTTCGTACGATCCATTCTAATTCATTCGTATATATCCATTCTAATTCTTTCGCACGAATGTATCCATTCTAATTCATTCGCACGAATAGATTAGAATGGATCGTACGAATGAATTAGAATGGATCGTACAAATGAATTAGAAAGGTTACATTTGTGTGTGAATGAATTAGAATGGATCGTACGAATGAATTAGAATGGATCGTGCGAATGAATTAGAATGGATCGTATGAATAAATTAGAATGGATCGTACGAATGAATTAAAATGGATACATTTGTTCAAATGAATTAGAATGGATCATATAAATGAATTAGAATGGATCGAACGAATGAATAAGAATGAATTGTACGAATGAATTAGAATGGATCGTACGTATGAATTAAAATGGATACATTTGAACGAATAAATTAGAATAGATCATACGAATGAATTAGAATGGATCGTACGAATGAATTAGAATGGATAGTGCGAATGAATTAGAATCGTTCGTAGGAATGAATTAGAATGGATCGTACGAATGAATTAGAATGGATACATTCGTGCGAATGAATTAGAATAGATCGTATGAATAAATTAGAATGGATCGTACAAATAAATTATAATAGATCATACAAATGAATTTGAGTGGATACATTCGTGCGAATGAATTAGATTGGCTCGTACGAATGAATTAGAATGGATCGTACGAATGAATTAGAATTGATCATACGAATGAATTAGAATGGATCGTACGAATGAATTAGAATGGATCGTGCGAATGAATTAGAATGGATTGTACGAATGAATTAGAATGGATATATTTGAACGAATAAGTTATCATTGATCATACGAATGAATTAGAATAGATTGTACAAATTAATTAGAATTGATACATTCGTGCGAATGAATTAGAATGGATTGTATGAATGAATTAGAATGGATCGTACGAATGAATTAGAATGGAGCGTCCGAATGAACTAGAATGGATACATTTGTGCGAATGAATTAGAGTGGATCGTGCAAATGAATTAGAATGGATTGTACGAATGAATTAGAATGGATCGTGCGAATGAATTAGAATGAATCGTACGAAAGCATTAGAATGGATCGTACGAATGAATTAGAAATTAGAATGGATACATTTGTACGAATAAATTAGAATGGATTGTACGAATGAATTAGAATGGATACATTCTTGTGAATAAATTAGAATGGATCGTATATTCGTGCAAATAAATTAGAATAGATCATACGAATGAATTAGAATGGATCGTGTGAATGAATTAGAATGAATCGTATGAATGCATTAGAATGGATCGTACGAATGAATTAGAATGAATCGTACGATCCATTCTTATTCATTTGTCCGATCCATTCTAATTCATTCGCACGAATGTATCCATTCTAATTCATTCGTACAATCCATTCTAATTCATTCGCACGATCCATTCTAATTCATTCGTATGATCCATTCTAATTCATTCCTATGATCTATTCTAAATCATTCGCTCGAATGTATCCATTCTAATTCATTCGTTCGATCCATTCTAATTCATTCATATGATCCATTCAAATTCATTCGCATGATCCATTCTAATTCATTCGTACGATCCATTCTAATTCATTCTCACGAATGTAACCTTTCTAATTCGTTCGTACGATCCATTCTAATTCATTCGTACGATCTATTCTAATCCATTCGTATGATCCATTCTAATTCATTTGCACGATCCATTCTAATTCATTCGCACAAATGTATCCATTCTAATTCATTCGTACAATCCATTTTAATTCATTCGCATGATCCATTACGATCCTTGCTAATTCATTTGTACGAACGAATTAGAATGGATCGTATGAACGAATTAGAATGGATCGTACGAATGAATTAGAATAGATACATTTGGGCGAATGAATTAGATTGCATTGTATAAATGAATTTGAATGGATTGTACGAATGAATTAGAATGGATCGTACGAATGAATTAGAATGGATCTTGCGAATGAATTAGAATAGATCGTACGAATGAATTAGAGTGGATCGTGCGAATAAATTAGAATGGATCGTGCGAATGAGTTAAAATGGATCGTACGAATGAATTAGAATGGATCCACCCTAAAAAAAAAAAAAAAAAAAAAAATGGATCCACCGAATGAGTTAGAATGGATCATGCGAATAAATTAGAATGGATACATTCGTGCGAATGAATTAGAATGGATCGGACGAATGAATTAGAATTGATCGTGCAAATGAATTAGAATGGATCATACGATTGAATTTGAATAGATCGTACGAATAAATTAGAATGGATACATTTGTGCGATGAATAAGAATGGAGCGTACGAATGAATTAGAATGGATACATTCTTACGAATAAATTAGAATGGATCGTATATTCGTGCAAATAAATTAGAATGGATCATACAAATGAATTAGAATGGATCGTGCGAATGAATTAGAATGAATCGTACGAATGCATTAGAATGGATCGTACGAATGAATTAGAATGGATCGTACGATCAATTCTAATTCATTTGTACGATCCATTCTAATTCATTCGCACGATCCATTCTAATTCATTCGTACGATCCATTCTAATTCATTCATACGATCCATTCTAATTCATTCGCACGAATGTATCATACGAATGAATTAGAATGGATCATGCGAATAAATTAAAATGGATCGTACAAATGAATTAGAATGGATCGTGCGAATGAATTAGAATGGATCGTACGAACGAATTAGAATAGATCGTACGAACAAATTAGAATGGATCATATGAACGAATTAGAATGGATCGTACGAATGAATTAGAATGGATACATTCCAGTGAATGAATTAAAATGGATCGTACGAATGAATTAGAATGGATAATAGGAAAGAATTAGAATGGATCATACAAATGAATTAGAATGGACACATTCGTGCGAATGAATTAGAATGGATCGTAGGAATGAATTAGAATGGATCGTAAGAATGAATTAGAATGGTTACATTCGTGCGAATGAATTAGAATGGATCATACGAATGGATTAGAATGGATCGTACGAATGGATTAGAACGCATTGTACGAATGAATTAGAATAGATACATTTGTGCGAATGAATAAGAATGGATCGTATGAATGAATTAGAATGGATCGTACGAAAGAATTAGAATGGATCGTACGAATGAATTAGAATGGATCATAAGAATGAATTAGAATCGATCGTGAGAATGAATTAGAATGGATCGTACGAATGAATTAGAATGGATATATTCGAGCGAATGAATTAGAATAGATCGTAGGAATGAATTAGAATGGATCATACGAATGAATTAGAATGGATCGTGCGAATGAATTAGAATGGATTGTACGAATGAATTAGAATGGATACATTCGTGCGAATGAATAAGAATGGATCGTACGATTCATTCTAATTCATTCGTACGATCAATTCTAATGCATTCATACGATTCATTTTAATTCATTCGCACGATTCATTCGAATGGATTAGAGTGAATTAGTATGTACGATCCATTCTAATTCATTCGTACAAGGCGTTCTAATCCATTCGTACGATCCATTCGTGCGAATGAATTAGAATGGATCGTTCGAATGAATTAGAATGGATCGTACGAATGAATTAGAATGGATCGTGTGAATGAATTAGAATGGATTGTACGAATGAATTTGAATGGATACATTTGTGCGAATGAATTAGAATGGATCGTATGAATGAATTAGAATGGATCGTACGAACGAATTAGAATGGATCGTACGAATGAATTAGAATGGATCGTACGAATGAATTAGAATGGATACATTCGAGCGAATGAATTAGAATGGATCGTACGATGAATTTGAATGGATCATACAAATGAATTAGAATGGATTGAGAGAATGAATTAGAATGGATCGTACGAATGAATTAGAATGGATATATTTGAACGAATGAATTAGAATGGATACATTCGTGCGAATGAATTAGAATGGATTGTGCGAATGATTTAGAACGAATTGTGCGAATGAATTAGACGGCATTGTACGAATGAATTAGAATGGATCGTACGAATGGATTAGAATGGATCGTACGAATGAATTAGAATGGATCGTACGAATGAATTAGAATGGATCGTGCGAATGAATTTAAATGGATCGTATGAATGAATTAGAATGGATACATTTGTGCGAATGAATAAGAATTGATCTTACGAATGAATTAGAATGGATCATATGAACGAATTAGAATGGATCGTATGAATGAATTAGAATGGATACATTCGTACGATCCATTCTAATTCATTCGTACGATCCTTTCTAATTCATTCGTACGATCCATTCTAATTCATTCGTACGATCCATTCTAATTCATTCGCACGATCCATTCTAATTCATTCGTACGATCCATTCTAATTTATTCGTACGATCCATTCTAATTCATTCGTACGATCTATTCTAATTCATTCGCATGATCCATTCTAATTCATTCGTACGATCTATTCTAATTCATTCGTACGATCCATTCTAATTCATTCGCCTGATCCATTCTAATTCAATCGTATGATCCATTCTAATTCATTCGTATAAAAGTATCCATTCTAATTCATTCGTATGATCCATTCTAATTCATTCGCATGATCCATTCTAATTCATTCGTACGATCCATTCTAATTTATTTGTACGATCCATTCTAATCCATTCGTACGATCCATTCTAATTCATTCGTACAATGCGTTCTAATTCATTCGCACAATCTGTTCTAATTCATTCGCACAATCCATTCTAATTCATTCGCACGAATGTATCCATTCTAATTCATTCGCACGATCCATTCTAATTCATTCGTACAATCCATTCTAATTTATTCGTACGATCCATTCTAATTCATTCGCATGAATGTATCTATTCTAATCCATTCGTACGATCATTTGGTGGATCCATTCTAATTCATTCGTACGATCCATTCTAATTCATTCGTACAAATGTATCCATTCTAATTCATTCGTCCGATCCATTCTAATTCATTATTATGATCAATTCTAATTCATTCGCACGATCCATTCTAATTCATTCGCACGATCCATTCTAATTCATTCGTATGATCCATTCTAATTCATTCCTACGATCTATTCTAATTCATTCGTACGATCCATTCTAAATTAGAATAGATCGTAGGAATGAATTAGAATGGATACATTCGTGCGAATGAATTAGAATAGATCGTGCGAATAAATTAGAATGGATCGATCATACTATTCATTCTAATTCATTCGTACGATCTATTCAAATTCATTCGCATGATCCATTCTAATTCATTCGTATGATTCATTCTAATTCATTCGCACGATCCATTCTAATTCATTCGCACGATCCATTCAAATTCATTCGCACGATCCATTCAAATTCATTCGTACGATCCATTCTAATTCATTCATACGATCTATTCTAATTCATTTACACGAATTTATCCATTCTAATTCATTCACACAATCCAATCTAATTCAAACGTACGATCCATTCTATTTCATTCACATGATGTATTCTAATTCATTCGTATGATCCATTCTAATTCATTCGTATGATTCATTCTAATTCATTCGTACAAATGTATCCATTTCAATTCATTCGTACGATCCATTCTAATTCATTCGCACGATCCATTCTAATTCGTTCGTACGATACGATCTATTCTAATCCATTCGTACGATCCATTCTAATTCATTTGCACGATCCATTCTAATTCATTCCTATGATCCATTCTAATTCATTCGCACGATCCATTCTAATTCATTCTCACGAATGTAACCTTTCTAATTGATTTGTATGATCCATTCTAATTCATTCATACGATCCATTCTAATCCATTCATACGATCCATTCTAATCCATTCGTACGATCCATTCTAATTCATTCGCACTATCCATACTAATTCATTCGCACGATCCATTCTAATTCATTCGAACGATCCATTCTAATTCATTCGCACGAATGTATCCATTGTAATTCATTTGCACGATCCATTCTAATTCATTCCTATGATCCATTCTAATTCATTCGTACGATCCATTCTAATTCATTCGCTCGAATGTATCCATTCTAATTCATTCGTATGATCCATTCTAATTCATTCGTATGATCCATTCTAATTCATTTGTATGATCCATTCTAATTAGAAAGGTTACATTCGAGCGAATTAATTTGATCCATTCTAATACATTCGTGCAAATGAATTAGAATCGATCGAACGAATGAATTAGAATGGATCGTACGAACGAATTAGAATGGATCGTACAAACGAATTAGAATGGATCGTACGAATGAATTAGAATGGATCATACGAATGAATTAGAATGGATCATAGAAATGAATTAGAATGGATCATGCAAATGAATTAGAATGGATACATTCGTACGAATGTATTAGAATGGATCGTAGGAATGAATTAGAATGGATCGTACGAATGAATTAGAATGGTTACATTCGTGCGAATGAATTAGAATGGATAGTACGAATGGATCGTACGAATGGATCAGAATGGATCGTACGAATGAATTAGAATGGACCGTACAAATGAATTAGAAAGGTTGCATTCGTGAGAATGAATTAGAATGGATCGTACGAATAAATTAGAATGGATCATGCGAATGAATTTGAATGGATCGTACGAATGAATTAGAATGGATCGAATGAGTGAATTAGAATTGATACATTCGAGCGAATGAATTAGAATAGATCGTAAGAATGAATTAGAATGGATCGTACGAATGAATTAGAATAGTTACATTCGTGCGAATAAATTAGAATGGATCGTACGAATGGATTAGAATGGATCGTACGATCCATTCTAATTCATTCGTACGATTCATTCATTCGTATGAGCTATTCTAATTCATTCGTACGATCCATTTTAATTCATTCATACGATCCCTTCTAATCCATTCGTATGATCCATTCTAATTCATTCCTACGATCTATTCTAATTCATTCTAATTCATTCGTTCGATCCATTCTAATTCATTCATACGATCCATTCAAATTCATTTGCACGAATGTAACCATTCTAATTCATTCGCACGATCCATTCTAATTCATTCGTACGATCCATTCTAATTCATTTGTACGAATGTATCCATTCTAATTCATTCGCACGATCCATTCTAATTCATTCGCACGATCCATTCTAATTCATTCATACGATCCATTCTAATTCATTCATACGATCCATTCTAATTCATTTGCAAGAATGTAACCATTCTAATTCATTTGTACAATGCGTTCTAATCCATTCGTACGATCCATTCTAATCCATTCGTACGATCCATTCTAATTCATTCGCACGAATATAACCATTCTAATTCATTCATATGATCCATTCTAATTCATTCGTACGATCCATTCGAATTCATTCGTACGATCCATTCTAATTCATTCGCACGATCTATTCTAATTTATTTGTACGATCCATTCTAATTCATTCGCACAAATGTATCCATTCTAATCCATTCATACGATCCATTCTAATTCATTCGCACAATCCATTCTAATTCATTCGTACGATCCATTCTAATTCATTCATATGATCCATTCTAATTTATTCGCACGAATGTATCCATTCTAATTCATTTGCACGATCCATTCTAATTCATTCGCTCGAATGTATCTATTCTAATTCATTTATATGATCCATTCTAATTCATTCACTCGAATGTATCCATTCTAATTCATTCGTACGATCCATTCTAATTCATTCATACGATCCATTCTAATTCATTTGCACGAATGTATCCATTCTAATTCATTCGTACAATCCATTCTAATACATTCGTACGATCCATTCTAATTCATTCCTATGATCCATTCGCACAAATGTATCCATTCTAATTCATTTGTACGATCCATTCTAATTCATTCGTACGATCCATTCTAATTCATTCGTACGATCCATTCAAATTCATTCGCATGATCCATTCTAATTCATTCGTACGATTCATTCTAATTCATTCGTACGATCCATTCAAATTCATTCGAATGTAACCATTCTAATTCATTCGTTCGATCCATTCTAATTTATTCGTACGATCCATTCTAATTCATTCGCACAATCCATTCTAATTCATTTATATGATCCATTCTAATTCATCGCACGATCCATTCTAATTCATTTGATCGAATGTATCCTTTCTAATTCATCGTTCGAGCCATTCTAATTCATTCGTACGATCCATTCTAATTCGTTCATACGATCCATTCTAATTTATTCGTTAATATATATCCATTCTAATTCATTCGTACGATCCATTCTAGTTCATTCTCACAATCTATTCTAATTCATTTGTATGATCCATTCAAATTCATCGTACGATCCATTCTAATTCATTCGCTCGAATGTATCCATTCTAATTCATTCGTACGATCCATTCTAATGCATTCATACGATCTATTCTAATTCGTTCGTACGATCCATTCTAATTTATTCGTTCAAATATATCTATACTTTTTTTTTTTAATCAAAGCTAGGGGATTTTATTAGGGACCCCGCCCAAAAGATAAGAAAGAGAATTACAGCTCTGGCCTTTTATAACAACAAGGCTATCAGAGAGTGCACAAAAGAAGAAATTACAATACAAGGATCATCACTCCAAGGCAACTTGAAAATAAAAGACAACAATGCGCAAGCTTGCAATATAGAACCAAGTATACATCTAATACTTGGCTCTACTTCAATATCTGATGTATCATAAGAATCAGCCAATCTAAAACAAATTCTCCACCCAAATTCAGCTCAAAACCATCAATGGAATATACTTGGTTTCTGAATTTTGCATCGTTCATAACACTTCCCCATTTTGTCAGCTTCAATAGCAATACGAAGATTACCTTTTAAGTCTGCTGGGTAGCACTTTACCATATTATTTTCCTCTTGACCCATCTTAGAAAGGATATCTGCCGGCTGATTTCCTTCTCTCCAAACATGAGATAAAAGAAAATATTTGAATTTGGCACACTTTTTCCTTATACAGTTTACTTGTTGAGAGACATTCCAAGGAATTGAACATGTATTTTTGATGCAGGTTACAGCAGTAAGAGAATCTGATTCCACCCATAATTGAGATATATTCAATTCTTCAGCATAAGATAAACCTTGTTCAATAGCATCAAGCTCCACAGAAAGGATTTGCTTATGTCTTGAAGGCCCACAATAGCCTAGCATAACCTGTCCTTCAGAGTTACCAAAAATACCTCCAATAGAAGCCTTACTATCAGTAACGGCCCCATCAGTATTTAGCTTTATCTAGTCACCAGTAGGTTTTCCCCACACAACCTGATTGATGGTATTTTGCCAAGGAAAAAAAATGAGACCCCATTTTGCTACAGAAATTCTATTTTCATGACTGTCCTTCTCATGGAGATTGAGCTCTGAAAGTTTGAGATGAATTATACTAGTTATACTGGCGAGCAGAAATCTTTTGTGTCTTGTTTTTCGTTCAAAAATCCGCATATTTCTCTCTTCCCATATAAAATAGGCAGCACATCCAATAGCAAGTTTTGCTATAGTAGCAATCAAACCATCACCAGCAAATCTGCAAATATATCCATTCTAATTCATTCGTACGATCCATTCTAATTCATTCGCACGATCCATTCTAATTCATTCGTATGATCCATTCTAATTCATTCGTATGATCAATTCTAATTCATTCGTACAATCCATTCTAATTCAGTCGTATGAATGTAACATACGAATGAATTAGAATGGATCATACGAATGAATTAGATTGGATCGTACAAATGAATTAGAATGGATACATTCGTGCGAATGAATTAGAATGGATCGTAGGAATGAATTAGAATGGATCATACGAATGAATTAGACTGGATCATACGAATAAATTAGAATGGATCGTGCGAATGAATTAGAATGGATTGTACGAATGAATTAGAATGGATATATTTGAACGAATAAATTAGAATGGATCGTACGAATGAATTAGAATGGATCGTACGAATGCATTAGAATGGATCATACGAATGAATTAGAATGGATACATTCGAGCGAATGAATTAGAATGGATCGTGCGATGAATTAGAATGGATCATACAAATGAATTAGAATGGATTGTGCGAATGAATTAGAATAGATCGTACGAATGAATCAGAATGGATCAAACGAATGAATTAGAATGGATACATTCGAGCGAATGAATTAGAATAGATCATAGGAATGAATTAGAATGGATCATACGAATGAATTAGAATGGATCGTGCGAATGAATTAGAATGGATTGTACGAATGAATTAGAATGGATACATTCGTGCGAATGAATTAGAATGGATCAGACGAATGAATTAGAATGGATCGTAAGAATGCATTAGAATGGATTGTACGAATGAATTAGAATGAATCGTACGAATGAATACATTCGTTCCTACGATCCATTATAATTCGTTCGTACGATCCATTCTAATTCATTCGTACGAATAAATTAGAATGGATACATTCATGCAAATGAATTAGAATGGATCGTACGAATGAATTAGAATGGATCATACGAATGAATTAGAATGGATCGTACAAATGAATTAGAATGGATCATATGAATGAATTAGAATAGATACATTCGCACAATCCATTCTAATTCATTCGTACGATCCATTGTAATTCATTCGTACGATCCATTTTAATCCATTCGCTCGAATGTATCCATTCTAATGCATTCGTACGATTAATTCTAATCCATTCGTACGATTCATTCTAATCCATTCGTACGATCCATTCTAATTCCTATGAACCATCCTAATTCATTCATACGATCCATTCTAATTCATTTGCATGAATGTATCCATTCTAATTTATTTGTAAGAATGACTTAGAATGGATTGTACGAATGAATTAGAATAGATACATTTGTGTGAATGAATTAGAATGGATCGTGCGAATGAATTAGAATGGATCGTACGAATGGATTAGAATGGATCGTACGAATGAATTAGAATGGATCGTACGAACGAATTAGAATGGTTACATTCGTGCGAATGAATTAAAATGGATCGTACGAATTGATTAGAATAGATCGTACGAATAAATTAGAATAGATCGTAGGAATGAATTAGAATGGATCGTGCGAATGAATTAGAATGAATCGTACGAATAAATTAGAATGGATCGTACGAATGAATTAGAATGGATAGTGCGAATGAATTAGAATGGATCGTACAAATGAATTAGAAAGGTTACATTCATGAGAATGAATTAGTATGGATCGTACGAATGGATTAGAATGGATCGTGCGAATGAATTAGAATGGATACATTCGTGTGAATAAATTAGAAAATATCGTATGAATGAATTAGAATGGATCGTACGAATGAATTAGAATGGATACATTTGTACGAATGAATTAGAATGGATCGTATGAATGAATTAGAATGGATAGTGCGAATGAATTAGAATGGATCGTACGAATGAATTAGAATGGATTGTACGAATGAATTAGAATAGATCGTGCGAATGAATTAGAATGGATCGTACGAAAGAATTAGAATGGATCGTACGAATGAATTAGAATGGATCATACGAATGAATTAGAATCGATCGTGCGAATGAATTAGAATGGATCGTATGAATGAATTAGAATGGAAACATTTATGCGATGAATAAGAATGGAGCGTACGAATGAATTAGAATGGATCATACGAATGGATTAGAATGGATCGTACGAATGGATTAGAATGGATTGTGCAAATGAATTAGAATGGATACATTCGTGCGAATGAATTAGAATGGATCGTAGGAATGAATTAGAATGGATCGTACGAATGAATTAGAATAGTTACATTCGTGCAAATGAATTAGAATGCATCGTACGAATGAATTTGAACGGATCGTGCGAATGAATTAGAATTGATCATATGAATGAATTAGAATGGATCGTGTGAATGAATTAGAATGGATAGTACGATGCAATCTAATTCATTCGTACGATCCATTCTAATTCATTCGTATGATCAATTCTAATTCATTCGCACGATCCATTCTAATTCATTCTCACGAATGTAACCTTTCTAATTCATTTGTATGATCAATTCTAATTTATTCGTACGATCCATTCTAATCCATTCGTACGATCCATTCTAATCCATTCGTATAATACATTTTAATTCATTCGTACGATCCATTCTAATTCATTCTCACAAATGTAACCTTTCTAATTCATTTGTACGATCCATTCTAATTCATTCGTACGATTTATTCTAATCCATTTGTACGATCCATTCTAATCCATTCGTACGATCCATTCTAATTCATTCGCACGAATATATCCATTCTAATTTATTCGTACGATCCATATGGTTACATTCGAGCGAATAAATTAGAATAGATCGTAGGAATGAATTAGAATGGATCATACGATTGAATTAGAATGGATCGTGCGAATGAATTACAATGGATTGTATGAAAGAATTAAAATGGATCGTACGAATGAATTAGAATGGATACATAGGAATGAATTAGAATGGATCGTACGAATGAATTAAAATGGATCGTACAAATGGATTAGAATAGATCGTACGAATGGATTAGAATGGATCGTACGAATGGATTAGAATGGATCGTGCGAATGAATTAGAATGGATCGTGCGAATGAATTAGAATGAATCGTACGAATGCATTAGAATGGATCGTACGAATGAATTAGAATGAATCGTACGATCCATTCTAATTCATTCGTTCGATCCATTCTAATTCATTCGCACGAATGTATCCATTCTAATTCATTCGTACATTCCATTCTAATTCATTCGCATGATCCATTCTAATTCATTCGTATGATCCATTCTAATTCATTCCTACGATCTATTCTAATTCATTCGCTCGAATGTATCCATTCTAATTCATTCGTACAATCCATTCTAATTCATTTGCACGATCCATTGTAATTCATTCGTATGATCCATTCTAATTCATTCCTACGATCTATTCTAATTTATTCGCTTGAATGTATCCATTCTAATTCATTCGTACGATCCATTCTAATTCATTCGTATGATCCATTCTAACTCATTCGGTGGATCCATTCTAATTCATTCATACGATCCATTCTAATTCATTCGCACGATCCATTCTAATTTATTCGTACGATCCATTCTTATTCATTCATACGATCCATTCTAATTCATTCACATGATCCATTCTAATTCATTCGTACGATCCATTCTAATTCATTCGTACAATCCATTCTAATTCATTCGCATGATGCAATCTAATTCATTCGCACAAATGTATCCATTCTAATTCATTCGTACGATCCATTCTAGTTTATTCATATGATCCATTCTAATTCATTCGTACGATCCATTCTAATTCATTCGTACAATCCATTCAAATTTATTCGTACGATCCATTCTTATTCATTCATACGATCCATTCTAATTCATTCGCATGATCCATTCTAATTCATTCGTACGATCCATTCTAATTCATTCGTACAATCCATTCTAATTCACTCGCATGATGCAATCTAATTCATTCGCACAAATGTATCTATTCTAATTCATTCGTACAATACGTTCTAATCCATTCGTACGATCCATTCTAATCCATTTGTACGATCCATTCTAATTCATTCGCACGAATGTAACCATTCTAATTCTAATTCGTTCGTACGATCCATTCTAATTCATTAGTACGAATAAATTAGAATGGATACATTTATGCAAATGAATTAGAATGGATCGTACGAATGAATTAGAATGGATCGTACGAATGAATTAGAATGGATCATACGAATAAATTAGAATGGATAATATGAATGAATTAGAATAGATACATTCGCACAATCCAGTCTAATTCATTCGTACGATCCATTGTAATTCATTCGTACGATCCATTCTAATTCATTCGCACGATCCATTCTAATTCATTCCTATGATCCATTCTAATTCATTCGTACGATCCATTCTAATTCATTCGCTCGAATGTATCCATTCTAATTCATTCGTACGATCCATTCTAATTCGTTCATACGATCCATTCTAATTCGTTCGTATGATCCATTCTAATTCGTTCGTACGATCCATTCTAATTCATTCCTACGATCTATTCTAATTCATTCGCTCGAATGTATCCATTCTAATTCATTCTTTCAATCCATTCTAATTCATTCATACAATCCATTCTAATTCATTCGCACGATCCATTCTAATTCATTCGTATAATCCATTCTAATTCATTCCTACGATCTATTCTAATTCATTCGCTCGAATGTGTCCATTCTAATTCATTCGTTCGATCCATTCTAATTCATTCGTACGATCCATTCAAATTCATACATACGATCCATTCTAATTTATTCATACGATCCATTCTAATCAATTCTCACAAATGTATCCATTCTAATTAATTCGTACGATCCATTCTAATTCATTCATACGATCCATTCTAATTCATTCGTATGATCCATTCTAATTCATTCCTACGACCAATTCTAACTCATTCGCTTGAATGTATCCATTCTAATTCATTCGTACAATCCATTCTAATTCATTCCTACGATCCATTCTAATTCATTCGTATGATCTATTCTAATTCATTCGCACGAATATATCCATTCTAATTCATTTGCACGATCCATTCTAATTCATTCCTATGATCCATTCTAATTCATTCGTACGATCCATTCTAATTCTTTCGCTCGAATGTATCCTTTCTAATTCATTCATACGGTCCATTCTAATTCGTTCGTACGATCCATTCTAATGCATTCGTACGATCCATTCTAATTCATTCGCACGATCCATTCTAATTAATTCGTACGATCCATTCTAATTCATTCCTATGATCTATTCAAATTCATTCGCATGATCTATTTTAATTCATTCGTACAATCCATTCTAATTCATTCGTACGATCCATTCTAATTCATTCAATCTATCCATTCTAATTCATTCGCACGATCCATTCTAATTCATTTGTACGATCCATTCTAATTCATTCGTACGATCCATTCTAATTCATTCGTATGATCTATTCTAATTCATTCGCACGAATGTATCCATTCTAATTCATTTGCACGATCCATTCTAATTCATTCCTATGATCCATTCTAATTCATTCGTACGATCCATTCTAATTCATTCACTCGAATGTATCCATTCTAATTCATTCGTACGATCCATTCTAATTCATTCGCACGAATGTATCATACGAATGAATTAGAATGGATCATGTGATTGAATTAAAATGGATCGTACAAATGAAATAGAATGGATCGTGCGAATGGATACATTTGTGCGAATGAATCTGAATGGATCGTACAAATGAATTAGACTGGATCGTACGAATAAATTAGAATGGATACATTCATGCAAATGAATTAGAATGGATTGTACGAATGAATTAGAATGGATCATACGAATGAATTAGAATGGATCGTACGAATGAATTAGAATGGATCATATGAATGAATTAGAATGGTTACATTCGTGCGATTGAATTAGAATGGATCGTACGAATGGATTAGAATGGATCGTACGAATGGATTAGAACGCATTGTACGAATGAATTAGAATGGATACATTCGTGCGAATGAATTAGAATGGATCATAGGAATGAATTAAAATGGATCGTTCGAATGAATTAGAATGGTTACATTCGTGCGAATGAATTAGAATGGATCGTACGAATGAATTAGAATGGATTAGAATGGATACATTCGTGCGAATGAATTAGAATGGATCGTACGAATGAATTAGAATGGATCGTACGAATGGATTAGAATGGATCGTACGAATGAATTAGAATGGGTCGTACGAATGAATTAGAATTAGATCATACGAATGAATTGGAATGCATTCAAATTCATTCGTACGATGCAATCTAATTCATTAGCACAAATGTATCTATTCTAATTCATTCGTACAATGCATTCTAATCCATTCGTACGATCCATTCTAATCCATTCGTACGATCCATTCAAATTCATTCGCACGAATGTAACCATTCTAATTCATTCATATGATCCATTCTAATTCATTCGTTCGATCCATTCTAATTCATTCGTATGAGCCATTCTAATTCATTCGTACGATTCATTCTAATTCATTTGCATGAATGTATCCATTCTAATTTATTCATACGATCCAGTCTAATTCATTCGTATGATCCATTCTAATTCATTCGCACGAATATATCCATTCTAATTCATTCGTACGATCCTTTCTAATTCATTCGCACGATCCATTCTAATTCTTTCATATGATCCATTTTAATTCATTCGCACGAATGTATCCATTCTAGTTCATTCGTAAGATCCATTCTAATTCATTCGTACGCTCCATTTTTATTCATCGCACAAATGTATCCATTCTAATTTATTCATACGATCCATTCAAATTCAATCGTATGATCTATTCTAATTCATTCGCACAAATGTATCCATTTTAATTCATTCGTACGATCCATTCGAATTTATTCATACGATCCATTCTAATTCATTCTCACGATCCATTCAAATTCATTCGTATGATCCATTCTAATTCATTCGCATGAATATATCTATTTTAATTCATTCGTATGATCCATTCTAATTTATTCGCACGATCTATTCTAATTCATTCGTACCATCCATTCTAATTCATTCGCACGATCCATTCTAATTTATTCGTACGATCCATTCTAATTCATTCGTACGATCTATTCTAATTCATTCGTACGATCCATTCAAATTCATTTGTACGAATGAATTAGAATGGATCATACAAATGAATTAGAAAGGTTACATTCATGAGAATGGATCGTACGAATGAATTAGAATGGATCGTGCGAATGAATTAGAATAGATCGTACGGATGAATTAGAATGGATCGTACGAATAAATTAGAATGGATCGTGCGAATTAATTAGAATGGATCGTACGAATGAATTAGAATAGATCGTGCGAATAAATTAGAATGGATCATACGAATGAATTAGAATAGATATATTCATGCGAATGAATTAGAATGGATCGTAGGAATGAATTAGAATGGATCATGCGAATGAATTAGAATGGATCGTATGAATAAATTAGAATGGATCGTACGAATGAATTAAAATGGATACATTTGTGCGAATGAATTAGAAAGGATCATACGAATGGATCGTACGAATGAATTAGAATGAATTAGAATAGATCGTACGAATGGATTAGAATGGATCATACGAATGAATTAGAATGGATCGTACAAATCAATTAGAAAGGTTATATTTGTGAGAATGAATTAGAATGGATCATACGAATGAATTAGAATGGATCGTACGAATGGATTCGAATGGATCGTACGAATGAATTATAATGGATCGTACGAATGAATTAGAATAGCTTATACGAATGAATGAATCATACGAATGAATTAGAATGGTTACATTCGTGCGAATAAATTAGAATAGATCGTACGAATGAATTAGAATGGATCGTACGAATAAATTAGAATGGATCATGCGAATGAATTAGAATGGATCGTACGAATGAATTAGAATGGATCCACCGAATGAGTTAGAATGGATCATACGAATGAATTAGAATGGATCGTACGAATGAATTAGAATGGATTGTGCGAATGAATTAGAATGGATACATTTGTGCGATGAATAAGAATGGTGTGTACGAATGAATTAGAATGGAGCGTACGAATGAACTAGAATGGATACATTCGTAGGAATGAATAAGAATGGATCGTACGAATGGATTAGAATGGTAACATTCGTGCGAATGAATTAGAATAGATCATACGAATGAATTAGAATGGATCGTACGAATGAATTAGAATGGATCGTACGAATGCATTAGAATGGATCGTACGAATGAATTAGAATGGATACATTCGAGCAAATGAATTAGAATGGATCGTGCGAATGAATTAGAATGGATCGTACGAATGAATTAGAATGGATCGTACAAATGAATTAGAATGGATCGTACAAATGAATTAGAAAGGTTACATTTGTGAGAATGAATTAGAATGGATCGTACGAATGAATTAGAATGGATCGTACGAATGGATTAGAATGGATCGTACGAATGGATTGTGCGAATGAATAAGAATGGAGCGTACGAATGAATTAGAATGGATCGTACGAATGGATTAGAATGGATCGTACGAATGGATTAGAATGGATCGTACGAATGGATTAGAATGGATCGTACAAATGAATTAGAAAGGTTACATTCGTGAGAATGAATTAGAATGGATCGTGCGAATGAATTAGAATAGATCGTACGAACAAATTAGAATGGATCGTACGAACGAATTAGAATGGATCGTACGAATGAATTAGAATAGATACATTTGTGCGAATGAATTAGAATGGATCATACGAACGAATTAGAATGGATCATACGAATGAATTAGAATGGATTAGAATGGATCGTACGAATGAATTAGAATGGATCATGCGAATGAATTTGAATGGATCATACGAATGAATTAGAATGGATCATATGAACGAATTAGAATAGATCGTACGAATGAATTAGAATGGATACATTCGTACGATCCATTCTAATTCATTCATATGATCTATTCTAATTCATTCGCACGATCCATTCTAATTCATTGGCACGATCCATTCTAATTCATTCGTCCGATCCATTCTAATTCATTCGCACGAATGTATCCATTCTAATTCATTCGTACAATCCATTCTAATTCATTCGCACGATCCATTCTAATTCTTTCGCACGATCCATTCTTATTCATTCGTACAATCCATTCTAATTAATTAGAATGGATCGTACGAATGGATTAGAATGGATCGTACGAATGGATTAGAATGGATCGTACGAATGGATTAGAATGGATCGAACAAATAAATTAGAATGGATCGTACGAATGAATTAGAATGGATCGTTCAAATGAATTAGAATGGTTACATTCGTGCGAATGAATTAGAATGGATCGTATGAATGGATTAGAATGGATCGTATGATGTACGAATGTATTAGAATGGATCGTGCGAATGAATTAGAATGGATCGTATGAATGTATTAGAATGGATACATTTGTGCGATGAATTAGAATGGATCGTACGAATGAATTAGAATGGATCGTACGAATGAATTAGAATGGATCGTACGAATGAATTAGAATGGATCGTACGAATGGCATTCGTACGCTCCATTCTAATTCATTCGTACGCTCCATTCTTACTCATCGCACAAATGTATCGATTCTAATTCATTCGTACGGTCCATTCTAATTCATTCGCACGATCCATTCTAATTCATTCGTACATCGGATGTTCCATTCTAATCCATTCGTACGATCCATTCTAATTCATTCACACGAATATAACCATTCTAATTCATTCGTATGATCCATTCTAATTCATTCGTACGATCCATTCTAATTCATTCGTTCGATCCATTCTAATTCATTCGCACAAATGTATCCATTTTAATTCATTCGTACGATCCATTCTAATTCATTCGCACGAATGTATCCATTCTAATTCATTTGTACGATCCATTCTAATTCATTCCTACGATCTATTCTAATTCATTCGCTCGAATGTATCCATTCTAATTCATTCGTACGATCCATTCTAATTCTTCGCACGATCCATTCTAATTCATTCGCACGATCCATTCTAATTCATTCGTACGATCCATTCTAATTCATTCATATGATCTATTCTAATTCATTTGCACGAATGTATCCGTTCTAATTCATTTGTACGATCCATTCTAATTTATTCCTACGATCCATTCTAATTCATTCGCACGAATGTATCCATTCTAATTCATTTGCACGATCCATTCTAATTCATTCCTATGATCCATTCTAATTCATTCGTACGTTTGAATGGATCGTATGAATGAATAAGAATGGATCATACGAATGAATTAGAATGGATCGTACGAAAGTATCCATTCTAATTCATTCGTACGATCCATTCTAATTCGTTCATATGATCTATTCTAATTCATTCGTACGATCCATTCAAATTCATTCGCATGATCCATTCTAATCCATTCGTACGATCCATTCTAATCCATTCGTACGATCCATTCTAATCCATTCGTATGATCCATTCTAATTCATTCGCATGAATGTATCCATTCTAATTCATTCGTACAATCCATTCTAATTCATTCGCACGATCCATTCTAATTCATTCGTATGATCCATTCTAATTCATTCCTACGATCTATTCTAATTCTGTGGGTGCAAATTTTGGCAAGAAGTCTGCAAACAGTGGGACCCATCGGCCCTGCCTGGTGGGTCCCCGAAGACTACAGCGGGACCCACCGGCCCTGCTTGGTGGGCCCCCGAAGACTACAGCGGGACCCACCGGTCCTGCCTGGTGGGTCCACGAAGACAACAGCAGGACCCACCGACCCAGCCTGGGGGCCCAAGAACCTGTGGAATCCCCTAGGAGACAGTAGCGGGGCCCACCAGCTTTACCTGGAGGATCCCCAGATACAACAGCAAAAACTGCCATTCGCCACCAGAGAATCCTATAAATAGCAGACCCTTCGAATGTAAAGGGATCGAGTTCTGATTTCCATTTCTGAGATCTGATTTTTAGAACCCAGAGCTCTGGAATTTCTCAGCCTTCCATCTTCATCCTCTTTTTGATCTTCTTCTTTCTTTCGAAGAGATCAGAGAGGTTTTAGTGATACTCGGCCTGTCGAGATCACTTCTGAACAAAGTGTTAGTAAATTCGGGTTGCTCCCTATAGCACGGAGACGTAGGCTTTGGCTGAACTCTGAGATCACACCTCTCGTGTCAAAGCTCTCTTTCTCTCTCTCTCTCTCTGCTTGTGTATTGTGAACTGCAACTCCAATCAACAGATCGAACAACGATCTTCAACTCGAACTTCAATTGACTGGTGCGGCGAAATCTTCGGGTCGGCACGAAGATTTTCCCCCACAGTTTGGCGCCATCTGTGGGATCCAACGAGAAGCTGTGTCCGCTCTACAACTATTACTAGATCAGTTGAGCAGACAACCGATCGATAGTCAAACTTCCTCACCCCCTCGGTTAAGCAGACAACCGCTCGGACGCAGGCACTCTTGTTGCACCCTTCGCTCTCTGAATGGCGAGGATGAAGCACCAGGGTCAACCAGAAGGAAGTAACACACGTCAACCTCGTCCTGAGACTCGATCAATGAGTCAAAGGCTCAATTTTGGGCAGCCCCTTGCTGCCCCCAATATGGATACTCGATCAGGTAGTGGGAGATTGCTACAACTTTAAGTAGTCCTAATTAAGGGACTAAAAAGTGCAATTTTACCCCAAGTATAGGGTATGTAGCGAAGTAGTAATCTCGATGAGTCCGAGGTCGATTCCACAGAGACTGAAGGACTAATGGGAACTAAATGTGATGACAGTGCGTGAACGTGAGTGCAAATCAGGGTTTTTCACTGAGAGTGGAGATCGAATGATGAAACTATGTTACTAAATTCACTACAAGAAAAGACATATTCTGCGATATATTAAAACATCGCCAAAAGTAGTTATATTCATCGCGATATATATTTCACGACGCTTCAAATTGTGTCGCGAAGACGTCGCCTATTCCCCGTCTGGGAATACTTTCGGCGACGCAATCAAAATGTGTCGTTGAAAGCATTACTAACCGCGACGCAATCAAAGTGCGTCGCCGAAAGTATTACTAACCGCGACGTAATAAGCATCGCCAATTGAAACAAAAAACGTCGCTGAAATGACCTCACACGTCGCAAAAACAACTAATTAAGCTTATATATAGAACATTTAGCGACGCACCGTATGCATCGCCAAAAGTAAAAATATTTGACGACGTATATAATAGCGTCGCCAATAACTTCTAGCGATCAAATAATAGCATCGTAGAATGCATACTTTGGTATCGTATAATGTATATATTTAGCGACGTAATAATTGCATCGTCGAATTTATCCATTGAGCCAAATATATACATTAGGTGATGTAGTTATCGCACCGCTAAATATACACATTAAGTGACGTAATGTATTACATGTGTCACCAAAAATCAAATTCTTAATATTATTTGGTTAAATATTAATTTTTTTTCATGAAATCTTTATATACATGCATTCATCTATACACATTTCATTGAAAATAAAAACACACAAGTATTTATTTAAACTAAATTAAAGCTAAATAAAAAAAATTAAATTATTCTTCTAAGTACAAATGTTTATCAATACTCATTTCTATTAAGGATCAGTAACATAAAACCAACATCCATAACATCAACTGAAGGACTACAAAAAAATTGTCTTTGAAGATGATGCCATATCTTTTTTGAAATGCCAAATAAAATAGTAGATACTGATGGCTAATATGATTTGTTCGCAGGCCACTGAAGTCAATCGTCCATCTATATAAAAAATAAAAGAAAAGAATAACAATTAGTTTTCCATGAAGTAGTTAAGTTATTTTCTAATGATAAGAATCAACTTAAAGAATTACATTATATTAAAAATTAATGTATTATGTGCTAGATACTAACCAAAAAGAAGGCATCTCTTGATCGTCACCTGATGAACTCTCTCCACTCTGACTCTCTGAAATAAGACCTGCCCGTCGTAGGGTATTCATCGCAAAAGACTGAAAAGTCTGAAACTCTTCAATTTTTTTGTTTTGGTATTCAATATGTTGACTTTCATTCAGGCCTTTAAGTGATGTTAGCTCTTCTCTAAGGCTCCTCACCTCCTCTGTTTATGCCCGGGAAAGATCAGCAGTCCTAGAGGATGAGGGCTTCGGGCCCACCCTAAATCCTCTCAAGTACCCTGACCTTGAGCCAACGACTTCAATAGACATCTCCTCCTGACTCATAGGTACTGCATCAGGTTGCGAACACTTATCTTGTAATTCTACAAATATTTCCTGTCATTTTTACAAGAACTAAACAAATTAGTTTTATTAAAAAAAAAAATTATAATGATTTAGAAAAAAATAATGTCTAGTTACGTACATGATTTTTCTTGCACATCTCATGCATCCAATCATTCTTTTTCTTACTCCAATGAGACTACTTATAGAAATCCGCAATATGAGGTTTTTTACCGTTATTTTCTATCGCCTGATTTCAATATCAACCCACGTACTAACCCCTTGTATTGGTGTGCCCGCTCTGATCTCCTTTCCAAGCTCCATCATAAAAGATGGAGCATTAATCCCCACTGGCACATTGTACTCCTCTGGGACCTCCACTGGAATCTTACCAAACCGTGCCACAAGCTTCTCTGTCCCCTTGCCTTTAATTTGGTTAGCCCCCGTGTACGCCTCGTGCTCGTAGCTGAGGCTGCAAAGAACACAATGATGTTTTCAGTTAGTATGCATAACACAGTAAAGTAAGATGAAAGTTCAATACATAAAAATTTTAGAATTTCTACCAACACTGCTGGCCTCAGTAGGTGGACTAGTAATAGGTTCATGTGGGGTCAGTACAAGGTGGGATTGTCGAGGCTGACGTTGTGACTGTGTCCTCTCCGTTGGAGACACTGTAGGTGTGAAAGCTGATGGAAGATGGGTCTGTTTACGTCCGGGAGCCATTGGTACGATCTGACAAAACAAAATGAGTCACGGATATTAAATGTTATAAAGTTTCACATTAAGTATATTGGCAAGTTTAAAGCAGAAAACATTATCAAAAGACAAAGCTAAAGACGAAAACATCATCAAAAGAATGACATATAGGGAAGAAACTAGACAAGGAGCTCTCGGAGCCATTCGACAAATCCCAATCCCACCAAAAGGCATTATCCTTTAGTATGTACTCTCTCAGAAAATAGGAAATACTCAAAACCTGCATGGCCCGAGAATTTCTCCTTATGAAGCGGGATTCGTTTGTTTACGTGTTCAGGACCACTCAGGTAGTTCTATGCTTCCTGATATACTTTCTGTTGCTCTAGTAGAGCTTGTTGCCAATCCATCTATTATATTCATGGATGAACCCACATCTAGTCTCGATGCAAGAGCGGCTGCCATTGTCATGCGTGCTGTGAAGAATATAGTCGATACAGGAAGGACAGTTGTGTGCACTATCCACCAGCCAAGCATCAATATATTGGAGTCATTTACTGAGGTAATAACAAAAAAAAAATTACAACTATATCTGAGTATTACCTTCATAGTTTTTCAAAACTAAAAACATGGGTAACATTGTTGCACTATTTCTTAAAGGATGTGCACATTTAAACAAACTTATCTGAATAGATAAGAAAAGATCAAGGTTTTTATCAAAAATCTAAAAACAAAGCACACGAGGTAAAGGCGTTCAAACAGGCAATGTTGTAGTCAATAATGAAATTCTGAGTTGGAAAAAAAAATAGAATTTTATACTATTAGTAGCTAAATCAAAGGCTATCAACATAATATCACAATTACGTGAAATTCCTATTGTATAATTCCAACATGGCACATAGCAATCCATTCACAACGATGCATTAAATTTTATGCAGTTGCTTCTTATGAAAAGAGGAGGGCAGATCATTTATTGGGGACCAATGGGATGGCATTCAAGCAAACTGATTGAATACTTTGAGGTAAGCAAACTGATGGCATTCAAGCAAACTGATTGCAGTTCAGTAATGTCTTGAAAATTGCTTCTAAAGTACATCGGCATATACCATAACTAATGCTTCATGATCACAATTGTTATAAGTTAGATGCGATAGTTCTACATAATTACTTGTTTCCAAACAGCAGCCAATTAAACCATGAAGAATAAATCACTATTTAGCCTACTGCACTGCAGCTTAGTTGAGAAACTTGTTCTAGTTTTGGATCAATCGGGATCGATCGATGAATGTATCAAAAAACCAACTGGATGCGGATTGGTTGGAGCCCACTCAGATCGATCGATGAATGTATCAAAAAGTAAGCCCACTGGAATCAAACCAGTTGAACTCTCTATGGATTCATCAAAAAATTATAGAAGAGCTAACCAATTGAACTCCTTGTGGATCAGCCTGGACCAAGCAAGTTGATCAAGGGGTGACCCATAGCTCAGATCATAGGACATTGTCCAAGAATAAGTGCATTGTCCTATGAAAAAATTTAAGTGCATTGTCCTATGAAAAAATTTAAGTGCATTGTCCTATGAATAAGCTCAGTACCTGGGCATTGTCCTATGAAAAATCCTTCTATTTGACATTTTGTCCTATGAAAAATCCTTCTAAGCTCAGGTACCGAAGCTTATTAAAAAATCCTCTTGTTTTTAGCTTCTTCACTGTCCACCACAATGCCCAGGTACCGAAGCTTATGCAATTGGAGATTCCGATACTTGTTCAGCAGTCCGCTCGAAATGACGTAGGATAACACCATCTGATACAAATAAGACCACAGGTGCACGACGCTGACCAGTAGATGGAGTAAACACCAAAACACCACAAAAGGCATCGACTTTAACATTTCTAAAAACTGATAATTTTACAAAACAGACTTCTTATTTTTGAACCCTTAATCGATGGGTTGCCCACCCGGGTCTGACCCAAGATTTGTTGCCTTTGGTCATTGTTCGTAACTATGATACATAAAATGACAGAATTTAAATAAATCAGAAACCCACAGTAAATTACTTGTTACACACCTAAATCTCCATGAAAACAAAAAAAAATACATGGTCTGATAACCTTAAACAGATTATTGACAAACCCACCTAGGTTTCCAAAGATTTAGAGCAAAAAGGGACAGGGTATGAAGCAAAAATCCAATTAAACCTATAGACAGATAATGGATTGATCAAAAACATTTATGCTTGTCATTACGACGAACGAGACCTGATCGGGGAGAGCGTCGGCTCCGGCTGCGGTGCTTCGCTCCGGCCGGCTGCTCCTCTCCGGCAGATTGTGCTCCGGCCACCGCACACCACACACGCACTACGAAGGAGAGAGAGATTGAGAGAGGAAAAGAGAGAATGAGGGAGATCAGAGAAGGGTGAGGGGGGAATCAGATAGGGGAAAGGGGCTCGGATTGTGGAAGGGGGGAGAAGGGGTTGGGGTAGGGGAGAAGGGGGGTTGGGCTGAGGAAGGGGGAGAGGGGAGGGGTGGACCACGGTTTTAAAGGGAGAGGAGGGCGTCGGCCGGCGGGGTAGGGGGGGACCTAGGGGCGGCGGTGTAGGGTAGGGGGCCGGCGGCGGCGTCGGCGGGATTCCGGCCGGGTCGGGCGCGGCAGTAGAGGGGGCGGCGGGAATCCGGGGCGGCGGCGCGACAGTAGAGGGGCGGCGGTCGGCGGCTTTGGGGGGAGGGCTGGGGTCAGATCGGGTTTGGGTCCGAGAGGGAGAGAGAGAGACCAGAGAAAGAGAGAATAGAGGAAGAGAGAGGGAGAGAGAAGAGAGAGAGAGGAAAGGGGGGAAAAGGGGGGTCACGGGTCTGGGTTTGGGGGGTAGTGGGTTTAGGTTTTAATTTATTTTATTTTATTTTATTTTTTGTTGTTTTGTTTTTTATTTTTATTTTTTTTTGTTAAGTTTAGTTTAGTTTCTTATTCTATTTTTCTTTTTTTCTTTTTTTCAAAACCCGGTCATTACACAGCACAGCTTGATCGGATCACACAAAAAAAAAAGAGAGGGAGGGGGCGAACCTGTCGGGTTCCCTATTATCAGCAGTGGCTCCGCCCCCTTTGCTTCGATGCCCTCCTCCTTGCTCGATCCGGTGCGCCGCTACGTGCAGCCCACCACAGAAAGAGAGAGAAATCTATAGCGAGAGAGGGAGATGACAAGATTGGGAAGGGGTGGAGAGGGATCGGTGTTTAGGGCTTAGAAAGAGGGGCGGCTGAAGAGATTGAGAAGGGCTGTGGGGATTTCGGGAGGGCTAGAGAGGGGAACGTGTGAGAGTTTTTCGGGATTGAGAGAAAGAAAGAGATTTGGGCGCGCAGAGAAGATACATATGGGTGAGGGTGGCGGGAATTAGATTAGAGGTCAGGATGGAGTCAATTCTAATTTAGGGTTGGGGCTGTTGGATGGCTGAGATGAAATTGGATGGTAAAGGAATTAAAAGATGGGAAAGAGAAATGGGAGGTCGCAGGGGGTTGGTTTCGGGTAAATAGAAGGGATGGCGATCAGGTTTCGGGTACATAGAGATCGCAATTGCATTTCGGGTACATAGAGATAAAGGCTTGGGGAAGAGATCGCATTTACCAATACCTGATCCACTGTTTGAGAGAATAAATCCACTATTTGAGAATAAATCCACTGTTTGAGACTTGGGGAAAAGATTGCATTTACCAATACCTGACCCACTGTTTGAGACTTGGGGAAGAGATCGCATTTACTAAATAAATCGGGAAGAGATCGCACTTGACCCAACCCGACCCGTTTAACCCGTTTACTAAATGGATCGGGTCGTGTCAGGTCGGGTTGGGTCAACAAAACCTATGTAAACTTGCCGGGTTGGGTCAAGACAAGTCGGATTGGGCTGGGTTTGATCGGGTTGGGTCGGGTTGGTTCGGGTTGGCTCGGGTCGGGTTGACACGACCCATTTGGTAAATGGGTCAAGTCGGGTCAATAGGGTTATAAGTACAAACCCGAACTCGACCCATTAAATAAACGGGTCAATCGTGTCAACCCGTTTATGACCCGAACCCGTTTAGGCCAAACCCAAACCCGCTAACTTTGGGTCGGGTTGGCGGGTCGGGTCAAGGATTGCCACCCCTAGGTTTGAGACGTGGGGAAGAGATCGCACTTGCCTTTATTCTCAGGTATATGAAGGGATGGCAATCAGGTTTTCCTAGAGAGAGAAAATCATGCGGCTATAGAGGTGATTTCGGGTACAACTTTAATCGGTTTCCATGCATGGCTAGAGTGTTTGTGCATTGATTTGCATATATGGGGTTTCAATCGTGGGGCTGTTGGATGGCTGAAATGAAATTGGATGGTGAAGATTTAAGGAGGGGTAGAAAGGATCCATATGAAAAAGGATTGTGAGTTGTTATGTAAAGAGAGAATAAATGCTCGAGGAATTAAAAGACCCAGACCCAATCCATTTAACCACTACAACACAAATGATCTGTTGCGGCGGAATAAACGACGACCATCCCTACCCGGCCGAAAAAGGAATCAAATCTGGTGGCCATTCAACTCCGCCAGAAAAGCTTGAGCAAATACAGCGGCTAATGTCCACCGGCCGAAATAAAATAAGCAAATCCGGCAGCCAAAGTCCACCGATCGAAAAAAAAGAGAAAATTCGGTAGCCAAAGTCCACCGACTGGAAAAAAAATTAAGCAAATCCGGCGGCCAAAGTCCACCAGTCGAAAAAATTGAGCAAATCCGACGGCCAAAGTCCACCGGCTGAAAAAAAAAAAAAAAAAAAAAAAAAAAACAAATCCAGTGGCCAAAGTCCACCATCCAAAAAAAAAAAGAGAAAATCCAGCGACCATCCAACACTGCCGGAAAAGCTTAAGCAAATGCAGCAACATAGCCGCTATTAAAGCCCATGTATAAGCAGCGAATTGATCGTTTAAAGCTTTTAAGATGGGTGCATATGCGGCCACCAGTTTCGACTGTCAACTTGCCGAAAAAATATTTAACCGGCCATATTTAGCTGCCGATAAAGTCCAGATCTGTTATAGTGAACTAATCATGTCTAGACTCCAAACTCGTACTAGACCCGTTTAAAAACGGGTAGACCCAATAAGACGGTTGTGGGATTTTAAATTCTTGCATTCTCCTAACGATTCTACGACGTATGAAAAACATCGCCATAAAAAATTGAGAATCTGCGTCGTCATAAACAATATTTCCAAAAACAAGGAATTTTGCGACGCATAACTATGTCGTCGATTGCAACTAGCAGCATACTTAGTCTCGTCGCCAAAACTTTTAATTTTCCGCGACAAATTTATTTCGTCGTGAAAAGTAAATAATTTAGCGACATCTTATTGTGTCGCCAAATAGCCATTTATCGTCGCCAAAAAGTGCTCTGTGAAATTTTTATTTTACAGAACGATTCTGCGACGCACATACAACGTCGCTATAAAAAATTAAGAATCTGCGACGCACAACTACGTCACCAATTGCAACTAGCAGCGCACTTAGTCCCGTCGCCAAAATTTTAAATTTTTTGCGACATAATTTATTTCGTCGCTAAACTAAAATAATTTAGCGACGTCTAACTGCGTCGCCAAATAGCAATTTACCGTCGCCAAAAAACTTAATCCTTCTAGGCGTGAACTCAACTATGCTAGCAAACCTTTAGCGACACGATTTTGCGACGAATAAGATATTGCGTCGCGGAAAGACAACTTTCGGCGACGGAAAATGATATGTGTCGCAGAAACGCGTCGCTAAAGGTGCATTTTCTTGTAGTGATTAAATAGAACTAAAGATTATAATTAAATAAAGGAGGTTACGATGGAGATGAGGCTAAGGCGTCTAGGTTCAACCCAGTAGTATATTATGCATTCTTTTGATCGATAAGTATATATGACGATAGCATAAAAATTAATTCGGATGCATGCTACAGGGGTCTTTAAGCATTACATATGCCCGGAGTCTATGTGAAATCAAAAGGACTTGTACACAAGCATCGATTTCTAAAGATATGCATTCGTCATATTTAACTAAATAGACTGAAAATCATGCGAAGAGGGACTCGTTATGCTTGTGTTAACATACCACAGGGATTCATAAGTATTCTGTATGCCCGGAGTCAATACAGAATCAAACAAATTTGCAAGTAGGTTAACATACATCATCAGGTAGTATTATTCATCATGAGATTCAATCATAAAGAAACTAAGAATTGTCATTGATCAAACAAAAAATATAATACCCTACTAGGCATCCCCCATAGCCTTAGCTAGGGGTTTAGCCGTGCATATTCATAGAATTCAATATGAAGACATAGATGCAAGCAAACTCCATTAATGAAAAAATACGAAGGACGACGCTCGTGGACGACAGCTTCCGGCGAAGGTGACGGCGTGCGACGATGATTGTCTTCCACGGCAAGGACGATGGAGTGCGGCGTGACTTCGGCAAGCGTGGCTCGGAGCTTGGCGGATGGAAGATGATGGATCTTGGGTGGAAGATGATGAGACGATGTAGGTTCGGGCTAATGGTGGATGAATTTCGGATTGATGGTCATAGTGGTGATGGTGGAAGATGGTGGTGCTCGGTCTCCTGGTGGATGAATTTCGGATGGTGATGAATGGTGGCCGGGTGGAACGTGATGATGAAGGTCCTCCGATGTGGTTCAGGCTCTCTCCTATATAGAGAAGAGGGGATCCGGTTGGGTCCACCGAACGGCTGTGATGGGCTCCGGTTGGGAAAGAGAGAGAAGTTCGGATGGGAGTCCGGTACGATCGCGAGGAGAGAGACACGGGGGGACTGCATGCATTCTCGGTGCACGGACGGCTGTGATGGGCTGCATGCATGGGAGCTTAGAAACAAAAGGTTCTGATGGGTTTCAAGAGAGAGAAAAGTCAGGGATCCGGGCATTCGATCGGTTAAAGGAACTTCCGAAAGATTTTAGAGAGAGAATGGGAGATAATGGGTCTGGATGGTTGCCATCTCGGGATAGAGAGAGAACCGGAGTAGAAGAGAGTTACGGAATAGAAGAGAGAGGGACGTCCGGAGCCGATCGGGTCGGGGTTGAAAGAGGGACGGCTGGGTCTGTTATGGAAAGAGAGGGAGAAACGGGAGGAAGAGATGGGCGTTCGGGTTTGGAGAGAGAAACTGGGAGGAGAGAGAGAAGATCGGAAGAGAGAGAGAAACAATAGAGACGGGAGAGAAGAGAGAGAGACGTCCGGGATTCAGTTCGCGATCGGGTCGGGGCTGTTGCGTGCATGGCTCGGTGAGAGAGAGACGTCCGGGATTCGGTTTAGAGAGAGAGAGAAGAGAACGGGATAGAGAGACAGCTGGGCTCGGACGTGGACGGCTGCATAGGTGAGAGTTGGGTGTAATGGAGTGCAGTGATCATTGCCTATGTCATGTATGGGTTAGATTTGCAAAGGACGGCTGTGATTAAAATAGGAAGGAAAGAGAGAGCTGGGCTTGGCCGGGTGTATGCACAGCTCCTGTGCATGGAATAAAGGGACAGCTGCAATTAAGTCCGGATAGGAAGGAGTATGGACGTGGGCGATTTGATCTCATGCATGGGTTCTCGGATTGAACGGTTATGATGGTCGATCTGAATGCATGGGCGGGTGATGGGACTTGTATGCATGAATTGGATGCAATGGAGGGCTTGGATCACTGCATACATGGGTTTTGGCTTAAATGTATGGTTACGATTGGGTTAAGAAAAGAGTATCGCAAGGGATTTGAAGGCATGAGTTCTCTTAAATGAGCGGTTCAGATGGCTTCCGGTTACGGGTGGTAATGGACTCCGAAAACCCGACCAAATCCCGATCCGAAACAATGAGGATGAGTACAAATGAAGTTGGGTTCTCAACTAGAGCATGCATGATTGCATTGTTGCGATCGTGCGAGGGTATCTAAACGGTTGAGATGTGATGGATTTGAACAAGGCATAGAATTAAGATAAAAGAAGAAGAAACGAAAGGAAAGAAAAAAGAAGAGATGGAAGGAGAGAGAAAAGGTGGCAGGTCTGTGCGCTCTCCATACCATATTCGCAAGCCACCGTCATCCTCCATTGAGCTCGGTAAAACGTCCGGGGTGCTCCTCTGGTTTGTATCGTGCGATTTGTCCGCCCGATGAGATCATTTTTCCGCCGAATATTATAATTGTCCTTCTTATCGATCATTCTTCATAAAGACTTCCAAACAAGCTGTGGATCATCAATCGACTCGCCGTGAGAATATTGGCACGATGTCCTTGGACTAGCTGCGTCGAGAACCAGACCAATTCCCTGAAAATCACATAAAATGACACGTGTAAGGATCCAAGACGATTATCGATAAAAAGAATAATTTGGACTATCGGGCTTCGTATTTTTCATGCATGTAACATATGAGTGCGAACCAATATACCGTTATGTCCGTATTAAAGTCTATTATGCAGTGGTGCAAAGAAAATGATGCGCTTTACGAGTATATGAAAAGTTTTACATAGGAAAGCGATGATAATGCAGTAAGAAATAAGCGATAAAATGCATTATTTGGAGACTTAACAGAGATCGGTCGATCGACCGATTGCCCCACCTCCTCATCCATCGATAGGGCATACAACCCCTGCTCCCACTGAAGACCTTCCCTCGACCTATCAAATCTCGGCGGTCGACTTCCAACTGCTTCAACTGGCAAAGCAGAATGCCACCCTCACGGCTGAAAGGGATGCACTCAAGAAGGCAGCTTCCGAGGCTGGAATTGCTCCTCCCATCCCCTCGACTAATGAGAGGGTCGATCGGCCACGACCATCAATCCACTCCAAGCAACGGAGATCAATGGGCACTGCTGCCTTCGAGAGGATTCGTCGTGACCCAACTCCCTCTGCTGCCCCATGGAAACAGAGTGTTTGGGATCGCCTTGACGATGAGTCCTCCCAATCCTCTTCAGGTCGCAACTGCGACAAGAGGGTACCTTCAAAGCTCGACATATCAAGGAAGCACCAGATGAAAGGCGCTCCTTCAAAGAGTAGAATCTCTCCATCTATTCCATTTCAGTGTGGACTTGGATCGGATCTTCGTCACCGACTCCAACCTGCTGATATCCAAAGGCCTGAACAAGACCTCTCGATCTTGCCTCTCGATCCACATCCTAGTCGAGGGCATGGTCGCAGAGACGGATACTCTTCCACCGGACCTCTCCATCGGAGTTTGTTCGAATCTACATTTCCAAGGGGATGGAGAACTCCCACTCTCCCCAAATTCAATTGCGTCAAAGGAGATCCGACTCTCTACATACTAGCCTTCAAGCAAGCCTTGACGCCGCACGAAGAGGAGAACAACGTGCTCTGCCGCACCTTCGCGGGAAGTCTCGACGAACCATCCCTCGATTGGTACCATAATCTGCGAGCTGGGTCCATCGCCCAGTTCAGCGCTTTGGCCAATCTCTTCGTGCAGCATTATCAACTGAACATGAAGCCAGAGAAGAAGCTCGACTTCCTCTATCGGTTGAGGATGGGTGTCGACGAGAGTCTCCGTAGCTTCACAAGGCAATTCCGCAACGAGCATGCCGCCCTCTCCGAAAGACATTTGGATGATGAAGCCATCATGTTAGCTTTCCAGAATGCACTCCGCTTCGATCAACACATCTACAATGACTTCATCCGCAATCCCCCTCCTTCTCTGGGTTCAATGTTTGATCGAATCCAGAGAGAGATTGAGGTAGAGGACAATCAAGTCGCTCAAAAAGGGCGAGAAAGGAAGCGAAGGCCTGCTAAAAGAGAAGCCCCAAAGTATGCTGCTAAAGCCCACAACGCTGAGGCAGCAGCCCCTCCAACCAACAAATGGGCAAAGAATGACGGACGACGATCTCCAACGAAGACCACTTTCACTGAGTGGAATTTACCGATCAAGCAGATCCTCGACCGCATTCAACACGAAGATTTTCTTCGAAGGCCCAATCCTCTTCAGCCAAACACCAAATTCACGGCTGACAAAACGGTCTACTGCGACTTCAACCGAAGTCACGGCCATTCCACTGATCGGTGCTATCGACTGAAATTCCATCTTGAAGACTTATTGCGAGAAGGCCACCTTCAAGAGTTCATCAAAGGCGGACAAGATCAACGTCGAACCTCCGCGAAGGGGAAAGAAGCATGTTGGGTTCATCAAATCGCCTCCAACCGGCAACCTATCTCTGTGAATGCCAACGTCTTTGGCATTCACGGAACATTGCACAATCAAGCCTTGACGGGGAAAGAAGTGGATCGGCAAGTTCGACGCATCTTCCACGTTCGTTCTACTGCGAACAAGGAGGACACCTGGATCGAGAAGCCTATCGAAGGTTTGGCTTGTCCATCCATTGTTTTCAAAAACACCGATCTTCAAGGAGTTCACACTCCATATCGAGACCCCCTGGTCTTAAAAATCCTCATTGACGGAAGCACCGTCAACCGGATCCTTATCGACACCGGAAGCTCCATCGACATTATGTTCTCAGACTGTTTCAAACGTCTGGGACATAAATACTTGAGCCTCGACGTCGTCCCAACCGTAATCACGGGCTTCAATGGCGAACAAAGCATTACCGTGGGTGAATCAAGATTCACTCTCGACCTTAGCCGAGAGACTCGAGTCTCGATGAGGTTTGCAATTGTCGAAGGAGTGTCCAGCTACAACGCCATTCTCGGGCGACCATTCCTCCACCAGATCAATGCCATCTCCTCTTCTTACCACCAACTACTCAAGTTTGCAACGAGAGAAGGCATTGTCTGCATTCGAGGCGATCAGCAAGCTGGGAGATCTTGTGAGGCTACTACGGCTAAAACAGATCGTAAGATCAATATTGCTCCTCTAAAGCGGCCGCGAGATGAAGCTGGTCCCTCTTCCAAATAGCAATCAAAGGAGATTCCACCGATCGAGCCCCCACCAATCGAATGGGAAGCCTCACCTTCAATTGAAGAAATCACCCTATCAATATTGGCAGTAGAGATCTCCCTCGACAAACGTTTATCGGTACCGGTCTTAGCAACGCAGAAGCGCAAGACATATTATCCTTCCTTCAATCCAATATCGACGTCTTCGTTTGGTGTTTCGAAGACATGCCTGGTATCAATCCAGATGACGCTTGTCATCGACTTGCGATCAAAAAAGAAGTAAAGCCTGTCAAGCAAAAGCCACGCACCATCCGACCTGAGCTACAAGATGCTGTTCAAGAGGAGATCAGTAAGTTACTCACAGCAGGCTTCATTCGTGAAGTAGAGTATCCTACTTGGATCTCCAACATTGTTGCTGTTCCAAAGAAGAACGGAAAGGTCAGAGTGTGCATCGACTTCACCAATCTCAACAAGGCTTGTCCTAAAGATCCATTCCCCATGCCAAGGATAGATAGACTCGTCGATGCCACTACTGGCCACGAGCTATTGTCCTTCATGGATGGATACTCTGGGTACAATCAAATTCCGTTTCACTCTGATGATCAAGAGAAGACATGCTTTGTGACTAGCAGGAGTCTTTACTGTTACAATGTAATGCCATTCAGCCTCAAAAATGTTGGTTCTACCTATCAAAGACTAGTCACAAAGATGTTCGAAGACCAGATCGGTCGCAACGTTGAAGTCTACGTTGACGATCTCCTCACCAAGAGCTCCACTCGAGGAAAACATCTATCCGATCTGGCGAAAACCTTTCAAGTCCTATGAAAGTATCGCATGAAGCTCAATCCTGCCAAGTGCGCTTTTGGAGTTCAATCGGGCAAATTCCTGGGTCACCTTGTGACCAGGAGAGGTATTGAAGCCAACCCTGACCAAATTCGAGCCATCCTCGACATGCCATCACCTACCAATCGGAAGGAAGTACAATGTCTCACTGGAAGACTTGTTGCCCTCAATCGGTTCATCTCAAAATCCTTCGATAAGTGTAAGCCGCTCTTCGACAAACTACGTAAGGCGGATACATCTGGCTGGAGTCCAACTTGCGAAGAAGCCTTTCAAAGCATCAAGAAATATCTGGTGCAAGCTCCTATTTTGGCGGCTCCACTTCCAAAAGAAAATCTATGGCTCTATCTCACCGTCACCGATCAAGCAATCAGTGCAGTCCTAGTCAGTAGAAGAGAAGGCATCGAGCATCCGATCTACTACATCAGCCATACTCTTCTTCCAGCTGAGACTCGCTACTCAAAAACTGAGAAGGTCATTCTGGCCTTGCTCACTGCATCGCGTCGCCTCCAACCTTACTTTGTCTCTCATCAGATCACTGTCATTTCAGAACATCCACTCAAAGATATCGTTGACAAAGTTGGTCGAGCTGGTCGCATGACCAAATGGGTGATCGAAATGAGCGCTCTGGGGATTCAATTCGAATCTCGCACTTCAATCAAAGGTCAAGCAATTGCTGATTTTCTAGCTGACTTTCTAGTTAAGACCCCCTAACATAGGAGGAAGATGTCGATATGCGTCTTGGAGACGAAGACGAACCTCCATCTAACACAGCTGCTAAGATTGATCCAAGCTTTGAAGCTCCTGCCACAACACCAACTCCATGTAAGCTTTATATTGATGGAGCTTCAAGTTCGATCGGTTCGGGAACTAGGATAGTCTTGATATCCCCCGAACAAGATCATCTTCAGAAGGCCACTCTCCTCGGATTCAATGCCACCAACAACGAAGCAGAATACGAAGCACTCATCTCTGGACTCGAAATGGCTTAATCCCTTGGTGTGGATTGAATTATCGTCTACAGCGACTCCCAGCTGATTATAAGGCAAATCAATGGAGAGTACTCAGCTCGCGAAGAGAGGATGCAACTCTACTTGGTCCTAGTACGGCGCCTTCAACAACGTTTCGCTAGTACTGAATTTATTCAAATCCCAAGAGCAGAGAATCGAGAAGCAGATGCTTTAGCCAATGCTGCCTCAGTTCTTGGAGACTCACTCGGAGGAAGACAAATACAAATCGATTATCAAGAAGTGCCCAAGACCACCACCGAACAACAGATCATTGCTACCACAAAGAGATCTGGGGGTGGAGATCAACTGGTATCGAACCTTACCACCACAAGTGAGCTTGAGGATTGGAGACTGCCAATCTTCAACTTCTTTAAACATGGTGAAATACCCGAAGATCCAAATCAATCTCGAAGACTTCAAAGGAAGCTCCCATGCTATATCGTTTAAGGAGAAGACCTATACTTCAAGTCTCACAACGGGATGATGCTCAAATGTATGGGCCCTGAACAAGCAAAGGCAATCCTGATTGATATCCACTCTGGAGCCTGCGGGAATCATTCGGGAGGCAGATCGCTTGAAGCCAAAACGAAGCTACAAGGTTACTATTGGCCAACAATGTCAAAAGACGCTCGACAAGTGGTTCAAAGATGCGAGCCATGCCAACAGCATGCACGGGCTATCCATCTCCCTGCAGATGAGCTTCACCAACTGTCGAGTCCATGGCCTTTCCATCAATGGGGGTTGGACTTCTTAGGTCCTTTCCCACCAACTCCTAGCAAGAAGAAGTATCTGTTGCAAGCCACAGATTACTTCACCAAATGGGTCGAAGCTGTGCCACTCTTTCGAGAGACCGATGATGAAGTGATCAAGTTCATTCGACATAACATCTTCTCAAGGTTTGACACACCTCAAGTACTTGTTGCTGACAATGAGGCTCAATTTGACTCCGACAAGTTCCGAGAGTTCTGCCTGAATAACGGAATCAAACTCTTTTATTCAACCCCAAGATATCCTCAGTGCAATGGTCAAGCTGAAGCCTCCAATAGAGCTATTCTTGGTATACTCAAGAAGAAACTCAACGGTAAGAAAGGATTGTGGGAGCAACTCCTACCTGAAGTTCTTTGGGGATACTGTACAACTCCGAGAAGATCAACAGGGTTCTCACCCTTTTGTCTGACATATGGATCGAAAGCAGTACTCCTAACAGAAAACATATCAAATACTCTTAAGACCAGGGCAGTTGAAGAAGGGATCAATGAAGAGCTTTGAATCAATGATCTAGACTTCTCTAAAGAACTACGAGATCAAGCATCCCTTCGTGTGGCCAAGTATCAGCAGAAGATCAAACGAGTCTACGATGAGAAGGTCTACAAGAGACAGTTCCCCGTGGGCAGCCTAGTTCTCAGAGCAATTTTCTACAACACTAAAGAACATAGCAGTGGAAAACTTGCTCCCAACTGGGAAGATCCATATATCGTCGAATCAGTAGGAGGCAAAGGCTCTTATCGACTGATCTCACCAGAAGGAGATAGACTGCCACGGGCTTGGAATGCCAGACATCTCAAATTGTTCTATCCATGATGTAAATTCCATGATGAATAAAGTTCTCTTTCAAATATTCAAATGCTCAGCCTTTTCAATTCAAGTTATGAGGCAGTTTCAAATTATCAACGTTCAATCTACATCCAAGTTACAAGGTTGTTTAACATGTCTGGGAGTTTGTGTTGCGACACTACCCCTTACTTACAAATGTTAAATGATGTTCCATTTCAATCAATTTCGATATCGTCTAACATGTTTGGGTGTATGAGTTACGACTCGACCCCTCACATACAAATGTTAAACGAATTCAAGTTCAATTTTCAAATTACTTAACCGGTTTGGGTTATCAAGTTGCGACTTGGCCCCTTACATTCGAAGTGTATATATATTCAAACATTCCAGAACAACATTCAAAGACATTCAACATCAGAAACATTCAATTTCAGGTAACCAAAAAGACATCTTCATTATCAAAGAGATTTCAAGTACAGGAGTGAGCTTTTTTATCACAAGTTTACAAGTGCAATAACAAAGAGGAGATAGAGATACATCAGGGTTTGGCTATGCTCGGGGAACGTGACCTCTCTCCTTCAGATCCGCCACGAGCCTTGCTCGCCGCCGAAGCCTTAGAGGATCAGACACTGCTGGCATGGACCCTGAGTGCTTCCACCGCCTTCTCGGCCGTTTCCCTGTAACTTGCGCATTCAGCACGCATATGCTCTAACTCCTTCTTGAGAGCCTCCTCCTTGGCAGTAAAAGAAGCCTCCTTAGCATCGAGAGCAGCTTCTCTAGCAGCGAGAGCAGCTTCCCTATCAGCAACTTGGCTCTTCAACTCCGATAGCTTCACCGATCGATCATGAGCCAGGGCCTCGGTCTCGGAGAATCGATTCTTCAAATCTTCAAGCTCAAGGCCTCGATCTTGGCCTTCAAAGCCTCCTTCTTGGAGGATAGAAGCTCCCTCAGCTTATCCTTTTCTTCTTGGGCAGCTTCCAGTTCAGTCGTTAGGCGAGAGACTTCAGCTGAAGCCTCTCGCTCTCCAAACTTCTTGAAAAGCTTCGTGCCGAATTTCAAAACTGCTGAGTTCTGCGAACAAGCAAGAAGTGTTAGAAACATATCAGAAGATTCAAGTCAAAAGTCAATTCAAGCTGATGCACTTACCACCACTTCGAGCCTGTGAAAGGCTTCCTCGATCGGGGCCCCCGGAAGGTTGCAGAGCTTCCGGATCACTGGAGTTAGGTGGTTGATATCAACCTCACCTAAGTCCTTGAAAAGGGAAGTCATGCCAATAGGAGTCTCTGCAAATCGAACAAAAGTTCAAAAGAGTTAGAATATTTTTTAAGCTTCAAAGACAGTGTGATCAAGAGATAAAGTTAGTAAGAATACCTGTGACATCGACTTGAGACATCTTTCCTTTCCCACGGTCGGAGCTCTTACCCTTAGGGGCCGATTTCTCCTTGGTGGGGGTTGGCCCCGGCTGGGGTTGAGGAGCCCCATCGTTCACACGACTTCCTCTCTCCAGGTGTGCTAGAGAGGGAATGCCCCGAAGAGGTGAGACCTCCTCTTCACCCTGTGGCTGCTCGAGCCCAGCCAAGAGGAGTGCCATCTCTTCGGCCAGAGAGCGCGAAGGGGGTGGGGGTTGTTCAACCTCCAAACCCCCACTTGTAGTCGCTCCTTCGATACGAGGAACTTTGGGAGGCATTTGATCGAGGGGCGTGGGGTTGCTTCCAACCCCACCACTCCCCGAGAATTTAATCTTCAAGCGCATCGGGCGCTTCTTCAACTCCTCGAAATGGTAGGCGGGAACCACCTTGCGGCCATCGCCCTCCGCATCCATAACCCCCTCCATGCAACGGGCCTTGGCCTCATCGATAGGGATAGGTTGAGAGTCTTCTTCTTCTTCTGCACCACCAGAGGGGGTGGGAGGAAGGTCATCCCCACCACCCCCATGTCCTTGGTCACCTCGAGTGGGGGTGGGAGGAATTTCTTCCTCACCACCCCCATTTCCACCATCTCCACTAGTGGGGGTGGGAGGAAGATCATCCTCACCACCCCCATCTTCCTCATCGTCGTCGTTGTCGTCGCTGCCTATGCTACCATTTTCAGCCTCTTCTTCTTCTTCTTCCTTGTCTTCCTTCTTCTTTTCTTCTTCCTCTTCTTCTTCATCTTCCTTCTCCTTTTCTTGGTCCTCATCTTCCTTCTGCTTGATAAGGATTTTCCTCTTCTTCTTCGCTTGGCCTCGTTGTATTACCAACTTCTCCTCAGTGGTGGGCAATCTGCGCCTCGCACCATAGGCTTTCTTCTCGATTCGAACCTTTCTGATAATCTTGCCAGACTGAGGATCCTCCTCATAGTCTAAGTACAAGACTTCGTTATCTTCGTATCTGGACTGTGACCGATGAAGGAGATTGGCATTGCCATACCTGACTGGGCAGTTCGAAAACTGTTTCCAAGATCTGGTACCACAGGTCAATTCCAGGAACAAGTTGTCAATGTCCCCAACCCACTCCGAAGGCCAAGCCAGCTCACCTCCTGCATAGTACATCTTGATCTCCTTGTTCACGTCAGCGCGAGGAGTCTCTGGCACTGAGAGTGGAGTCCAGGCACCAGCAACTGAGAGCGGCCACTCAGTGTATAGCTTGTCGGAGGCAACCGTGTTGGCAAGGGGGCGTAGAGCAGAAACCCCTTTCAGGTTGAAGAAAGGGTTGTCTTTCCTCGAAGCCCATCGGTAATGATAGAAAAAGTAGCCCAATTCGATCCGGGCCTCTTCGTCGTCCGGGATGCTTGAGTAGCACTCCCTCAGCTCCTTCTGAAAATCGGATTCTACACGGCAGAAGGCGTAGATTATCCTCCATGCATTGCCGGTGAGCTGTCCTGGGCAGAGGCCGGAGGTATTTAGCAACCTTGCGGCAAACGGCAGCAGCGGAAGACGAAGTCCGCAGTTCAGCAGGCCCACGGAGACCACTGTCCCTATCACCTGCTCCATGCTGGAAACGTTCACAAACACTGTCTGTTTGTCGATGCCAAAACCAGATAGAACCCCTGGCAGTGACGGCCGAGTCTTCCCCTCTGTGAAGCACGCCAACAGCTTTCGCCACTTTGCCCTCTTCTTGTCGGTAAGCTGGCCACCCGTGTTGTAAACATAGGCAGGCTCCTCTACTAGAGACATTAAGGGGCCCAAAACGAACTTCGCTTTCGGGATGTGCTCTGGCCTTGACGGTGCAGAGGCAAACCCAACTCCAGTGTGTCTTTTGCCTAGTTGACCCAACTCCACGAGCACTGCTTTGCCCTTACCACGACCTTTGGGGGGGATGATTCTTCAGCAATCTCCTTCCCCTTCCTCTTGGAAGGAACTGCGCTCTTCTTCAAACTGCCAGAAGACGCCATTTGTCCGATCGAAAGAAAACAAAGAACGAGAGATTGGGAGCAAAAGTTCTGGACTTCGAAAAATTTCTGATAGCGTGAGGCGAAAATAACAACCCAAAGAAGCATATATACACAGGGTAAACCGGCGCATAGTTCGAAAAGACACGTGTCATCACTATATCAAATCGTCTGTTTTTACTAGGGACACGTGGCATCAATCCGTAGCAAGCGCAAAACCAGGCGAACAGTCGAGACCAGACGAAGCGTCGAACCAGCTGGACCACCGGTTCAAGCGAACCACCGGTTCAACCAAACCACCAGGTCAGAAGACTCACCCGTCCATCAGGCCCTCCGGTTCACAGCAGAGTATTCTACTTCAAATTGTTGCACTAAGATGTTATCCCATCAACTGACAAACAGTTGGGTAATTTACCAGAAGAATCGAGCAAAAAACAGGCTCTTTCGCCTTATCACCTTGACCGGTTGAATTTAACCGATCGGTCAGGCTTGACCGATCGGTCAAATTCAAGCATTCGGTCGATTTTCTACTGATCGGGCAAAAGAACTTGGTCTTTTGCCCGATCACCCAAACCTTGACCGGCTGATTTTAACCGATCGGTCAAATATGACCGATCGGTCAAAATCAACCGATCGGTCGATTTTCTACTGGATCGGGTGAAAAACTTGGTCTTTTGCCCGATCATCCAAACCTTGACCGGCTGATTTTAACCGATCGGTCAAACATGACCAATCGGTCAAAATCAACCGATCGGTCGATTTTCTACTGGATCGGGCGAAAAACTTGGTCTTTTGCCTGATCATCCAAACCATGACCGACTGATTTTAACCGATCGGTCAAACATGACCAATCGGTCAAAATCAACCGATCGGTCGATTTTCTACTGGATTGGGCATAAAACTTGGTTTTTTGCTCGATCACCCAAACCTTGACCGGCTGATTTTAACCGATTGGTCAAACATGATCGATCGATCAAAATCAACCGATCGGTCGATTTTCTACTGGATCGGGCAAAAAACTTGGTTTTTTGCCCGATCACCCAAACCTTGACCGGCTGATTTTAACCGATCGGTCAAACATGATCGATCGGTCAAAATCAACCGATTGGTCGATTTTCTACTGGATCGGGCAAAAAACTTGGTTTTTTGCCCGATCACCCAAACCTTGACCGGCTGATTTTAACCGTTCGATCAAACATGACCGATCGGTCAAAATCAACCGATCGGTCGATTTTCTACTGGATCAGGCAAAAAACTTGGTTTTTTGCCCGATCACCCAAACCTTGACCGGCTGATTTTAACGGATCGGTCAAACATGACCGATCGGTCAAAATGAACCGATCGGTCGATTTTCTACTGGATCGGGCAAAAAACTTGGTTTTTTGCCTGATCACCCAAACCTTGACCGGCTGATTTTAACCGATCGGTCAAACATGACCGATCGGTCAAAATCAACTGATCGGTCGATTTTCTACTGGATCGGGCAAAAAACTTGGTTTTTTACCCGATCACCCAAACCTTGACCGGCTGATTTTAACCGATCGGTCAAAATCAACCGATCGGTCGATTTTCTACTGGATCGGGCAAAAAACTTGGTTTTTTGCCCGATCACCCAAACCTTGACCGGCTGATTTTAACCGATCGGTCAAACATGACCGATCGGTCAAAATCAACCGATCGGTCGATTTTCTACTGGATCAGGCAAAAAACTTGGTTTTTTGCCCGATCACCCAAACCTTGACCGGCTGATTTTAACGGATCGGTCAAACATGACCGATCGGTCAAAATCAACCGATCGGTCGATTTTCTACTGGATCGGGCAAAAAACTTGGTTTTTTGCCTGATCACCCAAACCTTGACCGGCTGATTTTAACCGATCGGTCAAACATGACCGATCGGTCAAAATCAACCGATCGGTCGATTTTCTACTGGATCGGGCAAAAAACTTGGTTTTTTACCCGATCACCCAAACCTTGACCGGCTGATTTTAACCGATCGGTCAAAATCAACCGATCGGTCGATTTTCTACTGGATCGGGCAAAAAACTTGGTTTTTTGCACGATCACCCAAACCTTGACCGGCTGATTTTAACCGATCGGTCAAACATGACCGATCGGTCAAAATGAACCGATCGGTCGATTTTCTCCTGCATCGGGCAAAAAACTTGGTTTTTTGCCCGATCACCCAAACCTTTACCGGCTGATTTTAACCGATCGGTCAAACATGACCGATCGGTCAAAATCAACCGATCGGTCGATTTTCTACTGGATCGGGCAAAAAACTTGGTTTTTTGCCCGATCACCCAAACCTTGACCGGCTGATTTTAACCGATCGGTCAAACATGACCGATCGGTCGATTTTCTACTGTATCGGGCAAAAAACTTGGTTTTTTGCCCGATCACTCAAACCTTGACCGGTTGATTTTAACCGATCGGTCAAATATGACCGATCGGTCAAAATCAACCGATCGGTCAAAATCGACCGATCGGTCAACTTTGACCGATCAATTCATTTCACGCTAAAAAGCTCGATGAGTTTCTTTATATTTTCTCGTGACAGGGGTTGATAATTTTGCACCAAGAATCCAAGCCAGCTAAGCTGACCTCTTTGCTAACTTGGAGGGGGTAACTGTGGGTGCAAATTTTGGCAAGAAGTCTGCAAACAGCGGGACCCATCGGCCCTGCCACGTGGGTCCCCGAAGACTACAGCGGGACCCACCGGCCCTGCCTGGTGGGCCCCCGAAGACTACAGAGGGACCCACCGGCCCTGCCTGGTGGGTCCACGAAGACAACAGCAGGACCCACCGGCCCAGCCTGGGGGGCTCAAGAACCTGTGGAATCCCCCAGGAGACAGTAGCGGGGCCCACCAGCTTTACCTAGAGGATCCCCAGATACAACAGCAAAAACCGCCAATCGCCACCAGAGAATCCTATAAATAGCAGACCCTTCGAATGTAAAGGGATCGAGATCTGATTTCCATTTCTGAGATCTGATTTTCAAAACCCAGAGCTCTGGAATTTCTCAGCCTTCTATCTTCATCCTCTTTTTGATCTTCTTCTTTCTTTCGAAGAGATCAGAGAGGTTTTAGTGATACTCGGCCTGTCGAGATCACTTCTGAACAAAGTGTTAGTGAATTCGGGTTGCTCCCTATTGCACGGAGACGTAGGCTTCGACTGAACTCCGAGATCACACCTCTCGTGTCAAAGCTCTCCTTCTCTCTCTCTCTCTGCTTGTGTATTGTGAACTGCAACTCCAATCAACAGATCGAACAACGATCTTCAACTCGAACTTCAATTGACTGGTGCGGCGAAGTCTTTGGGTCGGCACGAAGATTTTCCCCCACAAATTCATTCGCTCGAATGTATCCATTCTAATTCATTCGTACGATCAATTCTTATTCATTCGTACGATCCATTCAAATTCATTCGCCTGATCCATTCTAATTCATTCGTACGATCCATTTTAATTCATTCTCACGAATGTAACCTTTCTAATTCATTTTTATGATCCATTCTAATTCATTCGCACGATCCATTCTAATTCATTCGTACGATCCATTCTAATTCATTCGCACGATCCATTCTAATTCATTTGTAAGATCCATGCTAATTCATTCGTACGATTCAAACTAATTTATTCGTATGATCCATTCAAATTCATTCGCACGATCCATTCTAATTCATTCGTATGATCCATTCTAATTCATTCGCTCGAATGTATCCATTCTAATTCATTCGTACGATCCATTCTAATTCGTTCATACGATCCATTCTAATTCATTCGTACGATCCATTCTAATTCATTCGTACGATCCATTCTAATTCATTCGCACGATCCATTCTAATTCATTCATATGATCCATTCTAATTCATTCCTACGATCTATTCTAATTCATTCGCTCGAATGTATCCATTCTAATTCATTCGTATGATCCATTCAAATTCATTCGTACGATCCATTCTAATTCATTCCTACGATCTATTCTAATTTATTCGTTCAAATATATCCATTGTATTTCATTCGTACGATCCATTCTAATTCATTCGCACGATCCATTCTAATTCATTCGTATGATCCATTCTAATTCATTCTATTGATCAATTCTAATTCATTCGTACAATCCATTCTAATTCAGTCTCACGAATGTAACCATTCTAATTCATTTGCACGATCCATTCTAATTCATTCGTACGATCCATTCTAATTCATTCGTACGATCCATTCTAATTCATTCGTATGATCTATTCTAATTCATTCGCACGAATGTAACCATTCTAATTCATTCATACGATTCATTCTAATTCATTCGTATGAGCTATTCTAATTCATTCGTATGATCCATTCTAATTCATTCGTACGATCCATTTTAATCCATTCGTACGATCCATTCTAATTCATTCGTATGATCCATTCTAATTCATTCTCATAAATGTAACCTTTCTAATTCATTTGTATGATCCATTCTAATTCATTCGTACGATCCATTCTAATCCATTCGTACGATCCATTCTAATCCATTCGTACGAATGGATTAGAATGGATCGTACGAATGGATTAGAATAGATCGTACGAATGGATTAGAATTGTCACGCCCCAGAAATCTGAAGACCGATCCCTGGGGTGTGAGGTGAGAGAAAGAAGAGGGTTTTGGGACTGGTCAATTAATTACACCAATTTGGGTTCTCACAAGGCTTCTACGCTCTCTAATATGAAAAACAAGAAGGAGGAAGAAACAAGAGGGGAATCTTTTAAATTTGATTTTTCAAAAAACATTTTTATTAAAAAGGAAAGAAGAGAAATATCAATAGAGATAAGACATTATCTAATCAGCTCGACCTTCAAAAGTCATATCCTCTCAGTATGTGTGCCAGTCGGTGCCACTACATACCGACAGGGGTCTATCTGAGGGAGCACGAAGCTCAAGCCTCCTACGGCTAGCCAAGTGGTCTCATCCACGCCCTAACACTCAGGTGCACCAATCTAGGGTTCCTATCTACAAGGTTAATAATTTTAGTCATTTATATGTATTTATATTTTCATCATGATCTATCCTAGGCTTGGGGCCTTGAGGAGAGGCCTACCCAAAAGAATTCAGCTGGAACCATTGCAACTACAACCATAGAATACAACTAACTAATAAGAACTCTTATTCCAATAAAATTACCATGTCTGAAGAGAAAAGACTACAAGACGGACATACTAAACAGAAAGGTAAAGCTGCAACTCCAACTCCGCCTCTGGACTCCTACTGCTACTCCTGAGCCTCCGGACCTGCAACTGAGCCTACTCGTGGGAAAGAGTAGCCCCCAATAGGAAATTGGGAGATTAGCCAAATTAATGGCTAGTGACATCCTAATAGTCTTTAATAATAAGAGACGACCAATTGTAACAAATTAAGATATAATCTAGCAGTTCTAGTATGATCAAAGTTTGTAGAATGATACCTAAACCTATCAATAGTCTATATTCACATGCAATTCCTACTGGCATTAGGTTATCTAACATAAAGTCCATTCAATGTTCTACAGCATTAAAGAACAATTTAAATAAGACGTTCATCTAAAGTCACGAGATCATCATGTGAACAGTCATACAATTCTAAATTCATATACAGATAAAACACACACTATCAAAATGTGAACCCCGGATATTTTGTTCATCCTGCCCCCGGTCGGGCATTACTATAGGGCCTTTTATTTCGATGTAGAGGGCCAACTCTCTCGCCGTGCATCCACCAACACCATGCACTAGTCACCCAGATGATCATAAGGGGTTTCCCGTCTTTCATGGTGGAGCTCTACCGCCCAACTTGCTTTACTATGGGGACTTCAACTCCCCGGGACAGGGTTGCTAGGCCAATCCCTACTCGAGGGCACCTCCTATTGGCTTTACCACAACCCTTGCCCGTGACCCCTAACCTACTTAACTTCGGCTGTACGCGTAGGGTGGTTCACGGCCCTTGCGCGCACGGGGTCCCTACCCTCTAATCAGGTAGATTCACATATAATATCTTTCAACATATACAATGAAGCTACAAAAAGTCTATTTAATGCTTATCAATTTCCAACAATTTACCCCTGGTCCCGTACTGCTCTCGCAACCCATGCAACATAATAAATCAATAAAGTAAAACACTCATCCCAGTGACCCATGTGCTAGGGTTGCCATACTCCTCTCAGGAGGGTGGGTCCTGATAGTTATTAGTTATTCAATTTAATGATTAATTTAAGGGAATCCTAATTACGATGTCCATACAATCAAAAGCAATCATTATTATTATTCTATTAATATTTTAAGCATGCGTCGCCGGACTCACGACTCCGCATGCAAGGCGAGGTCCACTTGACCACATGCGACGATGCCCGGCGGGGCCCGCATGCAGTGTCATGGACACCTACCCTTAGTCATTCTCATTTCCCACTATTAAAGACCACGCAAGGGTAGCAGATGTCACCTGGTTGTCGATCGCACATGACTCCTACTAGCTGCCTCTGATCCGTCTCCACTGGATCACCACGATCAAGGTCTGATAATAACCACAGCTCCGCATCATAACTCTATCGATTAAAACAAAAGAATCTACGATAAGGGTTCTATGCCAAGGATAGTCGGGCACCCTCGATAGGGGACCAACATTGAGTCGACAGCACGCAAATCCGTGCGATTGAAGAACTCAAACCTAAACACTACTAGGCTAACAAGTAATTAGAAGCTAAACCTACTCATCGAATCGGGCTCGAAGAACCCTTTCCGATGGTTCCAATTTCGCTGGAATCCGACTTCGGTCGAATGGTTTCGGGTCAAACCACGTAGAACCGGTGAAACCGATCGCATGGTTGGTTCACTAGGGTAGAAGGGGTTCTAGGGTTATCTTCTAGGTTTAAAAGGTAGGACTCAATGTTCTGAGCACAATGCCGCTAGTTTCGTCCGAATCCGAGTTCGGACGATGAAACGACGGTCAAACCACGGTACCACGATAATATCAGGTCAAAGGATAAAACAGGGTATTAAATAGTATAATTACTATTCTAGACTATGACCAATAGGTAGGAATTTCCGAGCCGGTCGAAATGGCACTGGTTTCGTTCGATTCCGAGATCGGACGAGGAAATGGCGGCTGAACCAAATTTGACTGGTTCACGGGTCTGGTTCGGGTGAACCAGACCGGTTCAGTGTTGGGCCGGGTCTGCAGTAGGCCTTGTTGGGTCGGGTCGGGTATGCAGTGGAAGGTCGGGTCGGGTACAGGGCTAAGCGGATCGGGTTCAGGGTTTAATAGGTCGGTCTGGGTATAATTAATACCTTGTAAAATTACCGAACTACCCCCCCCATCTCTTCTTCTCCACGAGACCGAAACCAGCACGGGCTGGTTCCTGCGCGTCGGCGACCGGCGGGAGAGGCGGCCTGGAGCGCCGGCGAGCGCTCGGCCGGCCTCTCCCGCGCCACCCGTACGGAGGAGGCGCGGTGGGAGGTGGCCGGAGCGCCCGTCGGAGCCCGAGGTTCGGCCGGTGGGGCTCGTATGGGGTTGCAGCCGGTGGTGGTGCGCCGGGGAGGGCTCGGTTGCGGCGGCGGTGTCCACCCGTGCGGGCCGCGGCAAGGGAGATGAGGGTGAGGTCGGGTTGGAGGTTCGGCTGCGCGTGGAGGGGCTTGGGTTGCAGCCATGGTGGTGGCCGGTTCGGTTTGTTCGGACGGAAGAGAGGAGGTGGGAAGGGGGGAGGGCTGACCTGGGTGTGTTGTCGGGTTCGCCGGTGCTCACCGGAGTCAGGGATAGAGATGAAGCCGCTAATCCTCTCTCTAGTCCTCTCCCTCCATCTCTCTCTCTATTCCTCCCGTTCTCTCTCTCTCCTCTCGTTCTCTCTCACGTTCCTCTCTCTCTCTCTCTACGTCCTTCTCTCTCTCTCCCGTTCTCTCTCTATTTATAGAGGGGGAAGGCTGTTGTGATAAGAAGGGATGGGGTTAGGGTTGGTTAAGGGGATAAAGATAAGAAAGATAGGGATAAGGGCTAAAAGATATGGATTGTCGTCCCGAAATCTTGCCCGAAAATTACCATCCGAATTTCGGATTGAAATAAACGGGGAGGGAGGTCAAGAGAGCCTAAATCATGCTAGGAGACCGGGAGGTAGGCTCTAGGGCTGGTCGAGCTCGGTCCCGAGCCCTGAACCGGGCTCGGTTGGAATCCGGGTGCGATTCGTCCATCAACCGGGCTGAAAAGAATAATAAGCTGTAACTATCAAACCGGAAGTCGGAATAGAGCCCGAGAGGATTCGTTGGAAAGGTCTCGTCAACGCAAACGTGTTAGCGCTTGGTACATAATTTTCTGACTTCTAGATCTCCCGAAAAGAAGGAAAGATTCCAAAACTCAAAATAGCAATAACTATTCACCCGGGTGTCGGATCGACCCTAACTCAGGCTCATTGGAAGGCTCTCTCAGAGCCTCATCTAACGTATCTTGTTTCATTATGATCCGATCACCCGATCTCTCACAAGAAACAAAACAGCTATAACTATCGACCAATTATCGTTTTTCTAGGGTTTACCTGCCGGGCTGCGGAAACTAGCTGCGCATACACCTGATCGTTGCACGGAACGCACCAACGTGACATGCTCAAAGTTACGGAGAATGTGAACGTAAAACATCTCATTGGTTTACGATCCATTTATTGGGAAAAGGCCCAAAGAAAAAGTCTGGCTGTAAGAAGACGAAACTAGCCATTGAGGATTTCTATTATTCTCAAATCTAACACCACAGGTGTTACAACCTACACACCTTAAAAAAATTTTCGTCCCGAAAATTCAACTACAAAAACCATATATACGTGTCCACTCATCTCTACTACCAAAACAAGAATAATATAACAATGAAAAGTTAACTATAACGAGCGCAAACATCCTCACTAACACTACCAACAAGAAAGTCAAGTCACTACACCAAATCTTACTAAAGGAAAACCCTGATCCTCTATTATTCACAATTCTACTCCCTCTACTAAGCTAAACATTATACGAATCGACTCTCATAATTATTAGGATAGAAATGAACCACCAAATTCTCACGTTGCGAATACGAGTTTTGGTTTCCATTTCTCATTCTAAGCATTACGGATTAGACCAAAATCATGAGTTCTAATCATTAACCCTGCCTTGATAAGGGGCATCATATCCCCCTTATTAGTACCGCCGAGGGGTGTCCTCCTCGGTAGGGTAACTACCAAAACTCATAGATTCAGAAGCTTAAAATGCACTCAATTGTCAGTACCGATATAAAAGGTATATCAATATATATGAGCGCCCATACACCCATATATAATTTATACTTTTGGTATCGACTCTACAATCATAGCAATGTATACTACACATATGCGCCCATACACATATGCTTAAGTACACATTCAAGAATGATTTGACAAAAGAGATGTCTTAACTAGTACGCCTAACGTGTATCTAACACTAAACTAAAATCCTATAAGATTCCTATGAGACTATAACACCTACACTAATCAAACTACCAATACTGCTCAAGGGACTAACGAATAAATGCCCCAAAATCTATTTCTCAAGTGGGTCCAAACTAGATAGCTACACTCTGACAATAGATAGTCATCTCATTGGCTGAGATGAGGGGATCGATCGATCCTAAACCAAAACTATTATGAGTTGGCTGAAGAAACTACCTACTAGAAAACTAATGGCCAACTAATATCGACTGAGCAGATCGATACCAAGTACTAAATTCTACCCTAAACTAATCATCGAGATAGCTAGACGGAAACCTCGCAACCATACAAAAATAAGAATAAAGGACCCGAGACAAATAGAGACAACTTAGAAAAAAGACAACTGAGGGAACTAGCACAATCTTAACATTCTGAGAACTAAAGGCAATCACTCAAAAGAAATTGAAGCAAACAAAAGTTACTAAAATCGAATAATAATTAGAAACAAAACGGGGTGAATCAGCAGAATAATGATCATTCTTAAGATTCCAACTGATAAGATATTCTCAAATTTTATAAACATAGGCAGTCCTCTTGACATCGTCGCTAACATCTTTCTAGTACTCAAATATCTCAATTCGATCTTAACGTCACTGTCATCTAGTCAGTGCGCTCTCTCCCGCGAGTTCCAATAAGAACTGCGAAACCAACCGCCAAAGCCTCCGAAGAGTCAGTGCGTAGCCACAGTATGTCCTTTACCGGACAATCATCATCCACCGTCAAAGTTCTCTAGGAACAGTGCGTACTCTTTCGCAAGAGTCACTATCAAGGTATCCCGTAATCTACTAACCATGGGAAATTCAAACGGCCACCTAAGATTTTCATCTCCTGGTGTACTCATTGAAACCACTATCCCCAAGAGTCATCATCAATACTCATAGGATCTATTAAAAAGCACACAAGCTCTACACCAAACCCCACAATACACCAGAGAGATCTAACAAGAAAACTACTATAATTATTACACCTATATCGAGATAATGGACAATCCTAAAAACACCAACTAGGTCTCTAGTACCAATGGTCAACAAGAATCAAGAAATCCTAAACACCGACTAGGTCTCTAATACTAAGGGTCAACAAAGATCAAGGAATCATAAAACACCGACTAGGTTTCTAACGCTTAGGGTCAACGAAAAATAACAAAACCAATAGAAAGAGTAACCTCACAACCATGCCAGATAAACCATCAAGGATATACATCCTTCCAGATATATTCAAATACATCCATTCCAAAACCAATCAACCAAATTACTAACTAGAGTTGAATATCTAGTCCTTGGTCAGCTCCTTACCACTAGAAAGTTCAAGAGAATCTATATTAGAAGACTCCCAACCTATACTCTGATATAGACTCAAACACTATGCTTCTGCCTAGAGATCAAGAAACACCACCCTTGGTTAAGATGTTATACGTGGCTCCTTCTTAAGAACTATCACCCGAGTTACAATGACTAACTCTAAACCTAAACATTATAGCACATCAGAGTTCTAATACAATCATACGCATACGATATATAGATTTATTCATTAGTCTTGATCAATCAAAAACTCAATCATAGACAGTTCTTAGTTACAGATCAATTCCTTAAACAAAACCAGTTCTCCAAGTATGATTAACCCTAGGTCCTTATCCTTAGAAATACTCGCTATGCCACCACTAGCTACTACGAGAATTCTATCGACTCACTATCTATACAATCTGTAGAAAATATTCTAACACCACTTGAGTCTAAACTTTCCAAAGAAAGGATCGCAAGACACGAACCACATCCTAACAAAACCCCTAGGAACATATCCCTAAGCTCTGATACCAGCTATCACGCCCCAGAAATCTGAAGACCGATCCCTGGGGTGTGAGGTGAGAGAAAGAAGAGGGTTTTGGGACTGGTCAATTAATTACACCAATTTGGGTTCTCACAGGGCTTCTATGCTCTCTAATATGAAAAACAAGAAGGAGGAAGAAACAAGAGGGGAATCTTTTAAATTTGATTTTTTGAAAAACATTTTTATTAAAAAGGAAAGAAGAGAAATATCAATAGAGATAAGACATTATCTAATCAGCTCGACCTTCAAAAGTCATATCCTCTCAGTATGTGTGACCAGTCGGTGCCACTACATACCGACAGGGGTCTATCTGAGGGAGCACGAAGCTCAAGCCTTCTACGGCTAGCCAAGTGGTCTCATCCACGCCCTAACACTCAGGTGCACCAATCTAGGGTTCCTTTCTACAAGGTTAATCAATTTAGTCATTTATATGTATTTATATTTTCATCATGATCTATCCTAGGCTTGGGGCCTTGAGGAGAGGCCTACCCAAAAGAATTCAGCTAGAACCATTGCAACTACAACCATAGAATACAACTAACTAATAAGAACTCTTATTCCAATAAAATTACCATGTTTGAAGAGAAAAGACTACAAGACGGACATACTAAACAGAAAGGTAAAGCTGCAACTCCAACTCCGCCTCTGGACTCCTACTGCTACTCCTGAGCCTCCGGACCTGCAACTGAGCCTACTCGTGGGAAAGAGTAGTCCCCTAATAGGAAATTGGGAGATTAGCCAAATTAATGGCTAGTGACATCCTAATAGTCTTTAATAATATGAGACGACCAATTGTAATAAATTAAGATATAATCTAGCAGTTCTAGTATGATCAAAGTTTGTAGAATGATACCTAAACCTATCAATAGTCTATATTCACATGTAATTCCTACTGTCATTAGGTTATCTAACATAAAGTCCATTCAATATTCTACAGCATTAAAGAACAATTTAAATAAGACGTTCATCTAAAGTCACGAGATCATCATGTGAATAGTCATACAATTCTAAATTCATATACAGATAAAACACACACTATCAAAATGTGAACCCCGGATATTTTGTTCATCCTGCCCCCGGTCGGGCATTACTATAGGGCCTTTTATTTCGATGTAGAGGGCCAACTCTCTCGCCGTGCATCCACCAACACCATGCACTAGTCACCCAGATGATCATAAGGGGTTTCCCGTCTTTCACGGTGGAGCTCTACCACCCAACTTGCTTTACTATAGGGACTTCAACTCCCTGGGACAGGGTTGCTAGGCCAATCCCTACTCGAGGGCACCTCCTATTGGCTTTACCACAACCCTTGCCCGTGACCCCTAACCTACTTAACTTCGGCTGTACGCGCAGGGTGGTTCACGGCCCTTGCACGCACGGGGTCCCTACCCTCTAATCAGGTAGATTCACATATAATATCTTTCAACATATACAATGAAGCTACAAATAGTCTATTTAATACTTATCAATTTCCAACAATTTACCCCTGGTCCCGTACTGCTCTCGCAACCCATGCAACATAATAAATCAATAAAGTAAAACACTCATCCCAGTGACCCGTGTGCTAGGGTTGCCATACTCCTCTCAGGAGGGTGGGTCCCGATAGTTATTAGTTATTCAATTTAATGATTAATTTAAGGGAATCCTAATTACGGTGTCCATACAATCAAAAGCAATCATTATTATTATTCTATTAATATTTTAAGCATGCGTCGCCGGACTCACGACTCCGCATGCAAGGCGGGGTCCACTTGACCACATGCGACGATACCCGGCGGGGCCCGCATGTAGTGTCATGGACACCTACCCTTAGTCATTCTCATTTCCCACTATTAAAGACCACGCAAGGGTAGCAGATGTCACCTGGTTGTCGATCGCACATGACTCCTACTAGCTGCCTCTGATCTGTCTCCACTGGATCACCACGATCAAGGTCTGATAATAACCACAGCTCCGCATCATAACTCTATCGATTAAAACAAAAGAATCTACGATAAGGGTTCTATGCCAAGGATAGTCGGGCACCCTCGATAGGGGACCAATATTGAGTCGACAGCACGCAAATCCGTGCGATTGAAGAACTCGAACCTAAACACTATTAGGCCAACAAGTAATTAGAAGCTAAACTACTCATCAAATCGGGCTCGAAGAACCCTTTCCGATGGTTCCAATTTCGCTGGAATCCGACTTCGGTCGAATGGTTTCGGGTCAAACCACGTAGAACCGGTGAAACCGATCGCATGGTTGGTTCACTAGGGTAGAAGGGGTTCTAGGGTTATCTTCTAGGTTTAAAAGGTAGGACTCAATGTTCTGAGCACAATGCCTCTAGTTTCGTCCGAATCCGAGTTCGGACGATGAAACGGCGGTCAAACCACGGTACCGCGATAATATCAGGTCAAAGGATAAAACAGGGTATTAAATAGTATAATTACTATTCTATACTATGACCAATAGGTAGGAATTTCCGAGCCGGTCGAAATGGCACTGGTTTCGTTCGATTCCGAGATCGGACGAGGAAATGGCGGCTGAACCAAATTTGACTGGTTCACGGGTCTGGTTCGGGTGAACCAGACCGGTTCAGTGTTGGGCCGGGTCTGCAGTAGGCCTTGTTGGGTCGGGTCGGGTATGCAGTGGAAGGTCGGGTCGGGTTCAGGGCTAAGCGGATCGGGTTCAGGGTTTAATAGGTCGGTCTGGGTATAATTAATACCCTGTAAAATTACCGAACTACCCCCCCATCTCTTCTTCTCCACGAGACCGAAACCAGCACGGGCTGGTTCCTGCGCATCGGCGGCCGACGGGAGAGGCGGCCTGGAGCGCCGGCGAGCGCTCGGCCGGCCTCTCCCGTGCCACCCCTACGGAGGAGGCGCGGTGGGAGGTGGCCGGAGCGCCCGTCGGAGCCCGAGGTTCGGCCGGTGGGGCTCGTATGGGGTTGCAGCCGGTGGTGGTGCACCGGGGAGGGCTCGGTTGCGGCGGCGGTGTCCACCCGTGCGGGCCGCGGCAAGGGAGATGAGGGTGAGGTCGGGTTGGAGGTTCGGCTGCGCGTGGAGGGGCTTGGGTTGCAGCCATGGTGGTGGCCGGTTCGGTTTGTTCGGACGGAAGAGAGGAGGTGGGAAGGGGGGAGGGCTGACCTGGGTGTGTTGTCGGGTTCGCCGGTGCTCACCGGAGTCGGGGATAGAGATGAAGCCGCTAATCCTCTCTCTAGTCCTCTCCCTCCATCTCTCTCTCTATTCCTCCCGTTCTCTCTCTCTCCTCTCGTTCTCTCTCACGTTCCTCTCTCTCTCTCTCTACGTCCTTCTCTCTCTCTCTCGTTCTCTCTTTATTTATAGAGGGGGGAGGCTGTTGTGATAAGAAGGGATGGGGATAGGGTTGGTTAAGGGGATAAAGATAAGAAAGATAGGGATAAGGGCTAAAAGATATGGATTGTCGTCCCGAAATCTTGCCCGAAAATTACCATCCGAATTTCGGATTGAAACAAACGGGGAGGGAGGTCAAGAGATCCTAAATCATGCTAGGAGACCGGGAGGTAGGCTCTAGGGCTGGTCGAGCTCGGTCCCGAGCCCTGAACCGGGCTCGGTTGGAATCCGGGTGCGATTCGTCCATCAACCGGGCTGAAAAGAATAATAAGCTGTAACTATCAAACTGGAAGTCGGAATAGGGCCCGAGAGGATTCGTTGGAAATGTCTCGTCAACGCAAACGCGTTAGCGCTTGGTACATAATTTTCTGACTTCTAGATCTCCCGAAAAGAAGGAAAGATTCCAAAACTCAAAATAGCAATAACTATTCACCCGGGTGTCGGATCGACCCTAACTCAAGCTCATTGGAAGGCTCTCTCAGAGCCTCATCTAACGTATCCTGTTTCGTTATGATCCGATCACCCGATCTCTCACAAGAAACAAAACAGCTATAACTATCGACCAATTATCGTTTTTCTAGGGTTTACCTGCCGGGCTGCGGAAACTGGCTGCGCATACACCTGATCGTTTCACGGAACGCACCAACGTGACATGCTCGAAGTTACGGAGAATGTGAACGTAAAACATCTTATTGGTTTACGATCCATTTATTGGGAAAAGGCCCAAAAAAAAAGTCTGGCTGTAAGAAGACGAAACTAGCCATTGAGGATTTCTATTATTCTCAAATCTAACACCACAGGTGTTACAATTCTAATGAATTAGTACGATTCATTCTAATTCATTCGCATAAATATATCCATTCTAATTCATTCGTACGATGCGTTCTAATTCATTTGCACGATCCATTCTAATTCATTCGCACAAATGTATCCATTCTAATTAATTCGTACGATCCATTCTTATTCATTCATACGATCCATTCTAATTCATTTGCACGATCCATTCTAATTTATTTGCACGATCCATTCTAATTCATTCGTACGATCCATTCTAATTCATTTGCACGATCCATTCTAATTCATTCGCTCGAATGTATCCATTCTAATTCATTCGTACGATCCATTCTAATTCATTCATACGATCCATTCTAATTCGTTCGTACGATCCATTCTAATTCGTTCGTACGATCCATTCTAATTCATTCGCACGATCCATTCTAATTCATTCGCACGATCCATTCTTATTCATTCTCACGAATGTCAGCTTTCTAATTCATTTGTATGATCCATTCTAATTCATTCGTACGATCCATTCTAATCCATTCGTACGATCCATTCTAATTTATTTGCACGATCCATTCTAATTCATTCCTATGATCCATTCTAATTCATTCGTACGATCCATTCTAATTCATTCGCACGAATGTATCCATTCTAATTCATTCGTACGATCCATTCTAATTCATTCTCACGATTGTAACCTTTCTAATTCATTTGTATGTATCCATTCTAATTCATTCGTACGATCCATTCTAATTCATTCGCACAATCCATTCTTATTCATTCGTACGATCCATTCTAATTCATTCGCACGATCCATTCTAATTCATTCGTACGATCCATTCTAATTTATTCGCATGAATATATCCATTCTAATGCATTCGTACGATTCATTCTAATTCATTCGCACGATCCATTCTAATTCATTTGTACGATCCATTCTAATTCATTCGTCCGATCCATTCTAATTCATTCGCACGAATGTATCCATTCTAATTCATTCCTACGATCCATTCTAATTCATTCGCTCGAACGTATCCATTCTAATTCATTCGTATGATCCATTCTAATTCATTCCTACGATCTATTCTAATTCATTCGCTCGAATGTATCCATTCTAATTCATTCGTTCGATCCATTCTAATTCATTCGTACGATCCATTCTAATTCATTCGTACGATCCATTCTAATTCATTCGCACGATCCATTCTAATTCATTCATACGATCCATTCTAATTCATTCGCACGATCCATTCTAATTCATTCACACAAATGTATCCATTCTAATTCATTCGTACGATCCATTCTAATTCATTCGTACGATCCATTCTAATTCATTCGCACAAATGTATCCATTCTAATTCATTCGTACGATCCATTCTAATTCATTTGCATGATCCATTCTAATTCATTCGTACGATCCATTCTAATTCATTCATACGATCCATTCTAATTCATTCGTACAATCCATTCAAATTCATTCGTACGATGCAATCTAATTCATTCGGACAAATGTATCTATTCTAATTCATTCGTACAATGCGTTCTAATCCATTCGTACGATCCATTCTAATCCATTCGTACGATCCATTCTAATTCATTCGCATGAATGTAACCATTCTAATTCATTCATATGATCCATTCTAATTCATTCGTATGATCCATTCTAATTCATTCGTATGATCCATTTTAATTCATTCGTACGATCCATTCTAATTCATTTACATGAATGTATCCATTCTAATTTATTCGTACGATCAAGTCTAATTCATTCGTACAATCCATTCTAATTCATTCGCACGAATATATCCATTCTAATTCATTCGTACGATCCTTTCTAATTCATTCGCACGATCCATTCTAATTCTTTCATATGATCCATTCTAATTCATTCGCACGAATGTATCCATTCTTGTTCATTCGTACGTTCCATTCTAATTCATTCGTACGCTCCATTCTTATTCATCGCACAAATGTATCCATTCTAATTCATTTGTAGGATCCATTCTAATTCATTCATATGGTCCATTCTAATTCATTCGTACGATCCATTCTAATTCATTCGCTCGAATGTATCCATTCTAATTCATTCGTACGATTCATTCTAATTCATTCGCACGATCCATTCTAATTCATTCGTACGATCTATTCTTATTCATTCATACGATCCATTCTAATTCATTTGTACGAATGAATTAGAATGGATCGTACGAATGAATTAGAATGGATCGTACGAACGAATTAGAATGGATCGTATGAACGAATTAGAATGGATCGTACGAATGAATTAGAATGGATACATTCGAGCTAATGAATTAGAATGGATCTTACGAATGCATTAGAATGGATCATAGGAATGAATTAGAATGGATCGTGCAAATGAATTAGAATGGATACATTTGTGCGAATGAATTAGAATGGATCGTAGGAATGAATTAGAATGGATCGTACGAATGAATTAGAATGGTTACATTCATGCGAATGAATTAGAATGGATTCATTCTAATTCATTCGCACGATCCATTCTAATTCATTTGCACGATCCATTCTAATTCATTCGTACGCTCCATTATTATTCATCGCACAAATGTATCCATTCTAATTCATTTGTAGGATCCATTCTAATTCATTCGTATGGTCCATTCTAATTCATTCGTACGATCCATTCTAATTCATTCGCTCGAATGTATCCATTCTAATTCATTCGTACGATTCATTCTAATTCATTCGCACGATCCATTCTAATTCATTCGTACGATCTATTCTTATTCATTCATACGATCCATTCTAATTCATTTGTACGAATGAATTAGAATGGATCGTACGAATGAATTAGAATGGATCATACGAACGAATTAGAATGGATCGTATGAACGAATTAGAATGGATCATACGAATGAATTAGAATGGATACATTCGAGCGAATGAATTAGAATGGATCGTACGAATGAATTAGAATGGATCATAGGAATGAATTAGAATGAATCGTGCAAATGAATTAGAATGGATACATTCGTGCGAATGAATTAGAATGGATCGTAGGAATGAATTAGAATGGATTGTACGAATGAATTAGAATGGATACATTCGTGCGAATGAATTAGAATGGATCGTGCGAATGAATTAGAATGGATCGTGTGGATGAATTAGAATGGATCATACGAATGAATTAGAATGGATCGAACGAATGAATTAGAATGGATACATTCGAGCGAATGAATTAGAATAGATCGTAGGAATGAATTAGAATGGATCATACGATTGAGTTAGAATGGATCGTACAAACGAATTAGAATGGATCGTATGAACGAATTAGAATGGATCGTACGAATGAATTAGAATGGATCGTACGAATGAATTAAAATGGATACATTCGAGCGAATGAATTAGAATGGATCATACGAATGAATTAGAATGAATCATAGGAATGAATTAGAATGAATCGTGCAAATGAATTAGAATGGATCGTACGAATGAATTAGAATGGATCGAGTGAATGAATTAGAATGGATCGTACGAATGAATTAGAATGGATCATACGAATGAATTAGAATGGATACATTTGAGCGAATGAATTTGAATGGATCATACGAATGAATTAGAATGGATCATAGGAATGAATTAGAATTGATCGTGCAAATGAATTAGAATAGATACATTCGTGCGAATGAATTAGAATAGATCGTAGGAATAAATTAGAATGGGTCGTACGAATGAATTAGAATGGTTACATTCGTGCGAATGAATTAGAATGGATCGTACGAATGATTAGAATGGATCATACGAATGAATTAGAATGGATCGTACAAATGAATGAGAAAGGTTACATTTGTGAAAATGAATTAGAATGGATCGTACGAATGAATTAGAATGGATCGTACAAATGAATTAGAAAGGTTACATTTGTGAAAATGAATTAGAATGGATCGTACGAATGAATTAGAATGGATCATACGAACGAATTAGAATGGATCATACGAACGAATTAGAATGGATCATACGAATGAATTAGAATGGATACATTCGAGCGAATGAATTAGAATGGATCGTTCGAATGAATTAGAATGGATCATAGGAATGAATTAGAATGGATCGTGCAAATGAATTAGAATGGATATATTCGAGCGAATGAATTAGAATAGATCGTAGGAATGAATTAGAATGGATCATACGAATGAATTAGAATGGATCGTGCGAATTAATTAGAATGGATTGTACGAATGTATTAGAATGGATACATTCGAGCGAATGAATTAGAATAGATCGTAGGAATGAATTAGAATGGATCATACGAATGAATTAGAATGGATCGTACGAATGAATTACAATGGATACATTCGTGCGAATGAATTAGAATGGATCATACGAATAAATTAGAATGGATCGTGCGAATGTAATAGAATGAATCATACGAATGAATTAGAATGGATCGTACGAATGAATTAGAATGTATACATTTGTACGAATAAATTAGAATGGATTGTATGAATGAATTAGAATGGATACATTCTTGCGAATAAATTAGAATGGACCGTATATTCATGCAAATAAATTAGAATGGATCATACGAATGAATTAGAATGGATCGTGCGAATGAATTAGAATGAATCGTACGATCTATTCTAATGGATCGTACGAACGAATTAGAATGGATCGTATGAATGAATTAGAATGGATCGTACGAATGGATTAGAATGGATCGTACGAACGAATTAGAATGGATCGTATGAATGAATTAGAATGGATCGTACAAAGGAATTAGAATGAATCGTATGAATGAATTCGTACGATCTATTCTAATTCATTCGTACGATCTATTCTAATGGATCGTACGAACGAATTAGAATGGATCGTATGAATGAATTAGAATGGATCGTACGAATGGATGAGAATGGATCGTACGAATGGATCATGCGAATGAATTAGAATGGATTGTACGAATGAATTAGAATGGATCATACGAATGAATTAGAATGGATACATTTGTACGAATAAATTGGAATGGATTGTACGAATGAATTAGAATGGATACATTCTTGCGAATAAATTAGAATGGATCGTATATTCGTGCAAATAAATTAGAATGGATCATACGAATGAATTAGAATGGATCGTGCGAATGAATTAGAATGAATCGTACGAATGCATTAGAATGGATCGTACAAAGGAATTAGAATGAATCTTACAATACATTCTAATTCATTCGTCCGATCCATTCTAATTCATTCGCACCAATGTATCCATTCTAATTCATTCGTACAATCTATTCTAATTCATTCGCACGGTCCATTCTAATTCATTCGTTTGATCCATTCTAATTCATTCCTACGATCTATTCTAATTCATTCGCTCGAATGTATCCATTCTAATTCATTCGTACAATCCATTCTAATTCATTCGCATTATCCATTCTAATTCATTCGTATGATCCATTCTAATTCATTCGTACGATCCATTCTAATTCATTCGTATGATCCATTCTAACTCATTCGCACAAATGTATCCATTCTAATTCATTCGTACGATCCATTCTATTTCATTCGCACGATCCATTCTAATTCGTTCGTACGATCCATTTTAATTCATTCGTACGATCCATTCTAATTCATGCGAATGAATTAGAATGGATCGTACGAATGAATTAGAAAGGATCGTGCGAATGAATTAGAATGGATCGTGCGAATGAATTAGAATGGATACATTTGTGCGAATGAGTTAGAATGGATTATACGAATGATTTATAATGGATCGTACGAATGAATTAGAATGGATACATTCGTGCGAATGAATTAGAATGGATCGGACGAATGAATTAGAATTGATCGTGCGAATGAATTAGAATGGATCATACGATTGAATTTGAATGGATCGTACGAATAAATTAGAATGGATACATTTGTGCGATGAATAAGAATGGAACGTACGAATGAATTAGAATGGATCGTACGAATGAATAAGAATGGATCGTACGAATGAATTAGAATGGATACATTCGAGCGAATGAATTAGAATAGATCATAGGAATAAATTAGAATGGATCATATGAAAGAATTAGAATGGATCGTATGAATAAATTAGAATGGATCGTACGAATTAATTAGAATGGATACATTCGTGCGAATGAATTAATGGATCGTGCGAATGAATTAGAATGGATCGTACAAACGAATTAGAATGGATCGTATGAATGAATTAGAATGGATCGTACGAATGAATTAGAATGGATCATAGGAATGAATTAGAATGGATCGTGCAAATCAATTAGAATGGATACATTCGTGCGAATGAATTACAACGCATTGTACGAATGAATTAGAATGGATCGTATGAATTGATTAGAATGGATCGTACGAATGAATTAGAATGGATCGTACGAATGAATTAGAATGGATACATTCGAGCAAATGAATTAGAATGGATCGTACGAATGAATTAGAATGGATCATAGGAATGAATTAGAATGGATCGTGCAAATGAATTAAAATGGATATATTCGTACGAATGAATTAGAATGGATCGTAGGAATGAATTAGAATGGATCATATGAATGAATTAGAATGGTTACATTCGTGCGAATGAATTAGAATGGATCGTACGAATGGATTAGAATGGATCGTACGAATGAATTAGAATGGATCGTTCGAATGAATTAGAATGGATCCTACGAATGGATTAGAATGGATAGTGCGAATGAATTAGAATGGATCGTACGAATGAATTAGAATGGATCGTACGAATGAATTAGAATAGATCGTGCGAATGAATTAGAATGCATCGTACGAATGAATTTGAATGGATCGGACGAATGAATTAGAATGGATCGTATGAATGAATTAGAATGGATCATACGAATGAATTAGAATGGTGCGTACGAAGGAATTAGAATGGAGCGTACGAACGAAATAGAATGGATCGCTCGAATGTATCCATTCTAATTCATTCGTTCGATCCATTCTAATTCATTCGTACGATCCTTTCAAATTCATTCGCATGATCCATTCTAATTCAATCGTACGATCCATTCTAATTCATTCTCACGAATGTAACCTTTCTAATTCATTCGTATGATCCATTCTAATTCATTCATACGATCTATTCTAATCCATTCGTACGATCCATTCTAATCCATTCATACGATCCATTCTAATTCATTCGTACGATCTATTCTAATTCATTCTCACAAATGTAACCTTTCTAATTCATTTGTACGATCTATTCTAATTCATTCGTACGATCCATTCTAATCCATTCGTACGATCCATTCTAATACATTCATACGATCCATTCTAATTCATTCGCACGAATGTAACCATTCTAATTCATTCGTACGATCCAATTATAATTCATTCCTACGATCCATTCTAATTCATAGGCACGAATGTATGCATTCTAATTCATTTGCACGATCCATTCTAATTCATTCCTATGATCCATTCTAATTCATTCGTACGATCCATTCTAATTCATTCGCTCGAATGTATCCATTCTAATTCATTCGTACGATCCATTCTAATTCGTTCATACGATCTATTCTAATTCGTTCGTACGATCAATTCTAATTACTTTGTACGATCCATTCTAATTCATTCGCACGAATGTATCCATTCTAATTCATTCGTACGATCCATTCTAATTCATTCGCACGATCCATTCT